>WNWU01000020.1:13907134-14168022 GCA_012654045.1 Ptyas mucosa
CAGAATAGAATAGAATAGAATAGAATAGAATAGAATAGAATAGAATAGAATAGAATAACAGAGTTGGTTGGAAGGGACCTTGGAGGTCTTCTAGTCCAACCCTCTGCTCAGGCAGGAAACCCTATACCACTTCAGACAAATGGTTGTCCAATCTCTTCTTAAAAACTTCCAGTGTTGGAGCATTCACAACTTCTGAAGGCAAGTTGTTCCACTGATTAATTCTTCTGTCAGGTTAGGGGAAAGGTTTTTGTAAGTCTATTTAAAACAATAGGCTTACAAAAAAACCCAACCTTTCTCCGTTAAAATTATAAATTTGAAATGAAATTTCTCCCCATTATAAAGCATGAAGAAGCAACCTGAACCCCAATAGGGGTTTTTAACCCCTTTTAAACCCCTTAAAACACCTTTTAAAAAAAAATTAGAATTTTGTAATTTCAAAGAGGTTAAAATAGGCCTTGAGGAGACCTTGAACACCTCAGAAATCTAGAACAATTTGTGAAGAAGGCCCCTTAACTCTTTTTTCAACCTAAAAAGAAAAACTCAGAAAATTCTTGCTCTGCCCCCTTTGTACAGGTAGTCCTCGACTTACAACAGTTCATTTAATGACCAGTTGAAGTTACAGGCATTGAAAAAAGTGACTTACATCTGTTTTTCACACTTACGCCCTTTGCAGCATACCCAAGGTCACATGATCAAAATTCAGATGCTTGGTAACTGACTTATATTTATGACAGTTGCAGTGTCCAGGGATCATGTGATCCCCTTTTGCAACCTTCTGATAAGCAAAGTCAATGGGGAAGCCAGATTCACTTAACAACGGTAATACTAACTTTAACAACTGCAGTGATTCACTTAACTGTGGCAAGAAAGGCCATAAAATGGGGCAAGTGAATGGGACATTCACTTAACAAATGTCTCGCTTAGCAACAGAAATTTTGGACTCAATTGTGGTCATAAATCGAGGACTACCTGTATTATTACTTGTCTACTCTGAGCCTCCATCCTCAAAAGCCTTCCCATTCTTGTGGCAAAGGCAGGTATCAGATTAAAAAAAAAACTGATCAGGCTTGCACCCTTAAAGAGGAAGCATTGTTAAACCTTGTTGTGAGCTTTGCTACTCACTGTTGCCTGCGCAAGGCCGCAGTTACAGTATTGCAAAGTTGAAGAATAGTTGTGATATATAGATTAAAAATAATGATTAAATGTTAAGTAGTATATTTATTTCATGCTCAAACCTAACCTCAATGAAATCATTCGTTTTATTTGGGGCGATGGGCCGCAAGGGATGCTGCCCAAATTCATTTGCTATTTTAAAGTGCTGCAGTACTGCAAAGTTTGAGAAACCCTGGTGTCAGCTGTCCCAAGTCAGAAAGTGGCTTACCCAGAAAACTTTATGAAGAAGCTAGGATTTGAAACTATCTCTTTCCCAAGCCCTAAAAATGATCTAGATTCCTGCAAATGTGTTTTATTTTCCAGGAAACCTTTCATAGCCTTGGCATCTGCTACCACAGCCTAACATTAAATGATTAGATTTTTTTTTTCCAGAGCTCATCCTCTTCTAAGCAATTCCAGAAGATGCCATCCGTTTGATTAAAGAAGTGTTGCATATAAAACAAAACCTCTGCACCCAAAGAAACAAACTTTTACCCAAATAGCAACTTCTTGTATAAGGCAGCGAGTATCTTATTGCCGGCTTCAGTCTTGCATCCATTATGAAATTAGGGAGCAATTTTAAGACAAGACTCCAGCCAAGTGGTCAAGCGTTCTATAGGGGCTCCCTTGGCCCACTTCATAGTAAGTTTGCATAATGTTCTTTCTGCCTTTTGGCCTCCTTGGTCACCTCTTCCCCACTGTTAACGTTACCCATGCAGTTCCCCTGCACACAATTACTCACCCAGGGAACATTTTGCTTAAGAGGGAGGAACCTGCTTTAGGGATTGCTAGACTGTTCAGAACTAGTTTTCTGGTTGTCTTAACAAGAGAATGAATGGGTGGAAATTTGGGAAAAGCTGGAACCACGGTCCGGTGGACATTATCTTAGAGGTGCAATTTTGTGTAGGTATTGATACTTGGTTTTGTAATTTCCTGAGGAGAAAATCCTTATTTAGCTGTTTAAAGAAACAGGAAGTTGAGAGGAAGAAGAAAATGCAGTCACCCTGACCTGTCTTCTCCAGTGTGGGGGTGTCCAATTAATGTTAGACCCAATGGGCCGAATTTATCCAGCAGTTGTAGGTAGAAATTCAACCAGTAACTGTTTTTACCACCTTTGCATTTCCATGATCGAAAATACTATCTGCCATGATTTTAAACTTCAGTTGTTGAAGAGAGAAGAATGAAAAGGAGGCAATCAATATATATGTGTTCTGGTTACCTTTGTCTCTCTCTTGCATAGTCGTGTGAACTCTTGTGTTTGATATCTTAAGAAACTCTGAGCAATCCTGAACATACTTCCTTGAAAACAAACTCCTTTGTGTATAATGTGGCAGAGGCTCAGGAAAGTGCCATTGGATTAGCAGCCTTATCTATCTTCTTAAATCAAAATCTAGCTTTGGCAATAGCTGCAAATACTGTAGTTAATGGGCTCTGTCTGGTGAAGTTGCGAAAAAACAAAGGAATTACTGGAGTTAGTCAGCAAGTGCCAAAGCTTTAAAGTTTGAGCTAAGTTTAAATTCCAAACTTTAAAGTTTGAGTATCTTTTTCCTAAATTGTAAGGTTGGGGAGGATGACACATTTCAATAAACTGATTTTCTTAGTGAACAAAACCACATGGTTGGGTTCCCAAAATATGCTTCATCGCAAACAAGCAAATAAAATTTCACCCGTATTATGAGGAGGGAGCCCCTTTTGTTTGTCATTCTCTTTATCTTGCTGACCAACTGTGTCATTTCAGTGCTTTTCTCTCTCCCCTCTCCTGTGCCCGCATTGCTGCCTTGAGCCTCTTGTTGAATAGTTTTCATATCCTTTGAAAAGGGGAACTCTAGAAGAAGAATTTTGATGAATCAGTGAATGTATTTGAAATGATTTTTTTATATTACTCGTGTTTCCCCGAAAATAAGACCCTGTCTTATATTTTTTTGAACCCTGAAATAAGTGCTTGGCCTTATTGCCATGCGCTCAAAAGCCCAATTGGGCTTATTATCAGGGGATGTCTTATTTTGGGGGAAACAGGATATTCACATCGGAGAATTTGAATATTCGTATTGAATCATTTTGAACTTACTTCAGAGTGCAGGTCATGCTGACCCAGAGCAGGAGTTACCAGAATGGGTACTAGAGAAGCAGTGGTGTAAATTCTGATTCCAGTGCCAATTCAGAACCTTCCCTTTTCTAAAATTGGGTTGTGATGTTATTATAAGACCAGATACTCCTATGTTATGGAAGAAGCTGATGGATTTGGCTCAGGGTGTCACCCTTCTGCACCCTTCTTTTGTATCCCTTAATGTGGCTGGGAGGAATTTTGAAATATACACATCAAAATTCCACACTAACCTGTATACAGTCTGAAAAGACCCAGTGAGAGTTTATATCCAATTACAATTAATTACCTGTAATTCAGGCCAGTTTGAGGCTATTTTTCTCTTAGGCTTGCCAGTGTCAGCTATTAAGCTGGGCATTGATTATAGACCTTGCTTAAGACATCCTCTCAGAGGAGATTCACAGGCTGGGGAGGGAGGAAACAGGAGTTCTGCATCTGACAAAAGCCCCAAGCCAGAGAAGAAAAGGGGACATAATTGGAAGTTAGTGTTTATATTGTATTCAAGTATTTTCTCACAGTGCCAGGTATATAAACACAGAAGGGTCTCATTGGAAAGCAATTGGGAGTGCAGGTTGGTGCCTGGGGAATCTTTATGGCTTGTTTGTTTTGGAAAGGTAAAAACTTCTCACATGCCTTTGAAGGCAGGAAATTGGCTGCACAATCCAAAGCTGGGCACATAGCACAGCTGGCTGGTGATGTATCTGCAGAGAGTTTGGGCATCCTAATGCTGAGCTATGCCAAGGATACATAATGCAAGCTGGATGGCTTTTAACAAGTCTCGTTTGCCAAGAGATGAAGCTTAGAACCATGCCCTACTTCTGGGGTAGTAGTTCCTAAGTAATGTATTATGGAAAATCAACCAATTTGTTCCTGTCTGTTTTTCACCTGGTAGTAGTAGGTGTTTTTACTTTTTGTGTGAGCCCACACCATATTACCATTAGCGCTTACCAGTTGAAACTGGTAATTTTCCATAAAATACTGGTGATCCACTCTTTTGTCCCTATCCTTCATTTAGCAACAGTTGGTCTTCAAAGAATTCATAGATTAATTTTCCAGTGCCTTGGGATCACTTATTTAATTATGCAGCTAATATAAGAACTTGACAGAGGGTGTCAGTCCTTTGAGCCCAAAGTCAGGAATTCTTTATATGGAGCATAGAAAGGAGCAATTTAAATGTATATAAAGGAGATAATGCCTTGGTATTGCAAGTCTGGATAATCACACCCAAATGTGTGTCAGAACCTTGAATTAAAAATGCTAAAGTTGTGAGTTTTAAACACCATAATTACCTCTTTTTCCTTTTTCCTTTTTTGTTTGTATATTAAATGTTTAGGGCAAATGCTGTACTTATTTTTAGACAGTTTTCTGCGAAGGCAAAGTATTCCTCTTGGAGAAAAATGTTTTAAATTAATGCCTAAATTCTCAAATCTCACAACCATCCATGAATCTCTCTTTCAAGAGAACTGTTTCATGGGTTTGACTACAAACTAGCCAGAATTTTACTAGCTTTTCTCCGCCATCATAATCGAAACTGTATGAAACGAATAAAAACCACTTGTCATGTGATCCTTGATGTGGTTTGCTTGCAGTAAGTCATAGTTTAGTCCATCATGGCGTATTGAACTGAGCACAGTTGGCTGGATTTACACAATATACTAAGCCATAAAGTATGGTTTATTAACCACGGAGGTTGGGTTCACACACGTAGCTTATTGTGATTGGTGAACCTAAGTCTAAAGCATTGTGCTATTGATGGTATTCTAATTTTCCAGTGTATATTTGCAAATTAAAGAAATACTCAGAGGTACTTTGATGCTGGTTGCCTTTACAAAAGGAAAAGAATTATACTTCAAATATATTCAAAAGCACTTAGGCACTAACCATTCTTAAGATACATTTTTCTGATATATAAAAGTTAATATTCGAAGCATGCAATTGGCTTAAAACTGGCCCCTGTGCTTGCTTGGAAATACAGGGCTGTTTCTCAGGCCTCTTCCTTTCTTAAAATTTCCTCCAAAAAGAATAATTTAATAACTGTAACACAAGAGCCAAGTTCTGCCTTCATTACACCCACAAGCACAGTGCTACATAGCCATTCCCTGACTCATTATGGCAGATCTTAGGGGCCAAAGAGTTTGCTCTGAAAGAGAGAAAAAGTAGTCCCCTTTCACGTTGGCCCTCATTAAGCAGGCCTGGAGACAGACATGTACTAGTAATTCATTAAAGACCCCTGTGGCAAGTTATTCCTTATTCTGAGCCACCCTTCTCCAAAGAAGCAGGGAGAAAATACTTTCAATGTACAAAAGGCTGTGGATCTTCTCTAATGATACATGCTCTGCATTTGATGGTTAGCTGTGAATGGGTCAGTTTGTCTGTCCCCTTCATTGTGTAAAATTGGAGCAATCCAATAGTAGATGAAAAAAAAATCTACTCATTTCACAATAGCAAATACATCACAATTCTCAGCATTCCTCTGAGGACTGTTGAAATATACTTACAATTTATATATTTACAAGAGGTGAGATGTATTTAGCCTTCCAGGGTTCTGGCTTCTCATATGTAACTTGTTCAGTCCTCAGCTCTATACCTCTGTTGTTTAGCAACATTATTTAAATGTAGTCCTCCCCCCCGTTCTATTGTTCGTACAATATATACATTTTATATTGGTATAAATTATAATTGACTGCATTTCTGGTTTTGGGTTCATGGACAGGCTTTTAGGTGGATAGTTTGCTCATTGTGAGGACACACAAGAGATATGCAAGGATGTATAATTTCTTTGAGGGAAAAATGTGCACTAAATATGATTGTGAACTGCCTAGAGTTATATCTGGGGAGATGGGTGGCACATAAATGTAAATACTTAAATGCATTAAATAATAAAGAGTGAAGAGTCTCATATGAGCTGGATAGGCCAGAGCCTAGCCCCCGAATCTTTTTTTCAAGAAAAAATTATGAAATAATTGTGTATTTGAAAAAATGGGATATGTTTTTAATCTCTAAGCACAGAAGCCATGGGAAATGCTTCCATTGTTCACAGACTGTTAGAAATAAAATATTAAATTTGAAGGGTGGGAAAGATATTGAGTAACTTAATATATTAAAATATCTAGGAATCCATGGTAACTTGTCTTCTCTCTCAGTTGATAGAAAATCCCAACTTTAGAAATTCTGGTCAGGATTGCAACAGATTGACCATATGGCTAGAATAGTTCTCAGTCTGAAGTATGACCATTGAAGGACCTAGCTGGTTGTTTTTACTTCAGTCTAGTCAGTCTTGTATGGAGTAATAAGGTTTTGGAGGCAGTGGGAAAAGGTGGTGAGGAAAAATCATTGGCATAAACAAGCTATCACTTGAGTGAACAAAAAAACAACAACAAACAGCTGTCATCCAGCAGAAAACCAGCAACTTGGAACAAAATGACCACATAAGCCAGTTATCTGTTGCTGAAAGGGAGAGGATGGACCACGTAAAGGTAAAGGTTCCCCTTGCACCTATGTGCTAGTTGTTCCCAACTCTAGGGGGTGGTGCTCATCTCGGTTTCCGAAAATGTCTCCGTGGTCATGTGGCTGGCGTGACGAAATGCCAAAGGCGCAAGGAACACTGTTACCTTCCCACCAAAGGTGCTCCCTATTTTTCTACTTGCATTTTTTACGTGCTTTCGAACTGCTAGGTTGGCAGAAGGTGGGACGCGGCACTAGGGATTCAAACCCCTGAACTGCTGACCTTTCGATCGACAAGCTCAGCATCTTAGCCACTGAGCCACCGTGTCATCGATGGACCAGGGGTAATAGCCAAATGGAGCTGGGGGCAACACGATCTAAAATAAGCATTTCAGATAATCCACTCTCAAGGGCTCTGGGGCTTCAAAATATGGATAGAAGATGTATCTAAAATGTGCTGGGAGTCAGTGGAGGACTATGTTATCCATTCTTGCCCTTGAGACATGGTGGTAGCCTCTTCTGGGAACAAGAAGAAAAGGTGAATCTGCCCTGAATCTCCAAGTGTAGGCTAAGAAGGAGTCTTCACAATTGAACCCAGGACTGAAGATTCTTTTTGAGCCTGTTCTAGATCTTGCATCTTTTCCCAGCAAAGCTGTGTAGGGCTAGGCTTATCTCTTAAGAATTTAGCTTCCTTCTCCAGCCACTAAAACCAAATGAAGAACTGCAAGGTCTGCCTCTTCTCCCAAGACTCAGGTTGGGTGAGATCTCTCTTACCCAGCTATTCCAATTACACCTTGCAAAACTTCTGATCTGTATCCTGGACTATGCTACTATGGATTCCAGCCACTTCTCTTTTCTTCCAATATTGGACCATGAATCCATCAATGGAGTGGGAAAAGCCCAAGCAGCTTCGGGGACTGGCTCTTATCAGTGGAGTGCATAACAGTGGCCCCAAGGCTAGAGGCAATTATTAATTGCTCTTTTTGTTGTCACGGTTGCTGAAAATACACGGTGCTGTTTCTTATTATTTTGTGATGGTGACAGATGAAAACTAGAATGTAAAAATGTACAATTTCTCCCCTCTCCTCTACAGTATATTCATCTTGGCTCTGTTCACACATTGCAGTGTCTTCTCCTCCCTCCCTGACCTGCATCACACCCACCTATCTTCTGAGCTTGTGGAATTCAGAGCATGCAGGGACACGCATGTTACACCTGTCTGCAACCCTTTAAACAAAACATGTCTTTTCCTGGGGTTGCATAACAGCTGCAGAGAGGCAGCCACAAGAGCTTAAGAAGTTACAGACAAGTGCTACACGAGCACCTCCTTTGCACTCCAAAGCCCCTTTTTGCCTTCATATCCAATATCTCCCTTCTTTTATTCAGTTTTAAGATTTTAGCTGCTTTTTCAGGTCACAGCTGGTTTGGAATGCAAACTTCATGGAGTTTTGCCAAATCTATCACATTGAACCTGCAGATCCACTGTGATGTCTCAAGCCAGTGTAAACGTTTTGAATCGTCCTTAAGATTTGCGTATCGCTTTTGAATATGAATGAAGCTATGGAACCTTTGTTGTTTATAGCCATTCCATTTTGCATTTTGGTGAACAAATAAACAAATTGTTTCTCCTAATGTTTAATTAGTTTAGAGACACATGAGTTGTGTATGTGTACATGGAAATGTGAAATAACAGATGAAAATGTGTAATGTAAAATAGGAAGGTTATAGTTAAAGCAATAAGAAGTGTCTTACAATTTTCTCCCACCCCTTTATAGCAATAGCACTTAGCAATAGCACTTAGACTTATATACCGCTTCACAGTGCCTTACAGCCCTCTCTAAGCAGTTTACAGAGTCAGCATATTGCCCCCAACAATCTGGGTCCTCATTTTACCGACCTCGGAAGGATGGAAGGCTGAGTCAACCTTGAGCCTGGTGAGATTTGATCTGCCAAACTGCTGGCAGCCAGTGATCAGCAGAAGTAGCCTGCAGTACTGCACTTTAACCACTGCGCCACCACAGCTCCTTTATAGTATATTCTTCCTGGTTTTGTTTACATATTGCAGTGTCTCCCCCCCCCACCCCAAATCTCTCAGCCCAACCCACCTCACATGGTTGTTGTTGTGTGGAAAATAGGAGGAGGGAGTACTATGTATGTTGATTGCCTTGAGTTATTTAGAAAGTTATAAAGGCGGGATAAAAATCGAATACATAAATATATTGTAAATACTTAATAGTTTTGTAGATGATCGACTTTTTTGGTTGTCTGAAATCAGCGGTTGAGTTTAATAGCCGTTTTGAACCAGATAATATCGACAGAGCAGAATTTCTTGTTCCTTTTCTGCCTGAATTGTTCTTTTGTTACTCAAAGGTAGGACCAATGAAAGGTGTACATCACCTATTTTGTATTTCCATTTCGTAATACTTTTTGCCACATGTTGTCAAATTAGAGCTTTTCTAGGCAGGAACAGGATTAAATATTCTTGAAAAGAATCCAGAAATCATTCTGCTTCCTCCACACACAGTAACTCACTCCAGATACCGTGAGTCACAGATGTCTGAGCAGGAGACTGATTTTCTACTACGGTGTTTTTGTGCTCTGAACTAAAAAAACCCCAAAAAAACAACGGATCATGGATAGGTTGGTGTCCAGAAAAATAAACTGTGCAGCCTGATGGGTCTGGAGAACAATGGTAGAGGTTGTTTGCTGTGGTAACAGCAATCAAGGCCAGCTCTGTGGAGAATATGAGGCCTATGCTGCTTCAGCTGATGATCTTGGGACCGATTTAGTTGCCTTGGTAAAATGGAATAAATGGGGCCAACCTGGATTTAGCCCCTTGTTCACTAATTGCAGTGGTGGTATCACTTCTGAAACCACATTAGGGTTGCCAAATACAATTTTCAAACTAAACAGGATCCTGGAACAACAATATCTGCAATTGTAGACATCCTGGAGTTTTGGTGGATGTGTGGGTGTGTAAATTGGGTAAAGAATTATGGGGATGTAGTAGTATCTTTAAAATAAGAGGATCTGGCTACCAGAGGCTTCAATAGCCTATGGCCAATTAAAGAGCTTTCTCTTGAGTATTGATGCAAATGAATCACTGCCCTTTCACACACAATGGATAAGTTGTTTGATGAAAGGAGTGTGGAATCTCAGAATTGGGTAGTATCACTTTCTCACCCAAAGCTACAGACATTTTTCATACTCACCTACTTAGGGGAATCATCTGTTAACATTCTCCATGTTTTCCACACTCGGGATGTTTCAACTCAAGAAGAAGGAGTTGTGGGGCTTTGGACTGGAAGAATACTTCAGCCTCATGCTTTTAGGGGGGGGGGGGTCCATCTTAATTTTGGGATTCAGGGAAGCTTTTAAATGGAAAGCAGCCAGAGAGTAAAATCTAGGAGTAGAAATAAGTCCGGCTAGTATCCCATCTGGAGCTGGTTGCTTTAGTTTAACTATAATTGACGAGAGGCTCTGCTGATTCACAGCGGGAAATTTTTAGGTGTGGTTAGCCTAACGCATGCATTGCAAACCAGCGAAGCAGGCCAGATATAGGCCTTGGTAAATTGGGTAGCCAGGGCTTTTACAAGCACAAAACGTATCTGGGAGCAAACTCTCTTCCTTGACATTTTGTAGCTAGTTGTCTGAACCAGCTTCTGCTTGGGAGAGGGTGTTCTGTTCTTTTGTTTAGTTGAATTAGACAGATCTCTACTTTTAAGAGAAATGCACCCTGTTAGCATTTATTCCACAAAGCTGCTCCCAGCTTGACCATTGGACAGATACTGGCACTTGGTTCTTTTCGATTTACTGTACACCCATCCCCCCCCCCCTTTGCAATCCTCCAGGGTCAAAAGACTTTCTACAATTTATGGTTAGTAAAACCTGTCTCCCCTACAACAGAAATCAATCTTGTATCTTTGTGAATTTAATTAAATCTTGGGTGGGGTATCTTTCTCTCATCCAAAGAAAGAGAAGTGCTTTTTTTGCTTCTGGTGTATAGAAACTGTCTACATGCAGGTCAGACTCCAGGACTCACATTAAAATCTTTTCAGGTCCTTTTAAAAGAAAATTTGAATTTCCTCTCCCAAAGCTGAGCTAGCTTCCACATTTAGTGTTATTCAGGCACCTTATTTTGGCAGCACACCTTGTTCACATCACACAGCATGAAATGCTCAGTGTTGCCTTGCTATGAAGAGTTAGTAGTACAATTAAACCAAGTCGAAAAAGGAGGGTAACCTTGGGAATCTGAGGCAGGGGTCATGCACCCTGCTAAGGGATTGCAAGATTTGTTTGTTTGTAATTTAGCACAGTAATCCAACTATTGTGGTTTATTAAACATTAGATTATAGTTTAGTGTAATTTTCTCCCGCTTGTTGCTCAGCTGCAATTCCCTGATTTCCTCAGCCAAATTGAGAAAGGCTGGCTTAAGTGCAATGTGACTTATTCAACCCTTCATGGCTTAATGCTGAGGGCGAACCCATCTTGAAAGTTGGTTTTGGCTATATTATTGATGGTTGCAGCTCTTCATGAATTCTTTGTTTTTCCTTTTGTTTTGCCATCTGCTTTGATTTTGAGTAAGTAACCTTTGTAATAACCAGGGCTACTTCTTAGCTTGGGGATCTGTCTGCAATATCAAGATTCAAAAGTACAACATATCAAGTAAAAAATAACGCATGCCGTTGGTTTATGGGATCTAGTGAAAGCTTTGCTACAAGGTAGTCCTTGTTTACCAGCTGTCATACTGTAATTGTTCTCAGTTAAAACCAGTCCTACAAACTTTGTGGGTCTGTAAAGCAACGGAATGCTGAAAGTAACAGCATAAACACAGTTTATCTTAGTAAATGCTTCACTTATCACCCAAGTTGCTGGACTTAATTGTGGTTGCTAAATGAGGAGTACCTGTAAACATACATTTGTCAAATTATTTTTTTCTTCATCATTAAATAACCATAATAGTTGTAACTATAGAGGTCAAGATACATACTACTTAAATAAGGTAACTACCCATTGTCATTTCCCCCTCAAAATTATGTACAGTACATTGAATTTTATCTGTATTGTGCAGTGTAGGGAGATATTAATTCTCCTCTTACAATTGCAGCTCCAGCAATTTAGTATGTCAAAAAGTGGTCTGTTCTGTGCAAACTGCACAGTTTAATGCAAACTGTACGCGCACATCTTAAATTGGGAATACAACATATTGTGGAACAAAACATTGCCTAAGGTTCTGTTACACTTACTTCTACACTAAAAAGGTTGGGGGGGGGGGGAAATCGGCAAAAATTGTGACTTTCCAATTGGTGCTAAGCAATTCCCAGCAGAACCAGCAATGTGGGATGAGGCTGGGGGTTTTAACAGTATGAGGGTCCTTCATCCTTGCTTTGAAATAATGTGTAGTTTGACCCTAGAATTGGAGATTGGGGTTTGCAAACCAGCTGGAATCTTTCCACTTCTCAGCTTCGACACTGAATACTGTGCATCAAAGAGGAGGAAAATGCACCAAGGTGGACAGAATGTTGCACACAATTGCACCTCCTTCTATGAGGCTATTGGTTTAAATATTCTGTTGTCCTTGAGACAGCTGCTGCAGCCTCTACGCACTGACATTATGGAAGAGATTATAGTAATTCTTGCCCGGTGGGAAAAGAAGGAAATAGATATTTTTTTCTTTTTTAAGGTGGAAATTCCCGTTTTCTGCTACTCGTTGAAGGACCAGGAAAACAGTGCAACTCAG
Organism: Ptyas mucosa; assembly: GCA_012654045.1. NCBI lineage: Eukaryota > Metazoa > Chordata > Lepidosauria > Squamata > Colubridae > Ptyas > Ptyas mucosa. The sequence goes on from WNWU01000020.1 coordinate 13,919,575, forward strand.
TTTTTCCACAGACTTTGCTGTATGGCATTGCTCCCAGTCCTAATGGTTTGCTTGCTAAGAATTTGGGGGCTTGGTTTGCTACTATGAGGATTTCATTAGGCCAAGATTATTAATTTTCCTGCCTTCCAATGGCCAGAGATGAGTGAAACCTCCTGTAGAGATGAACCCGCTGAGATCCGTTTCCCGGAACCCACAAGAGAGTTTTGAAGCAATGGGAAGCCATGGGAAATGGTTGCTCTCTCAGCCTTTCTTGTGTAGTTAAAGGCATGTTTCTTTCATAGACATCTTTCTCTCTGCCTGTGTTATCCACAGCTTGTAATAAATCCATTACATAAAGCACAGTGAATTTAGTAGGACTAAACTTAAACTCTACAGTATGTGATATAGGCAAACTTTACAGTCAAAGATTGCAATGTATAATGTCCTCATTGTTAACTGACTGGTGCTTCTCTTCTTAAAGTACTGAATCCCAGAACAGTTTGGAATGCAAACAATTAGCAATTCACACTCGATGTAGAACAAAATGGGACATTTGTACTTGAGCCTCAGCAAGCCAACCCAATCAGATATTTTCTCTCTTTTGAAACTTTGAAATGTAAATATATTAATGGAGAGGTTCTCCATTCACTCCATCACCACTCATACATGGTGGTACCATTAGGGGCATAGACACTCCAGTAGAGGCTTTACGTGTGCCTTTTTATGTGTCCTCCTTCATAGATCTTTTTCAGGGATGAATGGATTCAAGGCATCATCTTCATTTATAGTACTTTTGTGTTTTGGTGTTGCTGCTTCTCTTATCAGCCTCACCCTTCCTATTCCCCCTCTTGAGACAGTGGAGTTTTGAAAACTTGGAGTTTTCAAAATAATGCAGAGTTCTTCTGCATGGCCCACTAACCACCCACGAGAGACAAGTTCCTTACAGTTTTCTTTGTAACATTTCAAAAGTGGTTTGCCATTGTCTCCTTCCTTAGGGCTGAGAGAAAGTGGCTGGTTTAAAGTCCCGCAGCTGGTTTTGTACCTAAGGCAAGACTAGAACTCCCAGTCTCTCCGTTTCTATTGATGCCTTAATCACTACACTTAAGCACTCATCTGCTGCAGATTACTGTTACTAAAGGAAGTTATTTTTTTTAATTCTACTATTCTACTGCTACATATAATGTGGATAGGACTAGGACAGGGGTCTGCAACCTTAAATACTCAAAGAGCCATTTGGACCAGTTTCCCACAGAAAAGAAAACACTGGGAGCCACAAAACTTGGGTGGGCGTGGCCAACTCAATGTCACTCACTCCCACCCAGTCACATGACACCCCCCCCAACCACACTGGTTGCTCCCAGTGCTTTCTTTTCTGTAGGAAACAGTTATGTCTATCTGTCTGTCTCAGGCCAGACAAGGAGTGACTGGGAGGGGAGGGGGAGGGGTGGGGCCAGCAAGTGGTGGTTCAGCCAACAGGGAGCCACAGCAGGGGGACGAAAGAGCCGCATGCGGCTCTAGAACCACAGGTTGCTGACCCCTGGATTAAGACTAAGAGCCGTGATGGTGCAGTGGTTAGAATGCAGTATTGCAGGCTAATTCTGCATTCCATTGCCAGGAATTCGATCCTGACCAGCTTAAGGTTGACTCAGGCTTCCATCCTTCTGAGGTCAGTAAAATCAAGTCCCAGATTGTTGGGGACATTATGCTGATCCTGTAAACCACTTAGAGAAGGCTGTAAGGCACTATAAAGTGGTATATAAGTGTAAGTGCTATTGCTAGGACTATTATTCTGCTTCATTACTAAGGCCCATTATTTAGGATCCTAAGAGTGGTCAGCATTTTTTATGGCAACAAACTTTCCCGCTCAAACTGAATTGTTATTATGATTACTCAAACATATTAGGGGGATGGAGTTACCCAAATCTGGATTTCAGTTTATGAGTGTGAGAGGCTCAGCCCTAAGAAGGATGCAGTTTGAAAAGGGAGTGGGAAGTTGGCGAGGGGCTGATCAGCTGCAGAGTCAAGGGAGCAGGAGCTGCCAGCATTTTGTGACTCACAGGCTGGGAAACGCTGGCAAGCGTGAGAGAGATGAGGCACGGGGCTCTGTTCTCAGGGAGATGCAAGCCAAAAGGCTGCACTCGGGCTTCTCAAATAGACTTGGTCTGGAAACGGCAACTGTTCCCCTCCTTCCTATTTATCCTGTCTCCTTGGCAGATTAGCGTGAAAGGGCAACTGTTCTGCCCCAAGATGGCATCAGGATTTGTGAGGCCTAATGCAAGGGGAAGGATTATTTTCAGCAACACAGCCTGGCCTGCAAGTATTATCAGTATGCCACACAGCTGGAAGAGGTGAGGGGGGGGGAGGAGAACAGCACGGAAAGAGTAACTGCTGCAGCTGTCTGAAGCAGCACTGGCCAGTTAGAGAAAAACCTGTGGGCTGTGTGGAATGTTGTGTGGTCCGAGGCTGGGGAGCTGAGTGGGTGGGCAAGCTCTGATTGCATGACAGCCAATTACCTGATTGGACATTACGACTGCAAACAGAGCTGATTTTTGAAGAGGAGGATGCAAAAAATATTCTCTGTAGCCAGAGGATGGGGGGAGGCTTTTGATCTGCTGTTTGTTACATCATTACTCTAGATGTCAGGTAGACTGTAAGGAAAGAAGATTTCGACTCTGTTGACCTTGAACCTGCAATCTGGCTGTAGTTCCATAAACCGGCATTTTTCCCTAAATCATATGTAAACGCATGTCTCCCTCTCTATACGTTTACTGGTGTTTGGCCTTCAGGTGGAATAAGTCTGGTGTTGTGGATTTTAATTTATAGCATTTTTTTTAGCTATGTTCCTATGCTAGATGTTCAGTTTGGAATAGCTGTCCTTTGTTCACTCCTGCTTTACAGGATGTCTTCCTGAAGTTATAATCAAATCAAATCTATTCTTCCATCTCTGGAAACTGCAGAAACCAACTTTTATTTGGAAAAAAACACACAAAGCTATAATATATCCACAGATAAAAACTTCCTTAGTGATATTTCTCTATCTTTTTAAGAGCCAGGGTTTTGACAGTACAGTAAGATATCCCTATCCCCTGTATGACATGCTTTCATTATTACATTTCTATGGATGGCATTTTATCTGCTTGACTTTCTAAAATATATTTTTGGTTTTGAGAGTTTGATATATTTTTTTTATTCATATCTGTACCAAAGAAAGTTGGAAGCCAATCTATTTTTCTTTTTGCACCTCTTCCCTCTCTCTTGATCTTTCTTCTTTTTCAAATCTTCTTTTCTTGTCTGTTTATATTTTGACCTTGTGTTTTTGAAAATCAATAGTTTTTATATAACTTTATTGATTTTTCTAAAAAAAAATACAAAGTTAAAAGATAAACTAATAGACATAGAAAATTAGAAAAAGACTCAGGAAACAATAAAAATGCAGAGAAGGAAATAGAAGAGAGAGAAAAAAGAGAAGGAATGACTTCTGATTTTCTTTGGTACAGCTACAAGTGTAAGAATACATCAGACTTACTCCAAAGTTAATGTATGTCGGCATTATTTCAAATAATCCTAGGTAATACTAATCATTTCTCCATGAAGATCTAGTCATCTTCTGGGCACCCACTGGAATCGTATCATTAGCCTAACACTGGTTATGGGTGTTTCGGTATCCAGTTTTAAAACTGCTTATTTTCATCCCATCTTATGATCTTTAATATGTATCACACATATAAGCTTCATAAATAAGGGGAAAGCATACAGCCTTGAATTACCTCTTTGCCAACCTGGAACAGGTTGTTTCACGACTTTTCTGTGGATTTCTCACCTGTGTATAATTTTCATATGAGGGCAACGAGGAGCTCAGCGTTTCCCTGAAATATTACACAGTTTCTCATGATGACACAATCAAAGGCTTTTCTATAATCAAAGAAGCACATGTTGACTTCTTTTTGGTATTCTTTGATTTTTCTCAATTACCAATCGTGTATTAGCAGTGATGTCTTGTGTTCCTCAGCTTTTTCTAAAGCCAGCTGAAACATCTGGCATCTCCCTTTCCATGGAGGATTCTCTAATCTCTGTTGGATGATCCCAAGTATTATTTTGTTAGTGTGTGAAATTAAGGACATTGTAACATAGTTTGCATATCCAGCTCCCTCTCCTTTCTTTGGTAATGGTATGGAGATTGACCTCTTCCAGTCTGTTGGCCATTTCATGGTTTGTCAAATTTGCTGCCATAGTTTGCTTAGAACTTTACTGATTCTTTTTGTAGCTTACCATATTTCTATAGGTATTCTGTTAATTCCTGTAACCTTCTGACTCAGTAAAGACTAGTTAAAGGGCCGATCTAACTTTACCTTCTACCGTAGTGCTAGAGCTACTTGTAAGTAGAGAACATCTTCTAAGTATCATGGATATTGACATCTCTGCTGTATGGAATTTCAATGTATTCCTTTCATCTTCGTTTGATCTTCTTGGAATTAGTTACTATATGTCCACAGGCATCCTTTAGCATGCCAATAGGAGGCTGAAAGCTCCTTCTGAGTTCAGAGGAATCTTGGAAGAGCTTCCTTCTTTTTTCCATATCTGTTTCCCTCTTCAGTGTCTTTTCAGATACTGTAATACTGTTTTTTGTCTTTCCTGATAGCTTTCTGAAATTCTTCGTTAAGTTCCTTCCCGAGATCTTGACTTTGGCTTCCTTGCTGCCCAATATAAATGCTTGTTTGCTTTAGTTGGGTAGCTGGGATGACCTTCATGCCTTGGGTGACCCTGCTGGGAGCACATACATAGCATACACTCCCAGAATTCAATACTCATCCTACCCAGCAACACATAAATCCTGGCCATGATGAAACACCACAGCAGGACTTGGTGGAGAGGGAGGGATGTGTTTCAGTAAAGAATGTGTATAGTATGTAGGAAATAAATAGGGACACAGGTAGTCCTCAATTTAGAATCATTTAACCATTGGCCCTTGGAAGATGGCCCTTGGAAGGGATGGTTTATAGCTTGCAAAGCATTTCTGACCATTGCAAAATGTTACACTCTCCCTTCCCCCCCGTCATAAGACTATATTTTGGGTGCTTGGCTACCAGTCACATTTACGACTAACTACAGCATCCTGCCGTTGCATGACCATTGCTTTGTGATGGTTTTTTCTTTCTTTACTAGTTTCTGACAAAAAACAACAACAACACACCACCCATTTATAAGAATGGATTCAGACTTACAACCACAGGATTCATTTAATGACCCCTATAAAAATCATAAAATCTGGTCCAGTCATGTGGGTGCCTCAACTTAAGACTTTCATGCCTTACAATTGAAATTCACTCCTAGCTGCGGCTGCAAATCGAAGACCACCTATATATAAAATAAAGGAGAGAGAGAGAAAGAGAGTCCATTTTCCAAGATTAGCTGCAACATTTTGAAGGAACCTGAAGAGGGAAAATACTACTACATGTGTTGTCTGCTATAGGAAGGGAAATTTAAATCCTCCTTCTTTTTCCTCTCTTGCATACTCATGGACATCTTCTGCCTTCTGAATAAGAGGTGCCCACTAAGCTTAAGGAATCGTTGCCATGTTTAAGCCATATTCTTAAATGGAACGCAGCACAAAATTTCACATAATGGTGCTTGGGAGAAACAAATTCATAAATTTTCAAAGATTGAGAGGTTGTGTTTGGCACTTAGAAGACTGATTCCTTTCCTGTACCATTAAAATTCTACTCATTAATTATTTCATTATTTCGGCCCAATTTGGCAAGGGGAGGGAAGTTCTGAGGTTTGTTTTGCTCTAGATCACCCAGTAGCTAATAGCAGAGGTGGGATTGGAACCAGCATGTATTGCAGGTGCAGTTACATTGGCTTTTGTTTGTGCAGTACTGTGCAAGGGTTTGCAAGGAAGCCACGCCCATTATCTCAGTAGCTATTGGACCACTTGAGAAATAAGAGCCTATGTATAGACAACATATCTGGAAGAAACTAAGCTCTCTGCAGGTATGTGTGAGAGAGAATACTACGTTTCAAGCAGTGGTGAAATCCAATTTTTTTTACTACCGGTTCTGTGGGCGTGGCTTGGTCGGCGTGGCATGGCATGGCTTGGTGGGCATAGCAGGGGAAGGATACGGCAAAATCTCCATTCCCACCCCACTCCAGGGGGAAGGATATTGCAAAATCTCCATTCCCACCCCACTCTGGGGCCAGCCAGAGGTGATATTTGCTGGTTCTCCGAACTGCTCCAAATTTCCGCTACCGGTTTTCCAGAACCTGCTGGATTTCACCCCTGGTTTCAAGGGGCAAACTAGATTTGGGAATGTATGGCGGATTGAATTCCATGGGATGGGATATAAAGAGGTCAACTGTGTCGAGAGCAATTCTTCCTCTAAGCCAGGGAAACAGATGTACAAGTCATGATATATTCTCTGCAGCCATTGGGTTGACCTTGACAAAACTGTGCTTGGGTGAGGGGGGGGGGGTGGAGACAGCAACCCTTGGCTGGTGAGGGTGGCAGCTAATAGTTTTATATACTTTTTTTTGCATGTTTAAGCTCTCCAGATTATAAAAAAATGAGGTTACCTATTTTGACTCAACCAAAAATCTAATTGTTGTATAAAGCAGGGGTCTCCAACCTTGGCAACTTTAAGACTTTGCTGGCTGAGGAACTCTGGGAATTGAAGTCCACAAGTCTTAAAGTTGCCAAGGTTGGGGACCCTTGGTATAAAGTACACATTTTTTAAAAAAATATTTATAAAAAGGCAAGCTAAACAGGAATAACAGTGTTTAATATTGTGTTTTAATCAATTTCATCCCTGATTCATTATTTTGAAACTGAAAACTTTTTAAAAATCACAGATTACTGATCTACTGCAACGCTGGCGTCAGCCTAGCTCCCGGGGGCAAAGCCCTTGCCCTTTTTTTCCTCACTGATGGCTCAATCCATCTTTGGGCCTGGAAGTTTGCAAAAGCTCTGCAGATTTCCACCAACCTGGGGGAGAAGCTTCTTCTCTTCACTATCCCCTGCCTTCCCCCCCCCCCATTCTCCGCTTACCGGTTTGTAAAAGCCTATTTCACTAGAGTGTCATCTTTGACAGTGAGCAGAAGACTCACCAAGACTAATGAGCCTTGGTGGCGCAGCAGACTAAAGTGCTGTTAAGTAACACCAGCTGCCTGCAATTACTGCAAGTTCGAATCTCACCAGGCTCAAGGTTGACTCAGCCTGCCATTCTTTTGAGGTAGGTCAAATGAGGACCCGGATTGTGGGGGCAATAAGCTGACTTTGTATAAAAAAGAACACTGCTTTGGGAGGGGGCAAAAGCCCTACTAAGCAGGTATATACAAAAGTATGAAGGCTATTGCTTAACATATTGTAAGCCGCCCTGAGTCTCCGGAGAAGGGAGGCATATAAATCAAACCAATAAATAAATAAATAAATAAATAAAGACTAAATCCCCCATGCAAGTGTGCGCAACAGCCTCTGCACTCAAGCTGCAGCTTAGAGGGAACATTGGTTCAAAGATAAAGCCAAGCAAGGCTGCTCTGTAAAACAAGTCCGTATGGGAATTATAAGATCATAAAAGAATTTACAGGTTAGGCAGTGATGGAGATAGAGAAGTAGGCATGATGGGGAGAGGAGTCCTGCTGCATTTTCGTTTGAGGGTTGTAAAGATCTCAGATCCAAATGTTCCTTGACAAAGGCTGGCTGTTGCAAGAGAACAGATCCTACAGCTTCAGAGGAATCCTCTTGATTCTCACTATCTCTTTGGTGATAGTACTCTCACTATCGCCTGTGGTAATGAGGTCTAGAAATAACAACCTGGGCATACGTGGAGCCCTCCAGATTTGACTTGACCACTTCATAGTGTCCAGAAAGGGACTTTCCTAGCTAATTCCTAAATTCCCATCTCCATCCCAGCTGCGGGGAGTGTCCTTGGCCATGCTGTGTAAACCACATCCCCATACTCATCACTGAGGCATCCCAGTAGGATTAGCTAGGGAGCGTGGGCTGGCTTAAAGTGAGAACTTCCTGCTTCTTAGTTGGATACTTCATCAAGCACTCACCCACGTCAAATACTTAGGGATCATGCCTAAAAATCCAGGCCCAGTGCCCGTAGATAGTACAGGGCTTTATTAGCAGTCTCTATAAGATCCCTCACATAATCACAAGGGTAGTGTACACCCTTTTTTGGCAGGGTCACACATTTTTAACAACATTGTGACAAGTAGAAATTTGGGGGTACCCCCATCATGTAAACAACATTATTCTTGTGCTGTTGCTAAAGTCATAGAAACCATATCAAACTTAAGACATACCCATTCACACTTAATGCATATTTTGGTACTTGTGGGTCTGGACAGTTTTTAACCTACTAGGCAGGGGTGAAATGCTCCTGGTTCGGACCGAAACGGCCGATCCAGGAGCGATGGAGGCGGGTGGTTCGGAGAACCGGTAGCAAAAATCCCTGCCCCTCCCCATGCCCAGCTGAGCCGCACAATCATCAGAGGCTTTTTTTTAACGTTTAAAAGCATTTTTTCTACAACCTCTTCGGCCGAAAAAATGCTTTTAAAAATAAAAAAAAAAGCCCATGATGATGGTGCGGCTCAGCTGGGATCGTCAAAGGCTTTTAAAAGAAAAAAAGCCTCTGCTGATCAGGCAACTCAGCTTGGATCGTCAGAGCCTTTTGAAAGCATTTTTTTACAACCTCTTCGCCGAAGGGGTTGCAGAAAAAATGGTTTTAAAAGTTTAAAAAAAAATTGGCCACGCCCACCCAGTCACATTACGCCACCACGCTCACCAAGCCACGCTCACAGAACCGGTAGTAACAAATTTTAGATTTCACCACTGCTACTAGGGCACATTAGAAGTGAAGAAAACATAGAAGAATTGGGGAAGGTTTTCCCTCCAACAGTTGTTATATTGTATAAGGCAGATATAACAGTTATTAATTGATACTGGAGACCCTGATGACATCTGTAAATTATGGATATTTTTTAGTTTGTGTTTGTTCTGATAATCACAAACTGAAATAAAAACCTTTCATAAACAGTCCACTTGCACGAGCAAAGTAATACAGGTGTATATCGCATCGCCTGCACTCTTCCACGAACTCCATTCACTTCCCCGAAGGCACTAGCCAATCTCACATGAGTTCAGTGTTCCCACATTACGTTATTTCCAGAAGAATAAATTTCTTTGCACAGCAATAGTGTTGCAACCTTCACTGTCTTTCAGAACTAATTGTCAGGCGTCTCATTAATATGTCAAAAAGATAGCTGTATTGTGGGAAGTGGGTTAGGATACATAAGTGATTGAAACAATAACGGTGGAATCAGGCAAGGAAGACCCCTTGTCTTTAAGTGAAGAGTTTCAGTGATTCAAAATATTGAAGGATGGGACACACATGCTCCACTCCATTTTTCTGAGGCATGTACATGATGTCAAATTTCTATATCATAGCTATGCGGGTGGTGGTGGTGGTGGTGGTGGTTGCATTTAGGTTTATGCTGCATTTGTAATTTTTGAATATATCCTATGGAGAACGTGGTTCCCTCTAACTCATTTTCCGATGATGATGATGATGATTATTATTATTATTATTATTATTATTATTATTATTATTTTCATTCTGGAATGGCAGTGGAAGAACTCAGTCTGCTTGTGCATGGGGTTGTTCTCATTAGCTCGACCTCCAGGACTCGTGCATTCGTGTTGAAATGCCTGGTGTTGAGTTGAAGTGTGATTGCTGACAAGGTTGCAGGCAGGTATTCCAAAGGGTTCTTTGCTCCTTACTCACATTTTAGTCTCAGTGGGCTTACATATGTACAATCGCTTGTTTTCTGATAAGTATGTACGTACAGACAGCTATTGGTAGAAAACGACACTCCTATCCTTTGCTTTAACAATGTAGCATACTTGGAAGACTTACCCAGCTCGAGACTCTGAGAGGTCTTTGGTGGGCATTAACATTAATGCCAACTCTTTCCCCAAAGCCAACAGCAACTGGATAATATGTGCCCCTCAGAGCTGCCAGATTGAGTGGCAAACTGTTTATGCTTCTAGAGACTCTGTGTCAGGGCATGTGGGAGGCCTATACATCTGCTGAGCGTATTTTCCCCCCTCCTGCAAACCCAGTGCCTGAAACAAACAGAATTGTTGATCGATTGAAATCAGCTACTTCTAAGCAAAGGTATCGATGATGCTATTATATATTTTTTTTGCTCAGAGTCGAATATTCGTATATTCGGTTTGCGAAATAATGTAGGGTTTTAAAAATCAGAATTGAGCATGCACAATTATGGGGAGGTTGCCGAGCATCACCTGTCCATCTATACGCTGACATGGTCTTTCCTTCTTTGTGCACCCAGCAGGAAGTGGGTTGATGGGAAACTCACCTGCCTCGTCCTTTATGGGCAGCTTCCTAAGCAGCAGTTTGGGCTCAGCAGCACCTCCGCATCCTACGGGACCGACATCATCCCCATCTGAACCTGCCTTCCATGGCCCCCACTCTGGCACCTCTCAGATTTGGTTCTCACATTCACATGAAGGTAAGGAGAGTTGGTGGAGGCACTTGGGTGAGGTGGCATCATTTCTAAATAAAGATGTTTCTTAGACGTGTCCTTTAATAGACAGATGGGTAGAGTATGGAAGTGCAAGATCTTAAGACGCCTGATATTGCAGATATCTCCACGTCACTGGCACAGTCTAAAAATTGTCAAATCAACTGAAATTTTTCAATATTCTGTACAGGTAGAATAATGGAAGACGTATAGCCCCGATCTGCAGTGGCAGAGGAGATCTCATTAATTTGCCCTTACAAGCATAGCTCCCCATTGTTCTACAGTTTTCTTAGAAAAAAGGATTGTGGAGACAGAAGAATTCAGGTGTAAGAATTCTCAGTTGCTTGGCATTCTGGCTGTTGTTAGATAGCAAGAAGTAGATACAATGGGATGAGGGAAAGCTGCGGATTGAAGTAGAAATAAAAACGACTTGACAAATGTGCACCCTGAGGCATTTTGATATGGTAGATAGGTAGGAGACCCTCTGATTTTTGGAGTCCCTTTTTCCATCCCCAACCCCCTGACCACGTCACGCAGGAAACAGCTCCATTTAACTTCACACAGCCTAGAGTTAGAGCTGTTTTTTTTCTGATTTATGCTGGTAGCACACTGAAGAGAGGGAGGGGGTCGGTTGGCAAGGGAATCCAGGGAATTACCTGCAGTTTCTCTTTTCTGTTGAGGCGCTTTTCTTTTCCTTTTCTGTTTTAGCTTCAGGAACCCTGAAAGTATTTCAAAAAAGCTCTCTCTTTTCTCTCCTGTTTTTTAGAGGACCCTTGGGCCAAGTGTTTGGACTTGGAGAATGAATGTGCAGCAGGTCTGGTCTATGCAATAGATAGATGGATGCCTTGTCCCCATCCCCACACTGTTTCTAGCTCTCACTTTCCCCTTGGACCTTCCTGTGGTTCTTCTGGGCCTGAACCTCCCTTTCCGTAGCTCAGCCAATGATCTTCAGGCTGTCCCCAAATGCAGTTACTCTGTCACATCACTCACTGCCTTTCAGTGGAACTTAAAAGTTCTCTCTGTATGCTTTAGCCATGCCCCTCAACCCTAAGACCGCCTGCCTCGCTCCCTCCCCACTCATCCTTTGGACTCCCCAGCCTCTGCTCTTCCTGATCACCCCAATGCCACCCCAACCCCCCCCCCCCCCCGTCTCACCCTTCCTGCTGTGCTGAGCTGGTGGCCACACAACTATTTTTAGTTTTCTTAATGCACTTGTGCTTTCTCTCCCCTGCAGCAGCGGCCTCTTGTCGTGCCCTTCCCCCAACGTTTTTCCCTTCTTGCAAGATGCAGAAAGTTAAAGTGTGAGCGGCAAGGTGCTGCTGGCACTGTGCCCTGGCAGCCAGCCCGACTGCTAGCTTGAACGGCTGCCAGCTAGCTTCCGGCATGTCGGGTCTGTTGGGGGCGGGGTGCAGGCAATGCTGTCAGCGTGATGCTGACGGGCAGCCGGTCTAATGGGGGTGGAGCAGTAGAGCTGCTAGCTATGGGGAGCAGCCTCCTTGTTGGGGAGATTAGTCCGGCAGGCCAAGGGCAGGGAAGGCTGTCTTCCATCCTGCTCTGAAGGAACCATTGAAAAAGAGGATTCCATAGGACAGTTTAGGAAAAACTTCTAGGAAGGAAGGACTTGGCTTGATGCTCCTGTCCTCATGGCCGTTGTTTGGCCTTTAGTCTGGGAAGCTCTGAGTCATGATGGAGGGTGGGGGTGGGGGGAGAGGGAGAGTTGTTCCTCTGGGTTCAGCTACAGTACAATAGCTCTGAGAGGATGAGGATTGTGCTCACTTTCTGATCACTCATCTGTGCAATACACCTTTTTTTGTATTGAGGATGTATGTGAATGTACATGCATTATGCAAGCATGCACACCTGGGCACGTTTGGTATATGTTCATTTTTTTGTACATGCTTCATACTATGAGGAAGATGAGGTGATGTCTTTTTAATATAGTTCAATGTCTTTAAAAAGTAATACTATTTTCCAGGCTCTCTCAATGGAGTGTTCTCCAAAGGAATGAAACAAACAAACAAATAAACAAACAACAGTTTTCTTAGGGGATTGAATATTATTAATATTTCTGTTAATATTTTACTAATCTCAATCAACCTTTCTTTTTTTTTTGTTTTTTTTTAAGCCAGTCCTATCATTTGGTATCTTTTTAAAATGTTCAGCAAGAGGTAATTTCATTTTTTGAACTGATACAACAGCAACCCTTTCCCTATCCTTTTGGTTGCAGGGGTTCTGGTTGTTGTTGTTGTTGTTTGCTTGTTCCTTTTTAAAATGAGCCTTGCTGTGCTAATCTTTACCATACCAGGCAAATCACTAATTCCCCTCCTTTTGCAAACTGGGGGATGAAGCTGACTTGCCCCTTTTGCTGAAGGAACCACCTGAACTTACTCAGGAAGTCTCTGGAACGGCTGAGCAATCTCAGTCACTTTACACACAATACACATAATGCTGGGGTAACACCAGTGGTGGGTTCCTCCCAGTTCGGCCCGGTTCAGACAGTAGCCGTGACGATATGACGTCACCAAATCGGTTCTTTCCCCCCTCGCGTTATTCTTACCTTTTATTTGGCCCCACCCCCAATCTATTGCTGCCTCCTGAGTCCCAGCTGATGGGCTATAAGGAAAAAAAACTGTTTAAACTCTTGCCGCGAGGCTTCAAAGGGCCGGCCTACAGCTGATCAGTTGTAAAAGGCAGTTTGGTGGTAGACCGGTGCCTCCAAAAACAAATGAGTAGAACGGTGTCTGCAAAAATAAATGGGTAGACCGGTACAGTCTACTGTCTACAGTCTGCAAGCAGTTAAAAGCCTGGTAGACTAGTACCTCTGCTAAATCCTAAAGAATTGTCACATGACCATCAAGCCACACCCACAAAATAAGCCACGCCCACAGAACCGGTAGTAAAAAACTCACCCCTGGGTAACACTCCAATAGCGCAGTTGCAGCTTGCTGCCATCTTGACTTTTTTGAATTCCCCCTCCCCAGGACAGCCCTAATCAAAAGCCTATTTTTGAGACTACAGTGGGCAAATTTAGTAATAGCACTTAGCATTAGCAATAGCAGTTCGACTTATATGCCACTTCATGGTACTTTATAGCCCTCTCTAAGCGGTTTGCAGAGTCAGCATATTGTCCCCAACAATCTGGGTCCTTATTTTACCCACCTTGGAAGGACGGAAGGCTGAATCAACCTTGAGCCGGTCAGAATTGAACTGCTGAACTGCAGGCAACTGGCAGGCTGCAGAAGTAGCCTGCAGTACTACATTCTGACCACTGGGCCACCACAGCTCTGTATAATACCCATCTTAGTGGGTTTTGGCTTTTTTTAACTTTTCCTAATGTTTCTCCAAATAAAAACTTTACTGACAACATTTGACTTAGAACCAGAACTAGATTGTAGGAAGCCAAGAAGATGGACTCTAGTAAGGGCAGTGGTGTCAGTGGTTATGTAGATTTAATGTTTCTGCTAGGATACGCAGGCATGGAATAAGATTATATGATCCAGATTCTTTCCACTTAATACTTTGAGCAAAGAGCTACATTTCCAGGCTATGTCAGGAACTCAGAGCAGCAATTGCAATGGCTAGATTAGGATCTATCACCCCTTGTTCTTTGGGGATCTGTCACCCCTTGTTCTTTGCTTGTGGTGCTCTTCACCCTCATCTGCATACCCTTGCTAATAAGACTGTTCTCACTTCAACCCTTACCGAAGCATTAAAAGGTTATTTGAGAATGTGATATTATCAAGAACAGCAAATTGATGCAAATATATGCCTAAGCGTAATATTATTTTGTCTGCAGAATTTCAGTCACCTGGGTGCAGAATTTTGATATATTTAGGCATAACAGCCCCAGCCTCGCTAGCCTACGTTATTTTCTCTCACAATTTTCTACAGACTCCTGGAGCTGATATTCAAGAGCTGCTTCCACAGTTTTACAAAGAAGCCAGAGATCAATATCTATCAAGGGTTTCTTACGATCGGGGGAATAGTGTGTTTTGTTCCCTCCATTTGTAGCTGTTGTTCCAGGCGTCTTCTTTTACCAGATGTGCTTTGTGAGGTCCTTCTGCTAAAGTAGCACTAGAGAATTTTCTGGTTCAGTACCAACACTTTTAACTGTGGTCCATCCCATAGCTGGCTACTGCTCGAAACCTAGCAGTGATTAATATAGCCCAAGTAATAATCTGACAAAGGACTTTGAATTTACCCCAGCAATCGTCTTTCAACCTATGCATAGAGACAGATCAGACTAAGGCCCAGTGACTTGGCTTTGTGACTGTTGTGTTGTGACATGGGCCTGTCATTCCGCAATGCCTCTTGTTTTAGCTCCAGGTTACCCGAGGTTCTCTGGGAGCTTAGCATCCACTTTTCTTCCCATGAGCCACTTGGATCACCATGGAAACAACAATGTCCTGTATGGCCAGCATCGTTTCTATGAAAGCCAGAAAGGCAAGTATTGGTTTGACTATGTGGTATTTCTGACTCTGCCTCAAGGGACAGGAGAACCATGGTGTAATTGTTATCTTACCAAGGACACAGATTAAGTGGGCAGCTGCAAAGAGAAGGTAGAGGAAACGAGGCAAAACTGACTTTTCTAGAATTGAAGTGCATCTGATAGCCAGCTTCAACTCCACTAAGTCTTACAGGTGGGCACCAGACATTTCGCTAGATCAGCTGCTGCTTTGTAAGCGTGCCTCTGCAAACTAGGGAGCTTTTATTTCCAGCATTACTTGGTGTCAGAAGGCATGGGCAATTAGAGCTGCTAGGCTATTCTTAGGATTGTGATGTTGCACGTTGTGATCTAGGCCACATTGTTGTCTGGGAGACTTCTTTTAATCACTTCTCCTCTTTCTGCAGACAATTTCTATCTGCGGAACCTTCCAGCTCAACCTACACTGCTTTCAACCAATCACAATTTCCCCAGCATTGCCCGGGCAGCACCTGGACATCCGATTGGCTCCTGCAGTCGGGACCGGGAGGCTGGGCATGGGCAGAAGTGCCACAAAGACTATGAGCGCTGTGCAGTGTCGAAGGATAAAGGCGCCAAGGGTGAGAGCAAGGAGCGAGTGGCTGAAGAAGAGGCCAAGGAGCGGCACAAGCTGGTGATGCCTATGACACCGGAAATCAACTGCAAGGAAGGGGCTCTCCAGCGGGGCTCTTGTGACAACCGACCCAAACACCTGCCCTCATGCCTGCTGAGCTCCAAGGTACTGAATGGTGACTCAGGCAAAGCCGTCCTCCCCAGTTGTGGCGGAGGTCTTCTATCACGCCATGCTGTTTCCCAGAGCCGTTGTGCCAAGGACCTTGGCCACCATGAGCCTCCTCAGTCCTACAGCGAGTGCCTGGAGCGAAGACAAATGTTGCACCACTCGGTCTCCTACACTGTCCCATCTAGTCTGCCCCCTGGGCCCCCTGCCCTGAGCACGACAACGGGCAGCTTCCCCTGCCTGCAGCTTCATTCCAGCCCAGATGGGATGTGTCCTCTACAGGACAAGGCCAGCCGGGAGCTACGGATTAGCGGAGCCACTTTTGTGCCTTCCGTAGGCCACCTGACTGACAAGAGCCGCTCCTTTCAGGTCCCTTCAGAGCCCTGTGAGGGCAAAGAGCGCCCCCACGAGATGGGCCCAGAGCACCCCCCTACCTACGGCCACCATCATTTCTCTCACTTCAAAGCTGAGGGCAAAGTGGAGCGGAGGCTGGAATGGCCCCAGAATCCCAACGCCCGCCTGAAAGGGCTGGAGTACCTGAATAGCACTGGTTCCGACAGCCATTTTGGCAGCTTGCCTCACCAACCTAAGGGTGGGCATTTTGAGATGATACCACCTCAAGACTGTGCCCGACCTAACTCCCAAGAGACGCTGTGCAAACTCAGCCAGTCCTGCTGCACTTTAGACAAGGCCCCTAAGGAGCCGCCGGTTTCCAGCACCCAGAAAGTGGCTCGCATCCGCCACCAGCAGCATTTGCAGACCGAGATGGAGCAGGCAGGCGCTCATGCAGAATCCAAGCGCAAATCCATGGAGCTCAGCTCTCTGGGCTACAGTGGGCCCCACTTGCCACCGTGGCCAGTTCAGGGCCAGGGCCCTCCTTTGTCCATGGCAGAGGAGAGAAAAGGCTCTTACTTGGACCCTTTTAGCAGCAGCCTCCAGCAGGCTGCACTTATGACCCAGGGTTCTGTGCTCACGCAGGAAATGCAGACCCCTCCTGACGAAGTGTCAGCCATGAAAAACTTGCTCAAATACAGCAACCAAGCACTTATTGTGGGCCAGAAGGCCCCTTACGTGGGGCTAGGCAGCCTCAAGGGCAGCTGTGCCCATCAGGATGGGGGCAAACATTTGGGGACCAAAGGACAGCAGGATCTGGAACGTTCAGACTGTGCCCGCAGCAGAGATCATGACCTCGGCCACGGAGATGGTGAGGTGCGTCAGCCTCCAGTGGGCATTGCTGTGGCTGTGGCTCGTCAAAAGGACACATTAAGTCGGCCAGAGCCAGCCTATGGATCTAGCTCCAGTCGGCAGAGCCGGACTGCCATGGGCCTCAAAGGTAATAAACATTAAAGAATAAAATAATAAGCAGTTGATGTTTTACAAACTACGTGATTTGCGGGGGGGGGGGGGGGGGGGGGGGGAGGGGAGGGAGATACACACTTAAATTGTGCTTCCTTTTATAATCCTATCACTGCTCTCTGCTGCTTTCCCCCCACCAACATAAGTACCATTAGTGCTCTGTGGTTTGTATGACTGAAGAGGGATCTTCTCTTCTGCCTTGTACATTAAAGGGCCAGGGGGGTGGGGGGATGGGTGTTAGCCTTGGGAGATTGGGAAGTGGGGAATAGGAGACGTATGAGGCAGGAGACTAGGCAGTGACGTGGCCCTCTTGATTTAAGAAGCCCCTTTTGTATGAACATATGAAACGGGCTTCAGCCTGAAGCCAAATATTAAATGCCTTCAGCACCTTCCCTCTCATTCATGGTCTTCCACTTTGGAAATTAAACCCCCCAGCCCTTGAATTTAGCTGAAGGCTTTTAAGAAAGTTAGGTCCTGGATTCTATCTTCACTCTTGTGGAAATCCCATCTAGTTGCAGAATGGACATGTATGAAAGGGAAGTCCTGGGATCTATTTTCAAGAGCATCTTTCCCCTCTTTTTTCTTGGGTTTTGTTGTCAGCTCTGCTAGGTAAACCAGACCAGGAAGACTAGAACTACCTTTACTGAGGTAGGTTGTAGTAACAGAATCTTGCAAGAGTGATGGTGCTGTACCTCCCCTTCTTATACGCCAGTGAATGAGAGGGGTGTCTGCCAGAGCCGCTTCCGAATATTATTTTTTTTCTTAGAGCTCAAAACATGTTTGAGCCCCTTTGCCTTGGTAACTGTTCTTGCGTATATCTCCATCAATGTCATCGTCGTCTTTACTCTCTTGACTCTCTACTTGCTCCTGTCACCAGGAGTATGGGAGACCCTCCACTCACATCCCTGGACATCAATTTCAGAAGCTGATATTCATCTCTGCTCTCCTATTCTGTTTTTCACAGCTGGCACAGCGAGGCCAATGCATGTCATCAATCTGGATGCTGAGGAAGAACGGAACCGGCTGTGTGAGGAGCGTTTGGGGCTTGCGGGGAGAGACCTCCTGCTTCAGTAAGGACCTTCTTAGCCCAACTACCGGAGAAGGGAAGGGAGATTAAACACTGCCTTGGTAGTGATTAGTAATAATTTGTAATTAGACTGGGCGTGCCGGTGGAGGGCACTTAGCCAAGCTTACTTGCATCCCAGAAAAAAATGACTGTGACTGACATCTTTCAATTAGCATTAAAATTGTCTAATGATGGATCTTTCCTTTTGAGAGCCAGTTTGTTGTTGCTAGTTGTCATTGTTGTTATTCTGCAGTGCAAGCCATTTCCCAAGGTTAAGTTTATAAGATAATTTATACATTAAAGGATGATGGTCTATACCACAAGTGTCAAACTGGTGGCCCGTGGGCCGAATGCGTCACGTGCAGGCCACGCCCACCCCAGCTCTGCAAAGGGAAAAAACGTCGCGATATGTCACATGACGGCAACGTGACGCTGCGAGTTTGAAGCCCGTGGTCTATACTGTAATTCTTTGGCCAGGACAAGGGATCTCTTTATCCCAGCGGACCTGCATTTCTTTTATCTGTGCTTTTAATTTGTCAGGGATAACAAAGATCTTGTGGAATTTGCCCGAATCCACCCATCAAGCAGTTGTCCTGGAGACCTCACCCCTCATCTGATGATTGCAGGCGGTTCCTCATTGCAGTCCAGCCAACTGGGAGGAGATCCAGCAGCCCATACCCATCCTGCTCATGCACATTGGTTGCCTCGGACACGTAGCCCTTCGCTGTGGATGGGTGGACACTCCTATGGTCAGTCAAGTAAACAGTATATATCTAAAACGGAAATTTTATCTGGATTTCATGGCTTCATGGACTTGTTCTTTTATTTCTGACCTATCAGGGAAACACGCCTGAAGCTACCACTTTTAATCCAGCCTCCCACAGAATTCAGTCCAAAAAAACCTGAAGGTTCTTAGTACCTCTTTTTGCTTCAAAAACTTGTCTTCTTGTCTCCCATCCTTTACTTTTTCCAACCTCCTTCCATTACTCCTTTCTGCAGAGATGAACAAATCTTTAGGTGGCCGAGAAATGACATTTTATAGTGGGCAGAATGCACAGAGAAAGTGTTACACATGGGAAGGGCTGGAATTTTTGAACGTTTTCCAACATGAGGGTAGGAGGCATTTTTATTGTTATACCGATCTTAGATCTTACACTAAGTTTCCATGTGTCTTGTGACGAGAAAATCCATGCCACTGATTTTGACCAATCACCCATCGAAAATTTAATGAAGGGTTGGAGACATAAAGAAGAAGCTTTGAGTCTGCCTTTTCCCCATGCTCTGCTTGAATAGGGGATGATGAGAGATCTAAACTGACCTTAACTTATAAACATAGGTACTATTGGGGTCAAGGGCTACTGGAGTCAAGGGCAACTTTGCTATTCCAACCGACTAATTGCACTATTCCAGATATTACAGGAAGCCTACATGGAAATTAATCTGCAATAATGTTTGACTCATACTATATCTAATCCTGTCAGTGTTCAGCAAGAAACTGAATAGACATAAATGATTTCCTATATAGAATTGTATAACATACAGAGAAACTCCAGAATGAGCCTCTGGATTCTTGTATTCATTTCTGTTCAGTGATTTAACTCAGGGTGGTAAAATGGTTAAAGGGTTAAACTAGGAGTGAGTGGGGAGACTCTGATTCTAGTTCATGCTCAGCTTTGGAAGCTTATTGGGTGGCTTATAGCCTTCATTTCTTCACTGCATAACCTCACAAGGTAGATAATTGTGAGGAAAAATAGGAGAAATGGTTGCTATATATGACCATCTTGAGGGGAAGGAAGGAAAGAAGGAAGGAAAGAAGGAAGGAAGGAAGGAAGGAAGGAAAGAGAAAGAAAGAAAGAAAGAAAGAAAGAAAGAAAGAAAGAAAGAAAGACACAGTCTCTGTCAATCTCAGCTAACTGCATGGGAGAGACAGGTGGAAGTAGCAACACTATTCTCAATTTTTTACATAGACTCCACCACCATCACCATTTATTGCTTGATACCTTTTTTCCTATTTTGGTGAGTACACAAAGCAATTAACATTCTTGTCAAAATAAAAAACAGACTATAAAAAGTTAAAAATACATATGGAAACTGATGCTAAAATCTATTAACAATATATTATCTATGTTGTTCCATGGGCTGAATCCACACCCAACCTATGATGGATGAAAAGTTAAATGAGAATTGTGAACAAGGAAAAAACGTGTCCCTGTAAAACTCCCGTCCCTGGAAAAGATGGGGTTGCTATGTGGACATGGGTGAAATACATTAGGCTTTATCTCACGTCAACAAAAATGTTTTCTCTCATAACTTATTCCAGGCATTGGGCATCCTGCTTTGCATCAGAACCTGCCACCTGGATTTCCCCCTTCTATGCCTAGCGCCATGCAACCCGTCTTCCCTCTATCACAGGAGCCACCTGCTCAGCTAGTTATCCTGCCCTCTGAGCCTCCAGCCCATGGAGCCCCCCACACCCTGGGTAAGTGAAAGCCAGAGAGAATTAGCTGTGGCATATTCCCTGGGTTGTAGGTAAAGGTCCTTCTCCTGCAAGGAAAGAGGCAAAGGGTGTGGCTCCTGGCTTTGTTTACTCCTCTGATTATCTCTCCTGTTTCTCTGCAGCTGAGGTGATGGATCAGGCATCTATCTGGCCATCCATGTATCCTAGCCGGGGGCCTGGTTCTCACCTGCAGCACACAGGACAACTCCCTGTCTACTCCCGCACTCAGTTCCTGCGTCAGCAAGAACTCTATGCCTTGCAGCAGCAACAGCAGCAACAGCAACAGCGTGCAGCACAGGCATTGGAAGTGCAGCGGCACACTCACAGCCAGGTAGGCATGCGAAAAAGATGGCGTTACTGATGTCGCCTCCTGGTAACTCTTAACTGGAAAGTTGGAAAAACAGCAAAGAGCCCCACCTTTCTGAGCATCTGGATAATCAGGGTGTAGGAATTAGACTGACAATCCTTCCTTAAGATGTCCAAAACCTGGCTTTTTCCCCAGGACATTGGCAGCTAAGAAGTTGAGAGCCCATTTAAGGGCATTGTGGAGGTTGATACAGTTGTGCTGCCCCAGCTGTAATACATTTTGGATTTTATTGATATTTGTATTGCTGATTTTTGTTGTTTGCTGCCCGGAGCTATTAATAATAAATAGGCAAACTGTGATCAAATCTTGTTCTTTGTAAAATAATCCAGACACCATAAAGTTCCTTTAATACAGATAAGTTCCATGCGGTCCAGATCCCAAGATGATGCAGACACACATAGATTTATTGCAGGAAGGTGGTTGTTTAAAGTAATTTAGCCATTTACAAAACAACTAGGTGCAACAGAAGATGAATACATGGAGAAATTATGTTCTAACCAATGGATGGAAAAACCCATCCAAACAATAGTGCTAGGCCAGATCCCGAATGAGGAAGTAATTTCCTGAGTTTACCTCAAGGGAAGTGATATCGGCTAGAGATCTATACTAATCTTCCTGTTGCTTCTAGTTGTGAGATTGCGATAATGATGGAATCCAACATCATATAGAGAAGAAGAACTTGCTTCCTGATTCTCTTTCAAGGCCTTGCGTACAAAATAATGTATGCCATGTTGTGTTGACCCTTTGGATCCAATTTTATGTTTGGTTCATTCAGTTTCCAAAAAGATATCCTTGAAAAATTATGGGGGTATGTTAATTAGGGAGTTGGTTAATTAAAATTGCCAGGTTCAGAGAACAGGGCTTTTTCTCTCCATGTAGGTGTTTGAGTAGCAGCAATTTAAACATTTTGGAGGAGAAAGTTCCCTACTTAATTGAATTTGCATAATTTTTGTTGCAGAACCTGAATGCTTTTAAGGCAGAATTCTACTTGCTTACCACATAAGCCCAGTCCCAGTTCCTGCATGCACACACCAAGGCAGAAGAGTAGAAAACATAAGCTAGCCATCCTCTCAAATGTATCTGATTCCCTGTTGAGCTCATTGAAATTGTTCTTCCTGTTTTTTGCTCTGGAGGGATACAATCTCCAGAAGATCACCGAGTCAGCCTAAGGATAGGATTGCACATTGGCTATGATACCAGCTGTGGTGTTGTGTAAGGGTACACAGTGACATGCTCCACGAGGCAATCCTTAATTTATAGGTTGTTGGAACCACATGGAAGTCTTAAGATATGCACACTAATAGTACCGACTATTGAGCTTATTGCTGCCTGTGTCATTATTTATGTGGGATTGATGTATTTATTGACTATCCATCTCTTTCTCTTCCCTCGTCTACTTAATAGCGGAAGCCAGAAGAGCCCCCACCAGAGCTGGAGTTGCCAGGTCCTGAAAAGCCACTCAAACCATCTCACAAAGCAGTTGCCTTAAACGCTCCCCCAAAGGGCCTGTCCCCAGCAGCTGCCTGCTCAGTCAAGCTCTCGTCATGCTGCCATCCACCCAAATGCCCTGGTCCCTGCACTTTACCTGTCTGCCCTGCTGTGGTGCCACGCTCCCCTGCTGTAAGTCCAGTGCCCTCCCAGAATTCTACAGGTCCTGAAGCTGTGGATAAGCAGCCTGAAGGGCGGCCAGCCCAGGACTATCCTAAATCACTGGAACCAGGTAAAGATTCATTCATGGTAGGCTGAGAACTGGGATGAAAAATGGCCTCTCTTTTCTTGGCTTTGCGGGTTATTTTAACCTAGGCTGTCTGTTGAAAGGTTTAGCTGTTTGTATGTTTTTTTTCTACATTAGTATGTCACCCAAAGTCCATTGAATGTGGGTGGCCCAAAAATTAATTATAATCATAATAAACATCTGGAGCACCATTGGCATGAACCAAATCGTCAGCAGTCAATTGCAAAAGGCAGCTCTCCTTGGAACAGCTTACATCCTGAGGCAATACCTTTGATATTATTAAATGACAACATCTACACTGGGTACAATTGATAGGTGGACACAAATGCTAAATCCAGGCTAAACCTCTGGGTGACTGTGCAACCAACAAGTACAAGGCCACACTGCTTGGATCTGCAGATATAGTATGCCAATACATTATGACATCCTAGATCAGTGATGGCTAACCTTTTTGCCATTGTGTGCCAAAAGCGGGGGGAGAGCGGGGGGATCGTGTGCGTGTGTGCCCATAGCCATAATTCAATGCCCACCTGTGTCCCGCCCTCCCGTGCACGTGCGTGTGCTCCCCCCGCGCTCCCCCCGCTTTTGATACACGATGGCACAGGGGGGCCCATTTTTCACTCTCCCCAGGCTCCAGAGGCTTTCTAGGAGCCTGGGGAGGGCAAAAGCGGCCTTCCTCAACACCCCCCAAAGGCCCTCTGGAGGCCGGAAACAGCCTATTTCCCAACTTCCAGTGGGCCCAGGAAGGCCTGAAA
The DNA here is from genome assembly GCA_012654045.1 of Ptyas mucosa. NCBI lineage: Eukaryota > Metazoa > Chordata > Lepidosauria > Squamata > Colubridae > Ptyas > Ptyas mucosa. Next base: position 13,943,079 of record WNWU01000020.1, read on the forward strand.
ATCAGCTGGCCAGTGGGCACATGTGTGCTGGAGCTGAGTAGGGCAACACTCGTGTTCCCTCAGATATGGCTCTGCATGCCACCTGTGGCACCCGTGCCATAGGTTCGCCATCACAGTCCTAGATTCTTGGGAAGAAGTTGATGCATATGAAGACCAACACCATCCAAAGAACTGGCAGCTGCGTAATTTCACGTTGCTCTGTATATAATGATAATAAAAAGGATCTAGCGAACATTTGGTATAGTTCTGTAATCCAACAGTTTAAATTTAATTAAGAGCACACTGAAGAAAGGATGACTTGCTAGTAAGGATTCTGGAAAGCACAAAGGATGGTTCATTGATCAATAATTTTTTATAGCACTGTCTTGTTTCAGGTTGTTAAAATAGGACAAATACAAACTCTTGTGGTTATAGAGAGATGCTTGACAAACGTAGCGAAAACAGGAAGCTTTTTGGGATTGGACAACTATGTTAAAAGTCTTAGAACGTGGAGATGGAACCTTTCAAAGGTAGTTGGAACCAAAGTACACTTCACCTTCTAATAATTACTAGCAAAGGAACAAGGATTTTTACACATGGAAGATTGCTCTTCCATGTAGCTTTCCTGCTACTGTTGAGTGTAAGGAAGCAGCAGTGTATTTAAATCTCCCATAGCTGATCATGAGCAGCAGCAGTGGGGATAACTGTAAGATGGAGTATGGATATATAGGCTGCCTATACTGTATGTATTGTAAGCTCAGAAATCAAAGGGACTTATATAGTATTTTCATTGTCCACAATCAGGACTTCGGAATCTTTTCATCCCTGATGTTGGATTTTCCTTCCTCAAAATGAATCTTCCCTCAATCTCGGCATTTCATTTCATTTCATTTTTTTCTTTTCTTTTTGAGACAATTCTACAGAATATATCATGTGAATTTGAGCAATTTAGTACAAATAGAATTTTTCATACAGTCCCTAGAGAAAAATGAATATTGTCAAGTGGTATTGCTGATTGTGGTGCCTGTATTTGAGACTATTAATATTTGCTATGGATTTGGAGAGATAGTCAGCTAGTCCCCTGCCATGCTTTACTCTGGGACTCTTCTTCTCTTTGTAGATCTTCCTCCTGGTTATACCTATCCTGTGGCTGGTCTGGGCTATGCATCACCATTTCCCCGGGACCCAGCTGATCCTGACACTATGCAAACTGTTTCTACAGCAGCTGAGCCTGAACAGTCACGCACCTTTCCACCAGAGCAGGAGCCACGCTGCGAGGCAGAAGCTAGCCCACCCAGTGGGACTGGGGACTCTGAAGTGGAACCCACCCATGTTCACCCTCCACATCTACTTGTCCATCCCCAGAGACCAAGCTCCACTGAAACGATTAAGGATACCCCAAATTGCTCCCTGCTGGTCAGGGATAGCTCAGATGACTTGGATTCTACCCAAAAAGAACATCAGGAGGAGCCTAGCTCAGATGCTGCCACGCCAGGACCGTCCCCTGAAGTGATGACTACGGAAGAGAGTCCTGTTGCAGCATTGGAAGTTGACTGTCAGGAAACTGAGAGTAATGTTGTCTTACCCGATGATCCATCGACACAGACTGATGTACAGGTAGCACCATATGGCCTGGATGCCCTTATTGCTGCCAGCATCAACTTGGGTGAACTCCCAGACCTGGAATCCCCATCTTCTGCAGCTTCCCTTCCCTTGTCCTCTTCGTCCAGCTCAGGGATTCCTGGCATTGCCCTGCTCAGTGAGCTGGCTGAACTGGAACTCTGTCAGCGGCACTGTGATTCAGGTAAGGAAACAACAGATCATTCTGATTCCTTCCCTCCACCTCAGAGCAGGAAAGGAGCAGGAGGTGGAAAAAAATCGGCATTCGCTTCTTTCTTGGCACCTATTTTTATTGGTATCTGAAAATTGCTGGTTTCTTTAGCTCATGAGGGCAACTTGTAAAAAAAAAAGGCACTTCCCATCTAAGGCAAAGGCAGAGCCAAATATCAGATGTCAGCAATGGAATGAGAAGCTCCCTTTTCCCATACCCTAATCCTGCCTTCTGACTAGCCAGCAGGGAATTGATAAAGGAATACTGTATGAAGGTATGACAATGAACTGGAAGCTGAACATTTGCTCATGATGTGAGGATTATCTAGGGACCAGGACTAGAAATTCTAGAATCTTTTCCCAGACTTGGAAAAAAAGATGTCCATGCTTGTCCTCTTGGGATGTATAATAGATGTTTTTGTACACATGCTAGGGCCTATTCCCCTATTTCTTTCCATTAGCTTTTCAGTGTTTCATGGAACGGCTGCTAATCAAATGCCAGATTCCCAAGCATGATGTAAATTCTCCCTTCCCATCAAGTGTCACTCAAATAGTCCCATCCAGAGTTGTACAGTAAGAGGGGGATCCCAAGGGACACCCAGTCCTTTTTGTGAAATAATAATTTTATTAAAAATTACAATTGAAAAGGCAAACCAATACAAACAAAAAGTAAAAAGTAAAAAGAATAAAAAAAATAGAAAAATAAAAATATTAGAAAAATAAAAATACAGTAAAGAAAATAAATAGATAAAATGATTTTCCTTTTCATCACAGATATAAACAATTTTGGTAATTTATTAACTCTTAAAATATAGCAAACAATTTCTTCTTCCCATATCTCATCTCTTTTCTACAAATAAATCCTTTAAGGCCTTGTTCAATCCTGGTCATATCTATGATATCTATTTTAACTTTGAACCAACTTTATATTCCTTCCTTTTACTTTTATCAATCCCTTCAAATAATATCTTATGATTTGATTTATTTTCATTTTTTCTTTATCCGTTCTCATAAAATCTTTCAAAACTTTTAACAGGTCTCTTTTATAAATACAATATAGTAAAGTATCCAGGTTACTCTTCTGGTTTATTATTTGTATATCCCTTTTAATTATTAAGACACTAGCCAATTCTATCTGTCTATCCAGGGTAACATCTTTTTCTATATCCTTTCTGTAGCATAGCATTTCAAAATCCACTTTCAAATCAGTCCCAGTCTTGCCAGTTAAACATGTTCTCATGGATCTATAATAGCAGACATTCCAAGGATTAATTTCTGAGTCCATTGTTCAAAAATATCCTTAAATATGTCCAATATTAAATATTTTGCTTCATTCTCTATTAGTAAGTCAAATTTGTTATTCTCCTTTAATTGTAATAAAGTAGCAGTAAATAGTTCCTTCTGATTCCCTCTAGTATTCAACCTTATCATATTTTTTAATAATTAAAAATAACAGCATTTTCCCACAGGAAGGATTCTAATAAATAATTTCAAAATCTTATTTCAAATTTGGACCCTTAGTCCATTGGTAACTTTCCAAAATCAACATTCTAATCATCTATTTGATCTTTACTCAAAAATATTTTTAATCCTTAAATTTATATTAAGGATTGAAGGAAACTCGCCCTGTGATAGCATTTTGTATATATTTTTTTCAATTCAAAAGTTCATAATAATTGTAAAACAATTAAGCAATATTTACAAAAGACATCAGGCCTGGAAAATGTTATGTCCATATAAGCTACATTACAGCTTTGGTTGAAATCCCTAGACTTCCAGCTGCTTGATTCACAAGCTGACCAAAAAAACTTTGATACCTGTAGTCTACTCATAAAAAGCAGGTGTCTGAAGTACATGTGGGCAATCTCACTATCACTCCTTTCTCCAGAGAGACTTTGTCAGCCAGAGTTCTGCTATTTGGCTGCCAGTCTCTGCTCCAATGCCATTCTCATTCCTTCAGGGATGTCAGCTCACCATGAGTTCTCACTGGAAGTCTCCAAAAGATCACCTAGTCTGATCCATCATTGATGAAGTATCTCTTCTACTACAACTATAGTTCCTAGATCCCTTCATTAGACATCTGATCATCGCAGATCGCTCTTGGGTACACAACTGGTTAGAAAGGAATCCCCTCTTTCTCTTTTAGAAAAATAGACCAAAGATTGTGTCTTATCTATCCTAATCATGACCAGGTCCCACATTGGTTAGGAGATAAAGTAAACTATTCAGACATGAGCTAAGCTATTCCTCTTCAATGCCTTCTGCTTCTTTCCTCAGATGAACTGTATTTTTCCTTAGAACCCTGCATGCTGATACGCTATTATCCTACTCTGACTTTTGAGCACAGCTGGGTTTACTAGAGCCAAGGTGGCGCAGTGGTTAGAGTGCAGTACTGCAGGCTACTTCTGCTGACTGCCAGCTGCCTGCAATTTGGCAGTTTGAATCTCACCAGCCTCAAGGTTGACTCAGCCTTCCATCCTTCCGAGGTGGGTAAAATGAGGACCCAGATTGTTGGGGGCAATGTGCTGACCCTGTAAACCGCTTAGAGAGGACTGTAAAAGCACTATGAAGCAGTATATAAGTCCAAGTGCTATTGCTACAAGCCAGCATTTGCGTAACCTCTGGTATTATGAATGATTGAAAGCTGTGAATTGCTGCATGTAAACAAAAATGGTACATAATCTCATGTAGGTCATTGTTTTAGAGTAGACATACCATGTTAATGGCGGTACAGACTCTTTGAAATGCGTACAACTTTGAAAGTCTCACAAATCAATAGAGGGAATCATGCACCTTTCAAAATGTTCGCCAGCCAGGAGAGAAGTGTCCATCAGGCTACTTAAGCCTAGCACTAGGGAATATAGTAAATTCCCACTCAGAGGCCGAATTTGGAGGATTGCCCAACAACCAGATGAAATCGGGGTAGGTATTAGAATTGTTGCACCTGCTTGGGCCTTGCTGATGATCACTATGCCTCTTAAATTTGAAAGCTTAGAAAGCAAGAGCCTTGGACTTCATGACTGCATACTGCGTGTAGAAAGCAATAGGGTTGTGTGGTGGGACGAGTTTCCCTGTTGGATTTTGAATTGCGAATTAATTTGGGATGGGGCTTGCTTATTATAAGCATTCTAGGCTGGCCTGTTACTATGAGGCCTTGCATGCTTGGAAAGCTGGGGAACAGCGTATTTGACTGGTCTGTTACCAGATTTACTTTGATGTCTCCTGTTTTCAGAACGTCTTAGTTCTCGAGAAGTATCTCACATTCCCTGCTTATAAATAATAATGGCCTCTTTGCTAAAGCTAATAATAATCACAACCATCCAATATCATTTGAGTAGTGAAAGTCCTTCTTTTTTGTCCCTACACCTTTCTGCTGCTGTTTCAAGCCTCCCACTTCCTGCCTCCCCAGTGGCGAGGTTTACACCAACCCACATATGCAGATGGTTATCATCCCCTGTGGCTAAGCGACGTCTGTGCTTTTCATCTGTACACCAACGGTTATTGCTCACACACCAAAACCGTTCTTGCCCACAGTGGAACGGAAACCGCATACAAGGGCTCCCCTATGTGCCTTCTCATACGTGTGCGCAGGCACTTTCACAAGCAGATGCACTTGTATACAAAGAGCAACAGCCCATGAGGGAGAGGTGTATGAATGCATGAGTCCTTAAAGAGGTACACCCACACATGCATACTGCAGGGTGTTTTTTTGTTTTTTTGTTTAAATGTCCATGGTTACCCTTTTTCCACTTGCATATCTTCATGCAGAGGCTGGCCCTCTCAGCTCTCCCTATTTGAGCAACTGTTTCCCTCCTTCCTGAACACGTCTTCTACTTCTGAGGCTATTTCCAATAGGCCCCTTTTTCCTTAAATTCTGGCAATGATAACTTCTGCTTGCTGTCCCAAATGGGCTTCTCAGGCCGCCTGCTTGGGCAGGTGACATCCTAAAAACTTCCCATCTGTGTGATGGATGTCTTCTGCAAAGAAATAAGAACAGGGACCTGATGGTTTTAAACTATGGTCTGGGAAGCACTTTCTGCTTTTCTAAATGACCATAAGCTTGCAAGCCAACTTTTTCTACGTCCTGGCTCTCTTTCAGCCCTTCATAACAGAGGGGGGGAAAGCAGCATGGTGTGTCTGGGAAGAGGAAAGACAGGGTCTTTTCAAGAGATCGGGTCGATTGTGAGATGCCACCAAATATGCATAGAAGCCCAAGACACATACCTTCATCCAGTCACTAGGGATGGCATATGAATTCAGAGATGTTACAAGATGAAGTATTTATCCTGCAGTTGAAATATTTTAAGTGTCCTCTTTACTATGGGGCCTTTTTGTTTGCAACCCTCCTCAGTTTTCCCTCTGCTATTTCTGCCTTTTTCCTTCCTACAAATGAAATATGTGTTCCAGGATAATATTGCGGGATCCAATCTGGGTCGATCACCAGGATCGGAGGTTTTGTCTTCTGAGTTTTCGGATTTGTGCTGGAGCCCATCTTTGGGCTCTGCTAAGATCTGCTAAGCAGCAAAAGGGGCCATAACTAACTAACACCGTATGATAGATAGAGGAGGCAGGTAGGAGCACGCCAAGAAGGCAAATTTAGTCTGGAAGCTCTGAATGTGACGGCTCCTTTGATGTGACAAGATTGAGAGCCCTAGGTGGGAAATGTAAGCTCATAACTTATTAATAACCTGTTCTATGAATGAGAATTGATCGTCTCCGATTGTATCTTTTTGTTTTTCACAGTGCTGGATGAAGACTTGGCAGCCTTCAATTTGCAAAGTCTAGCCACCCTTGCTGCTGCCTGGGCTCTTGTGGAAGCCACTGGCTTCGAGAGCAGCCCACCTGACCTTCTCAGTCTGGCAGATGCCGCACCATGTGTGAATCTACGCCCTCGCATGCGGGTCTCCCGGCGGAAATACATCTGGACCCCTAAAACCAAGCCTGTAAGTTTCTTGTGTTCAAAATGAATGACAGAGCTGATGGGCTGAAAGATTACCTGATAACATTCCATTTTTGTGGGCTGACATAGTTTTGTGGTGCGTTTCTGGGCCACATGGTCTGTGCTGCCCCAGACGACAAAAATATGCACCTCTCTCATTTGAAAAACGATCTCAACCTTCACAGGTAGTAATGGAGATTTCTGTGGTAAATTGTTTGTGTTTGAGGGCTAATCTTTTGTCCCTTAAGACTCATTTTTGGGAGGGGTAGCGTGAGCAAACAGTGAAACTTTCCTTATGGTGTCACAATGCAAATCCCTCCCCTTTTACGCATTCATCATAGTCACCTGCGAGAGGTGGAGCTTGTGTGACACCGAAATGCATATTTAATCATTCTAACAAAAACGTGGCTTGCTCTGGATACCTCTGCATGAGATAACAGAATCGGGCAAGACTGCTGTACAGGTAGTCTTCAACTTACAACAGTTTGTTTAGTGACCGTTTCAAAGTTACAAGGGCACTGAATTAAGTGACTTCAAACTTATGGCCATTGCAGCATCCCTGTGGTCACCTGATCAAAATTCAAATGCTTGGCAACTGACTCATATTAAGGACTGTTGCAGTGTCCCGGATTCACATGATCCCCTTTTGTAACCTTCTGACAAGCAAAGTCAATGGGGAAGCCAGATTCACTTAACAGTCTTGTTACTAACATAACAACTGCAGTGATTCACTTAACAACTGTGGCAAGGAAGGGCAAAAAAAGGGGGGGGCAAAACTCACTTAACAAGTGTCTCAGTTAACAATAGAAATTTTGGGCTCAGTTGTGGTCGTAAGTCAAGGCCTACATGTATTCTACAAGCAAAACTCTGTAGAAGATTTTGAAACATTGGAGTGCATTTTTTATTCCCACTTTTGTTTATTTGTTTGTTTGATTAGGGGACAATTATTAAGGCTTGCTTTAATCAATTTCGCTGGATAGCTTTTGCTGTATCAGCCTCTCCAATTTTAATAATCATATTTATAGGGAAGGTTGGCTGGTAGAGTGTATGGAGGGTAGAATGTTAGGCTTCTGATTGGGTATAGAATCAGATAGTCCTTGAGTTATGATGGTAATTAAGTTCTGAATTATGGTCATAAATTGTTGCGGTTGTAACTTGAGGCATCATGTGAGAGGATCTGACTTTTTTGTCATTTTTTGCGGTGGTCATTATGCAAACACCGCAGTTGTTAGGTGAATGCTTGCAGTTATTAACCAAATCAGTTTCCCCTGATGGGAGTTTTTTGCCAGAAACCAGAAGCATACACTAGAAACTGGTAAAAAAATGTCGCAAAAAATGGCGCAGACTGTCGTAAAAGTAAGTCAATTGCCAAGCGCCCAAAATGTGATTGTGTGACTGCGGGTGGTGGGGTTATAGTTTGTGCATCGTAACTTTGAAAACAGGTCATAAATAGCTTTTGATGGCCCATCATAAAGTGACCACATTATAAGTCAAGGACCACTTGCAGTCTGAGAACTCAATACAGTTCAGCAGTATTGTGTGGACTTAAGGTTCTTCGTCTGCTTGAGTTCCTAAATAACATGAATGTCAATTAAGAGACTGGGAAAGATCTCTGTATGTTCTGTGTGTGCAGCAAGGAGATAAATCATTAGCAGAGTTCATCAACTATAGGAAGGAAAAGAGGAAGAAGACATTTCAACAGGAAGCATTCTTGTTATAATTTTGTTTTGAATTCCAGAAATCCCCTCAAATTAATTTGTCTTAATTACATTTCTTCGCCGTTGAAGATGTTGGGTGGCCAAAATGGCTCCCACTTGAACATGAGTGAAGATCCCAAGAGTAGATCCTTAAAGGTCATCCTGCAAGTACATAAGTAGAAACAACTGGCCTTCTAAATCTGTTCAGTTCAAGAGTGCAAATAAGTCTCAGGGCATATAAACTACCAGGAGTAAAAGCATGAATAAAACATGCTATGCACCCTGTCACCTCTTGCTTTCCTCTGTGGCTAAGATGGCCTTTTCTCTCTTCCTCAAAGGTTTGCCCTCTCAAAGCAGCCATTGAGAATTTGGATACACAGGAAGTGGAGATGCGCATGCGCCTAGCAGAACTGCAGCGACGCTACAAAGAGAAACAGCGGGAATTGGCCAAACTGCAGAGGCGGCATGACCATGAGTGAGTGTCTGATTTCTTCAGTTTTCACTACAGGTTTCTAGGATGAGCACCTGACCCACTTGCCAGAAGGAAGGTGGGTAAAGCAAAACAGCACCAGGAATAACGTCAGTGGTAAGGGGGTGAAATAGCTTTGAATCTACAGGTTGATCTGTTTACCGTAACATCTGAAGGCCAAATGACCCCCTTGGTCAAAGGCCTTGCCTGCCCTAAACTAGACTGGTGCCCACATCCAAAGAGACCCTCAGTATATGGGAGCAGGGCCATTCCTGCCCTTTTGTTCTGTGTTTAATATGGTTATTACCTGTAGGCGAGAGGAGAGTTCCCGGAGTCCAGCTCGACGGGGACCGGGGCGACCTAGGAAACGCAAGCACTCCAGCACACTCAGTTCATTGCGACAGGGTTCGATGGGCAAGAGTGACAGCAGGAAGGTCAAGTGAGTGATCTAGCATGACTTATGGTGCTTGGGGTTGGGGAAAGCACTCTAAATGTGTACAACATTGCCTTCTGTTTGAAAGCTTGAGGGACCCAGTGGATGCTCTTAAGAAGGGTCTGTCCGTGTGGCTGTTATAATGAATGGAAGTGCTGCTGTGTGCGTTTCTGCAAGGATAGATGGGACTATCAGGCCATTAGCAGGATGGGAGAAAGGTGGAACTTTTCCCCGCAGCAAATGCTGTCCTCATCATTGCCTCCTTCCCTTCATCCTAATACCATGGGATTCCTCCCCCCCACCCCACCCCCCCAAAAATCTGGAACTATTAGCTGGAAAGAGGGGCATCGACGATAAAGGGGCCATGATAGGAAAGGTTTTAGCTACCCATCACTATCCTTCATTTTCCTTTTAGAAATGTGCTCACCATCCACTTTACAGGTGTTATGCTCTGTATATATTTATCAGGCTGGATGGTATGAATGTGTTAGTCTGTTTGCATTTGTCACTGGGGATCTGTAATTAGATTTTGGGAAAGCATATATGTGTAAAGAGAAATTTCACATAATGAAGCCTTTCCCTCCCTTCCTCCCTCCCTCCCTCCCTTCCTCCCTTCCTTCCTTCCTCTCTCTCTTTTTTTCCTTATTTTTTTTACATCAAACAGCTGTATAGTGTCAGTGTTTCTTTATTCTGCTTTCTTGTATTTCTACACTATAAAAAGCGGACTCTTCCTCCCAGATCTCTCTGTTTGTAGCGTAATAATTACAGACCACACTGGGAAGAGGCATGAGAAAAAGCAGTGTTGATGTTCAGTGAATATTTTGTGATCAAAGTGTTGCTTGTTGTTTTTTGGCTGTTCCTGTTGCCTTCACCCTAGAGGTGACCGCACTTTAGCACTCAGCACGGCCAAGGCCTTACCCATCCTAGTGGTCATCGAGATCTGGAAGAATAAGAGGGCTAAAGAGACGCCTGTTCCTGTGTGCTCCCCTGCCTCCTGTCTATCTTGCCTCCTGCACTGCTCTGGGGGAAGAATTGCCCCTCTTTGAAAAGGAAGGCAGTGTTGCATAAAAGCCTCTTTATCTGTGCTGTATAAAGTCATTGGTCACGCTGCAGTGGTGTTCATTGCTGCTGGCGCTTTATGATTATCCATTAGCCGCCCGGCACAGTCATTCCCGCACTCACGGGCCCTGTATAATTGTCCTTCTCTGCTACAAATTGCCTCTCCCGGCAGGCCCATTTGCATAAATCCTCCAAGCTAGTCCAAACATGATTGGAGCACGCGTGTGTGCGCTGCATCAATCCTGATGATTTGGTAATAATAGTTAAATCTGTACTAAATGGTTCCTTCAATTAAGACAGAAGAAAAAAATTAATCTCTAGGTTTTATGTCACAAAACATTAGCAAATGTAGTGAAGGTTACAGGGGGAAAAAAAGCAGTTAGTGTTGGCTTTGGGTTGCAACATGGCTCCACCATATGGCTCATGGAAACCTTCCAGGACTCACTAGAGAACTTGCTTGCCTTCTCCCATTCCTCTCCACCCCGGCCCTTTATGTAGATTTATCCCGGGGGTGGGGGTGGGGGAGTAGGAGAATCCCCGTTCTCGCTCCAAACCTTGAAAAGCTGTGCGGATTCATGCAAAATTAAATATAAAAGGAAATCCATTCTTAGTTTATTGGGAAGACGATCCCAGCTTTGGTTCCCCTAAGCTTCACTTCCTTTACATTTTAACCCCACTTTCGTACGAGTCCAAAAATCATCCCACCCGGATGGATTTGCCAGCAAATCTTCAAAAGCTGAAAGAGGGGATTCTGCGATTCCAGAACAGCATTCCAAGCGCTGTGTAGCATAGCGGCACTAAAGTGCCGTTATCTAGGATGGGAGCCAACACAAAAATATGCTGGTTGTAAGAAGTGCTGACCACATTTGGACCCAATTCTGCCTCAGCAATGAAGGGGAAATAGGGGGTTGCGTCCACATACGAGGTGTGATTATGTGGAATGTAGCTAGTACTCGTTTAACAGCTGCCTCGCTTAGTGACCATTTGCAGTTACGATGGTGATGAAGAACTAACCTTCCTCACACTTAGGCCCTTCATAGGTCTGTCAAACAAAAGAAAGCTGAAGTAAAATGGTAACATTGTGACAACCGAGTTTCCGGCCTCCATTGCAGTTGCTAAACGAGGACTACCTCAATGTCCATTAATGCCAGTTATTTGTTGTAGAAGACCTGTGATGCCTGTTCTCTGATCCCATGGGTGGGATTGACACCAAATAACCCATTATTTCCTGCAACTTTCCCCCACTTTCATCACATCTATCCATACTTCTCCTTTTGTTCATGGTGAGAAAAGCCGTGTTGGAGAAGAGAGGCCTATCCCTGTTTCCATAAAATGTCATCGGTGGGAGTTCTAGTGGGGGTAAGAAGGAGAAGAAGGAGAACTTCTCCTCCTATCATCCTTATCTTGGCAGGTGACAAAGCAGCTATTCCCAGTGCTTGGGATAACAGCTCTGCTTCCCCCTTTGCCTTCAAAGGTATCGCTGCACACCATGTTTAAAATGTGCCCCTCCCCCTCCCATTCACCACTGTAGTACCGAAGTAGCAGAGAGGAGCTGCTGAATCGCAGAACAGAACATCCGTGGGCTACAGCCAATAACCCCTCTGGAGAGCTTGGCCCTGCAGTGTTGAAGCTACAAAAGGATCATTTTAACCAGTGTCATGGTAGAGGCACTAGGAACATTGAAACAATGTCTGTCTAACAAACTTCCAAAAGGCCACTGGACATTTGGTTAAAACACGACTCTCCACACTTTTGGGACTGTGGCATCTAAGCTATGCAGCAGGGCAGGGCAGGTGTAAGAGGAAGTGATTCTGCAGGGGATATCTCTGTGGTAAAGCAGACATTCCATGGTGGGAGCATGTCTTTTGGGCACCAGGAGGCAGGGCAACAGGATTAAGTGAAAAGTTGTGAGGGAGAACAGTTTCTTTACTGTGATTTCGTGATCCCGCAAAGTTTGGAGAACTGAATACAGAATAACAGAGTTGGAAGGGACCTTGAAGGCCTTCTAGTCCAACCCCCCTACCCAAGGAGGAGACTCTACTATTCCAGACAAATAGCTGTCTGATCTCTTCTTACAGTAGCTGATAGTAGACGGCTCACTTCCTCCTCTTCTCTCTTGTGTGAGGATAAGTGAATCTTTCTCATGCCAGGAGAATTGGCACCTCCAAAAACACCTGCATTCCCTCCTTCTCTTCCTGCTTTGCCTGCCTGCCATCTGTGAGCTGGCAAGGGAAGTGGAGAGATTGCTGTTTGACAGTAAGAAGAGTCCTGACAGTTCATGGCATGCTGACCGCTTGGCATGACTTGCACTGGCAGATGTGGAAAAAGTAAGCTTGGAAGGAGAGCAGAAAGAGGAGAAAAAACTGTCTTTGTCTTTGGGGTGGACTGGGGAAGGGTTGAGAAGAAGGCACATGCACATAAAAAAGAGGAGACTTCAATTCCAGTCCCATTTTAGGCATGAAGCCAGCTGGGTGACTTTAGGCCAGTCACTCTCTCTCAGCCCAACTCACCTCATGGAGTGATTGTTGTGGACCAAATAGGAGAAGGAAGGCGTATTAGGCATGTTCTCTGCCTTGAGTTATTTATAAAAATAAAAAAGGTGGGATTAAAAAAAAAAACCTCTTAAATCTAAAATTCTAAGTCTACATAAAAGTATCCTCCGCCAACTGTTAGCGAGGTATTTTTGCATCTGGGAAAATGGGATATGTAGATGAGCCTCAAGGTTGAACTCCTGTCTGGGAAGCACAGTCCAATTCATCTGATGGGCATAAGATTACATGTTGTATGTACACTGCTGTGGTCTCCAGTCAAGTTTTCTGAAAATTTTAAAAATGGGCTAAAATATGATTGGTCAATAATAATAAAAAAGAGAAAAATCACACAGTCTAATATGGCCAATAGCTGCTCCACCAGCTTTTCTGACAAATTATTTTCTGTACCTGATCCTAGTTTGCTACAATTCCTAGAAGTATTTTCATGTTATTTCTAATTTCCCCTCTACTCCAAATTTTTAAGCTTTGTAGTTACGGATTATTTTGCGTGCATTAATTGCAAGTCAGATTATGCCTGTCTGAGGTATCACCTCCTCTGTTCTTTTCAAACGTCTCTGAGCTTTAAGCATTTGATGCTTTTTTTTTGATGTTCCAAAATAAGTTCGGGATAAAAGATGCCATTCCAGAAGGCAATAAAGTAAGTGCACATTCATGCAGCCATTTCTCTGAATGCTCACATATGGGCACTTGTCAAGCTGACCCTTTGTCAGAGATCACAGAAAAGTCCCTTAATTATATAGCTCCCAGAAAACAATTGGCATATGTATACCACTTTGAGACTTAAATCTTCACCTGAGTGGTAATCCTCTCCACTTCCTGTTTTGCTCTTTTACGTTTGCACATTTGTATGTCTGCCCTGTAAACCTGCCCGAGCAAACAGCTATGGCATAAGATTCCTTGATCAAGTGCCAAGGCAGGGCTCCTAGCCATCATGGCATCCCTACCCTGTGTCAGGTGGATGCTTCTGGCCTCACTAAAGCAACACATGTTTCCAGAGCAGCTGCAAGCCCAGTCCCTTGGCTTCCTTCCTATCGAGAACATTCCTGTTTCTTGAACTTCCCACGCTAGGCAATGATATCTGCCAAGCTTGCCTCTCTCCAGCCACTCCCCAGAACAGAGCTGTGGCCTTGAGCCATGGTAATTCCCTACTTTAGAGTAGGCTGAAGTGCAAAGGCTGGGGGTTTGGCATTAAGGGTAGCCTGGACATGCTTGCTGTTCCTAAACAGCCCATTTTTCTTTCCCATCCATGGCCCTTGGGGTTCTCCGTTCCTTCCCTTTCCCTCTGCTTAACCAGGGAATTCCCTCCTTCCTTTCCTGCTGCGGCTGCCAAATTGTAATTTGGCACCAGCTCCGGGGTCAAAACGAGGCCAAAAGGTTGAGGGTACAGGGTGAAGGCCCAAGAGAGGAGCTGAATAGAAGCTGCTTTGGGAAGATGGGGCTTGTACAGCTTCAAATCCCGGGCTACATTCTCAGGGTGGAGCAAACAAGAGGCTGCTCCCTAGGAGCCTGGGTGCTAGAGTGGAGCAATTAGGGTTGAGGAGGATTGGAAATCAGAATGGGCAACCGGCCAGCCATAGCAGCTGGGACAAAGCCTTCAGAGTGTTAATTCACTTCCTATTTACTCTGCCAGGAGGACACCTATGAGAGCAATGCCAAAGTAATATGAAGTCAGTCATTTAAGTAGATGTCAGAAGGTGACTCAGCCCACATAAGTCCCAAATTAATTCCTTGTAATTGTTGTCATTGGGAGTAGCTACCGCGTTTTGCTTCCCCTTTCTTATCTGGACTGATTGCAACTTAGTACAATCAGCTGTTGTTGCCAGAGGTTTGTTGTTGTTTTTTTTTTCTTTTCTCTCAGTATCAAGCCCACATATCCCTTCATTTGTCTTTCAATGTTCCAGATGGGATTAATCTTACTCCCATCTCATCCCACCAAGCCAGTCTGATCCAGCTACACAATGACCCCGAAGAAAGAGTTTGGAACTGGAATCATAGGCAGGCACTAGTAATGAGAATGTTGGACCTTTTCACGTATGAGGAGCCTATGTGGCAGCTGCTAATAAGAACACAACTTCAAGTATGCTGTGACTCAGTAAAAGCACAGAACTTTTTGTATCTTGAGTTTTCATGTATACAAACAACTTTCTGGTACTTAAAGTGGCAAAGATAGACTTGAAATCGTGTGAGTCCTTGAAACAAGATTTGCAGTGATTATAGGAACTGGATTTCAGGATGCTATATACCTCTGCACTCTTCTCTATGACCAGCAAAACCAGAAAACCTATGTAAAATAACAATATCCATGAATAAATTACACAACACACAATCACACAAACATGGTCAATTTGCAGGATTTACGTAGGTCGCTATCTTTGGATTCTATAGTGCAGAATTTTTCATTTCATTAATGCACAGTGCTCCAAACCAGATTCAAGATCCTGTCTATCTCTGTATACATAGGCATGGAATATATATGCTGAAAAACAATTGGTTTTCTGACTTCCTACTCATATCATATGTGATATCTGAAAAAGAGTTCACTATAAACCTAAGAAAAAAATTGTGGCTTTCAGTGAGATGAGATAACTTGTTGTTTCTCACAGTAATAATTCTCTTTGCTGACACTTCCTATCCTGTCATTCTTCCCTTCAGCATCCTACTCTGCTCCTTATTTTTCCAGAATTCTCTACAATTCTTTCCCACCACATTGTCTGTAGGAAAAAAATGGATAGTATTCAGAAAAAGAGAAGGAAGTAAATAGCACGATGAGTATCATTTACTTATTCATCAATTAATGGGTTACAGTGCTATGGAACTAGGAGAAATTTTAAATCCACAACACCAGACTGCATATCTAAAGCAGAACACACATTCCAATGCTCCTTTTACAATCTCGGTTCCTCTAAGCATAATAACTATTTGTGTCCGAACCAAAAACCCACCCCTCTCCAGCCACCTCGGTGGAAATTCATCTCCTCCCCCAATACAGCAATACTTCTGCTGTTGTGACTTGAGAGGTCTGAGCAAGCACTGCCCTGCAGTTCCTGTGGCAATCTCTATGCACGTAAAATGCGACCCAGCCCAGCTGAAAGAGGTGATTGTCCCAAAGCCCCTTCTGTAGCTAGCGAAGTAATGAGTTGCAGCAAAAGCAGCAGCCAGAAAGTTGCTGGAAGGCATGAGAAGTCTAGGAATGTCTCCTCCCTCTCGTAGAACAGCCACGGGATATGTGGGAGGGATACACAATAATTATGCCATATTCTCCTCCTCCCCCACAGAGAAATATGTAAAGGAGGGTTTGTTCAATGCTCCGTGATCTGTTTAGCCTCTTCTAAGCAAGAGAATTCACCACTCTGTGCCTGTCCCCCTAGAAACATCTTCTCCGTGAGAGTCTGCATATGCCTCTCTATTCAGAGGACGTGCTTTTGATTCCTTCTCAAAAGATAGTTTAATCTACCAGTCATTCTGGTTAAGGGCCTACCATTGCAGAGCAGTGGTCCAGTTTAGTTTTGAGTCTCCGTATGCCACAGAAAATCCTGGAAATCTATTTGTACTTCAGAAAGGGTTGGGATAGAGCAACGTGCGACGCTCTCCGCTTTTTATGGTGTTTTTTTTTTTTTAAATGCCCTCTCTAATTTTTATGTCCACTTTTCTGAAAAACAAATGGGCAAGCTGCCTCATGTGGGGTCTTTTATCAAGCAAGGAGTAAATGTGCGCCTGTGCACATTTTATTTAGTAACCCCGGCTATTCTTATATGTGTGGGGAGAAATTTGTTCTCCTTTTATTTTTTTTCACTTTTTTTTTCACGGCTATCACAAATCCATCTTCATCCAAGCTGCTTCCTGAGGAAGCAGTAAAATTCAATAGAAGACAGATGTTTTAGCAGCGCATTCCTGCTGTGCCCTCTTGCTCCTGAGAGATGGGAGGAAGAGGGGTCGAGTTCTGTGTTTGAAAGTCAGAAGAAGTAAGAACCTTCGTGAATACCAAGCCTTAAGACAGCAGCATCAAGGGAAAGGCACTAGGCCATAAAAAGTTACACCTGCCAACCTATTCCCTTCATATACTGTTCTACATACAACCTTGAGGGAATATTGTTGCAGTAAGCCGTGTTCCCATTGTTTACAACAAAGAAACTCTCAGTTCCTGAGGATCAAGGCCAGAGTTTGCCCTATTGTTAGCAGAGTTAAGCAACTATCACAGGGCGCAAATATTGGTGAGCCCCCAGCCGCTTCCTCTAAGCTCTCTGGAGGCATGGAGGAGAACACGTCTTATCACCTGACTTGAACTTTTAAATTGACCTGGAACTTCAGTTGTGGTGGAAAATACCAGTCCAGTCTGTCTGTGCAGTTGGAATGTGTCTGGCTTATCCTGTTAACTTTTGCCTCAGGCAATAACTTCTCTCAGGCTGGCTCTTAATCAAGCAACTTCCAAGTTGCATCTTACAGTGCCTGTTGTGCAAGGCGAATGTACGTTAACATAATTTGGGGTGGTCATGTAAACTTGCTAAAGCCAAATGTGTCCTTCTGATCAAAAATATATGGGCTGTTGATGTATGTGAAAGATTTAAGGATAAATGAGAAGCAGCTAGAGAGTAAGCGGGAGGTGAGCAGGATGCCTAGATGGTCACTTTGGCCAGAAATATTATTACCTACAAAAGTGATTTTTAGGTAGCATGTTTCCTCTGACAGTTTAACTAAAGCAGAGGTGGGGAACCATGGCCCCTTTATGACTTGTGGATTTCAACTCTGGCTGGGTCAAAAATTCTGAGAATGAAATCCAGAAGTCATAGAGGAGCCATAATTCCCCACACCTGACCTACAGAATGTCATCGTCACTGGAAAACTGAATGTAGGATGCCAGCCATGGTAAACTTTCCCCAATATGTTGTCCTATGCAGTGTTCTGGTCTAAAGAGAGAAAGTCTAGATTCAGGTCTAGGACATCCAGGAGCCCTTGGGCCCAAACTACATCTCAGTTACCAAGAGGAGGGAAATATTAGGCCACGTTATAGCTCATATAGTGTTTGGTGATATTTATGGAAATGTTTTTCATTTTTCTATAACCGTATACTTTGATTCCAAATCTTGTGAGTGTCTCGCGCTCACCAAAAGCTTAGTATTCAGTGTACATGCAGACATATCTATAGTATAGCGGGAATATATTTCTTGAGCTTTTTATACCTTGTATTTTCACAACAAAAAATTACAATCATATAGAGTGACAATGCAAAGGAGATGTAAACAATTATTACAAAGGGTATTTGTGACTATACAATTACACTTTACAATGAAGAATAGGAAAGCAGATCCATTATCCAATTCTTAAATAAGATGGAGTAGCACGCTTTCGCACTAACAATAACCATAACTTCCTTCCTTCATATTATTAATTGTTTCATTATCTTCTAAAATATAACATCTTTCTTTGCAGAACTTTTAGAAACTACCCAGGTTTCTAATTTGCTTCAAATACCAGACTTTGGAAATAAATTAATGCACATGTTTAATTGCTACTGTCTCCATTTTTACAATTAGGCCTGGAAAGTGCTGTCATGTTTGACTCCTCTTTCTTCATTCAGAACCTACAATACTCCTCACTGTGAGTTAAGCCAGTAAATGAAGAATGGAGGAGTCAAACATGGCAACATTTTCCAAGGCCTAACTGTAAATGGAAAAAAGGGCAAGTCAAACAGATACATTTACTTATTTCTGAAGAAGAGGCATTAATTGAGCCATCTGTAAAGTCCATTAGAGTAGAAAGGAATGGATTAGTTACAAAATAAAGTAATGATTTATAGCATATAGGAAGTGTTTATGCCTACTGTACTGTTATGCTGAAAACATATCATCCTACCTTTTGGGGATTCATATTTTGTAGTCTGGATCTGCTTTATTGTTCTTCACTGTATGAACATTAGACTTTGGATGTTGACAGTCAGGGAGGTTAGTGTTTCTTTATGTGAAGTGATATCTCAGGAATGATCAGTCTATGTATAGACAGGGCGAAATATATCTAGTTGGAGGTAAAAGATCACCATAATAATAATCATGGATACTGATCCCCACAACAATGAGGCTTGGGTCCAGAATATGTGTGAGTAAATATCTAATGTATACCCATAACATATCTATCAGATTGCCATGGTTGGCTGTAAATAGTGGTGTAGCAGCCTAAAATATACAAGTTTAAATAAATGGAACTAAAAGAGGTTAGGTCTTTTTACAGGTATGCTGTATGTTTGTTGGAGGCTATTTCTATCAAAAAATGCTTAGATCCTTGGCCTGTATGCTTCTCAATGGCTCATCTAAAATGAATTTTCTTTCTCCAACTTGTCTACTCTTCTCCATTCACAGGTCTGTGAAAACCACCTTATCTCTATTGTGTACAGAGTTGAGGGCTGAAGGGGAGCCCAAGAAGAAAAAACGGAAAATATCAGAAACACCTTACAGTGGCATCAAAAGTTCCCAGGTGAGTATACCTTAATATCTTTATATTTCTGTCTACATTGCATTTGGAGAAGAAATAACTTGTTGCCTTTAGAAAACCAAGACGGACATATTCTTTCCATGGTTTTAAAACCAATGTGATATTCACATCAGCTATGAGGATTTAGGGTCCTAAGATGAACCAAACTGGATGGACAGGTGCTCTTTTGGTAGATGTGAGAGGAATATTCACACCTTTTACATCTTACATTTTATGGCACACCTCTCCCCTGCTGTTTAGTAGGATGAGTTATGCTTATTTACCTTGCTTCAGAATTTGCATGGCTCAACTATTAAATACAAGTATAAAAACTATTAAATACAAGTATAAAAATAACACTTGATCTAAAGTTTCTCAGGAAGCTCAGGGAGCATTGGTCATTGTTTTCAAGTATTTTATTGAAATACTTAAAAAGAAAAAAAAGATTAACATTACTTGTTAGCATACAAAGTAGAAATTAGGTGCATGCAAATAAAGACCATAAGGGTTCAGAATCTCATTGAGACAGCATTAAACAAGATTCAGTTATAGGTAATAACCATTTTATCTATTAGTTAGCCATTTCTACTTTTGTGTTTTTTGTATTAGGTGACCATTTTTATCTATTAGTTATAGGTATTAGTATCCAGTATCCTCACTATTAGTGGTCAGAGAGTCAGATAAGATTTTTCAATCCTTTCCAAGTTCCCGATTCAAATATAGATTTCCCTCCCGAGCAAGAGGGAAACAACAGGCAATAAGTATTACTATGTCTTTTCTACCATCTTTGCTTTTGCTTTTTTTTTTGCAGGAGAAGGTTCGTTGCAAGAAGAGCAGTTCGCAAAGCAAGTTAGCTTCCACAGTAGTACACAAGGCCTCTCATCTCAAGCAGAAAGTCAAAAGCAAAGTCTTGCCCACGAGCATTGGTCCCTTCCGACGGAAAGAGCCTATCCCTTGCACCCGTATCCAGAAGAAACTTTCTCGAACCAAGAGCTCCAAAGCAGCATCTCCCAAATACCCACAGCAGGATCTCATTCCCTTGGAGGCCAAGCCTAGCCCAGGAAATGCTGAAGCAGGTACAGATTCAGACTGAAGGTCTATGGAGATCCTCAAATCATCCAGGTCATGGTTGACTCAAAGGTGCTTTTCCAAAAGGCAACTGGACTTCCTTGTTTTTTTCCTTGAAAACGTTTAGTTTCTTAGCCAATAAAAAGAAGTTTCTTGAACGAAAGAAGCTTCTTGGGTGAAAAGCGAAGGGGGAAAAAACCCCAAGAAAGTCCAGCTGCCTTTTGGAAAAGAACCTTTGGGACATTCAGATTGAAGGGAAGGATCATTTGGCACCTGGGAAGGAAAGTTGATAATGGGAAACAAGAGAAGGCTATTTACAACCCTGCAGTTGTGAGCATGTTCTGTCTACTGCTGCTAAAAGAGGACTCGGGCCTTGGGACAAGTGATGTTTACCTGCATAGCAAAAAGGGGATTAGTGTCCAATGGATATTTTCTGAGCTCCAGGCCAGTTAACAGGCCTCCCAGGTATTCATCTCTCCACCGTGCCACTGAGGAAGTGCAAGTACAATTAGCTTCTCCCAGGCCCATTCCCAGGCGAATCCACCCTTCTACAAAGCTCTTATCTTCAGCTTTGGTGAGGAGCTTGCCACATAGTATATTTCCTGCTGGCAAGCAGAGGAAGCTCTGAAATTTAAAAATAGCTGCACATGATGTCCTCTAGTGGGGCCAATGTCCGCTCTCATTTGACTGCAGGCTTATGGTTTCCCCTGAAGCTCCTGGGGCATCTTATCAGGAAAGCAATGCTGAGACAGAAATCCTGCTTCCACTCCCCAAAGCCGAAAGAACAAAGACTCATTGTCAAAGGGGCAAGAATCAGGATATAGAAGCCAGGATTGGAAAGGGGGGGGCGGTTTATAGGCCTTATTGGGAGGCTGACGTCGAAAGAGGGAATAGCTTGGCCAAAACATATTCAGAGTTCTCGGGATTGTTGGCTGGATTTTTTCAATAACCTTTACTCTGCTATTTTTATCATCATACCAATACAACTTTACCAAACCTTTACACGCCAGGCCTTGCAGCAATAACCAAAGCCAGTGAGTCCTAAGTGGGGCATTGATATGAGGGTCACACTACCAGCAGAGTTTGATTTGAAAAGCCTCAATCCTTTCGATATCTCTGTGTTAAGATATTAACCTTAGAAACAATGCAGTGATGGCCTTGGTTTTACTTTGATGGTCAAAATAAGTATTGGAATGATGAAGCAAAGTGTCAGAATCCTCTTCTCATCTTGAAGTGGCCCCCTTTTTCCCCTCTTACCTCAATTCGTCTTGACTCTCCTCCTCATTTACAGATGACAATCACCACAGAGACTATGAAAGTGACGATGGTGGTGGCGGTGGGGATGATAACTTGACGAGTGACAACAGCTCCCCCATGCATGTAACGGTGAACCCTCCTGTAATTGGCCCTTCTCCTTCCTCCGTGGTGAAAATGGAGGCAAATCAGAAAGCAAAGAAGAAAAAGGAGAGGCAAGGCTTGCTAGGTAATGAAATGAATTGAAATAAAGCTCTTTTTGGTGAATTGCTGAATCTATCCAAGTTGATGAAGGGGAAAGGCAGTGAAACTTCATGAACGACATGAAGAAATGGCTGGAATTATATCCAGCCCTTCCATCTACTGTCATATAATTTTGTTTGATTTACACTTGAGGGTGGATGTAAGATGGCAGTGAAAGGTCTTCCTGGAACCAACTGTTTCTAAGTTACACTGCATCTTCCCTTTCAGTTAAAGGGGCATTTGGCGTCTATAAAAGACAGATTCTGCTACTACATGCTGAGCCACAATTCGTAAAAAATAAAATAAATGATAGCATTGGCTAGTCTCACAAATTGCTAATTGATAAGACGCTACTCAAAATCGGCCTAATAATGTTACACTTGCCTGAAATGCAGTCTCCGTAAGCAAAATGAAGCACTGGCCTATTTACTGAGGCATTGTTTTCTGTTCTGCTTTGCCATTTTTTTTTCTTCTTCATTGCTATAATCTCTGGATCTTTCTAGGGCCCTGTCGAATCCCCAGTCCTGAAGGCCAAGTGAAAATAAAGAGGCGGCCAGTGAAGCCAGGTTTAGGGAGATTGGAAAAGGTGCCGGTATGCCGAGCGGGATCTTGTGAGAATTCTAGCAAGAAAAAACTAAAGAGTAAGGCCAAGGAGTTTCACTGTGGACCTGGAACATCAAGCGCCACCGAGGGGCTCTTCTCCAGCAGCCAGGCCCGCTCATTTGCAAATCGTGATGATGCAGGAAAACTCAGCAGTGAACGCCTCAAGAAAGCCACACGCAAGAGCAAAGTCCTGCAGTCGGCCCTCAGAGTAAGCTGGGGCAGAAAAAGGGGCTGGACATATGATTGTCAGTGAAGGAAGGATTGTAATGATCTGTTTTGGGAGTCCAGGGGTACGCCGGGTAGCAACAGACCTTCCTCAACACAACTGTCTTTTGGCTAAACTTAACTGATACCATAAAGGGCCACTAAGAAAAAGGAAAGGGTCTTTTTTGCAGTTGTAACTGTCAACTTAGCTACATTGTAGTATGGTAAATATTTGTCCGCTACATGTTGTATTTGATTATTTTATCCTTATTTTCTTTGGGCAGAGAAAAAATGGAGCACTGACCCTCTCTCCTCGCAATGCCAAGGCCATCCTCAGCAAGGGCAAGAAGCTATCTAAGGTTAAGAACAAGGTGGTCAGCAAGCAGGTAGGAAATGTGAAATATCTGCTGTAGTGCAGGTCTTGGATAGGTCAGATACAACTGACACTTTATTACCCGGAATAAAAGAGGCAAGCAAATGGTCTCTCTTCCTCAGGACATTTTTCAGGCACCATTGTGTATTGGCACTGGTGCAAACTGTTTTTTTTTTTTAAAAATTGAAAAATAGTATTTTTTTTTTAATTTGATTTATATGCCGCCCTTCTCCGGAGACTCAGCTTACAATGCATTAAGCAATAGCCTTCATACTTTTGTATATTTATACAAAGTCATCTTATTGCCCCCACAATCTGGGTCCTCATTTTACCTACCTTAGAAAGGATGGAAGGCTGAGTCAACCTTGAGCCTGGTGAGATTTGAACTTGTAGTAATTGCAGACAGCTGATGTTAATAACAGTGCTTTAGTCTGCTGCGCCACCAGAGGTATTAAGATAGTCTGTGGAATTTTAGCAATTTCATCCCTGAAATCTCATGAGATTTCAATTCTCTTATCTGAAAACTTCTATCAGTGGGTTACTGTGCGGTGTGTAAAATAATAGCCCACTTGTAGAAGTTTTCAGATTAGAATATGCATGTGGACGGGGCCCTGCAGAGTCTATGTGAAAGTGTCGCTGGCATAGCATCCGGGCCCTTTTATTCCAAGCTAAGCCCTTCAGTCAAAGGCCAGAGTGATGCCATGGGCTAAGAATGAATTGAGGCTGGGAGAGACTTTTGTTTAATCCATTCCTGGCCTAGCCAGTTTAACATTAGTCTTGTGCATAAGAGGCCTGCCTTTGTTAAACAAGGAAATATATTTTGCTTTGCTGTGCAGTGCAAAGGCCGGGCAGTCAGCCGGTTGATGGAAAGTTTTGCCATTGAGGACCATTTTGAGTTTGATGACAATAGCAGCTTCTCTGAAGAGGAAGAGATGCCCCTCACTGGTGCAGAGGAAGATATGACCTCTGGTAAGTCTCCACACATACCATAACCAAAGAGTACCCTTCGGTGAAGGCAATTAACAAGGCCTAGTATAGTCCAGGTGAAAGAACTACTATTAGCCATTTAATGCAGTAGTCAAGAACAAAAATAAACAAGGATAATGATGAGAAGAAGTGTTAAGAGATGGAATATGGTGGGATTGTATAGCTCTTAAAGTGAACTCTGAAGGCAAGATAAGGGTAGCTCAGAAAATTGAAGTGGAGTCATGCAGATCAAAGCTGGATGGTGCCGTGTGGTCCATACTTCAGGCTTGAATTCTTCAAGCTTTGATCTCTGCCTGAAGTTTCCAAATGTAAACAAACGAGGAAGAGAATTAATTGTGGCTTCATACTTTGTCTTATGGTTGCAGCCCAGTCTTGTACCATCCTCAAAGAAGATCTTCAGGATGGATTGCGTGTGCTTATCCCCAAAGAAGACAGTCTGCTCTATGCCGGCAATGTAAAGAGTCTGCAGCCACCTGACATGTAAGGACCTGATTCCTAAGCATAAATATGGACAAAGGATACTGTAGCGAGATTTTTCAAGAACAATAGGTTCTATTGCTGCTGATACTGTATAATGCATCCATCACTTAGAATTGTAGGAATTTCCTTTTTTTGCATTCCAGGACCTTCCCTTCTACCCCTTATTATTCCACATCTCTATAATGCTTATAGACAATTGCGGTAACTGATTACGAGAAACCCAGGTACTTGTTTCTTACAATAATTAACCCAAAGGCACCTACTGCAATATTAATCATTCTGGTTCCTCATCTGCAAATAGAGTTAATTGGTGATCTCTACCCTCCCCTCCCCCAAATCAAATCTTGGGTCTTCTTCCTCCTCTTCCCATTAATCAGAATGAAAAATACATTTGTTCAAGATCCCATCTGGTTCCAAAGACTGAGCCTGGAAAGACTTACATCCTGATTCCTCTTCCTTATGAGTTTCTTGTATGATCTTGGGCAAACTATTGCCTTTCTTCATAAAAAAGGAACTGTAGTATGCATGGAAGTCAAAGCATTTTGCTGGAACTAAAGTTATGATTCATGGGAAGTATTCCAACACAATTCTCGAGGGGGTTGGGTATCTGTAAGTAAATCTTACTGAATTCCGTGAAACTCAGGGTGAAGAGCATGAGTAAATATATATGAAATTGTGTGTTAGCACTATATAGTGCTCTTAGTCATAGGGTTGGGAAGTTTGAGTTACAATTCAGCACATCTGGAGAATAGAAATGTAACATTCCTTTTTTCTTAAATTTTAAACACTTACATACTAACACTCTTACTGATCTGGGAACAAAATAGTCAGAACCATGGACTTCCATTGTATTGTGCTAGCTCAGAAGGGAGGACTCTTGCCAACCAAGAATTGAGCTTCTTGTAAAATAACTGTCAAAATTAACCAACCTAGCTTCTCCTCTATCCCTTCAGATCATCATCTGTGTAAATGCTTGTCACTTATTTGTTCCACAGCTACAGCATTGTCATTGAGGGAGAACGAGGGAATAGGCAGAGAATCTATTCCCAAGAGCAGCTGTTGCAGGAGGCGGTAAGTCTCAGGAGATCACAGCCTGTGATTAATCAGGCTGGCTGTGGGCAGGGGAAGGGGCAGGGGGAGAGAAGCTGGACTCTCAAGAATAATACCTATAGGATTACCTGAGAGATAGGGAGCAGAAAGTGTGGTTTTGTTTTGCAAATGTGCATGGATTTGCTACACCAGATATTTCTAGAAAGCCTGCTCATTTAATGACCCTAATTGGGACCAGAATTTCCAGGACTAGAAGAATGGGTCATTAAGTGGAACATCATGTGACTACACTGCTTAGTAGCAGTGTATGAAGTGCCAGCTTTATCCTCTGCCTTCTCCCTGGCTTATCCCAAGAGTTCCCTTCGGCAGACAAGGCTCCACCATCCTGCTGTGGCCGCTCTCCAACTTCCCCCACTTGCCTATCTACTCCCCATCTCTGCTCTTTTGGCCATCCTACAGCACTGCCACTTACCCCTGCAGCCCTCATCTGATTTCAGCCAAGGCTGCCGCTGGCCTTTTGCAATGCTTCGCCGAGGCATCAGAGAGGGTCAGCAGCTGCCTCGGTTGATTGTATCTCCTCAAAAGATATGGAAGATGGTGAAAGTAGATTGGGGGCAGCAGGGAGTATCGGTAAGCAGTGGGGTGCATGGTGACCAAAAGGGCAGGAAGGTGGAGTGAGAGGTGAGATGAGAGGAGTTGAAGGATAACTAACTTAGTTCAGTGCACTGTAACTTCAAACGGTGACTAAATGAATGGTCATTAAGTGAAGACTACCTGTAATAAGAGAACTTGGAATGGTTATGCCTTCTGGATAGTAGGGATTTAGATAGGTTGAAAAAAATCTGAGAAGAATACAGCTATATGATGTACATTCAGATGAATCGAGTTGGTCTAATTGACCTGTCTTCTAGAACTGCTGATCCTCCACAACTGGTGGGAGCAATCATGGGGGCCTATGTGATTTGTAGTCACATTCAGTATCTCGAATGTCTGTGGAGATTCTTAATCATCCAGGTCATGGTTGTCCGAAAGGTGCTTTTCCAAAAGGCAACTGGACTTTATGGTTGTTGTTTTTTCCTTTGAAAACGTTTGCTTCTCAGAACTGAAGAAACTTCTTGGATGAGAAACAAAACATTTTCAAAGGAAAAAAAAACACAAGAAAGTCCAGTTGCCTTTTGGAAAAGCACCTTTGGGACTTCCAGAGTTTCTGAGGGACAGGATATTTATGCACACTTATGTGTATTCACTTGTGAATCATACTGGGCATATAAGTATAGAGAGAGATGCAGGCCTCTCATTTCCCAGATGCATCCTTTGAGAAGACAATCTTGCACTCAGATATAGTCAAATGCCAAGAAGTTCCTGCACAGAGCACATCAACCCATTCCACAAAATAAAACATAAAAAATCAAGACCTCAAATTTGGTTGTAAATACTCTTAATTAATATTTATCCCAATGAAATATCTGAAAAACATAAGAGTTTGAAGAACAAGAAGCCGTCTAGCTAGAAAAATAGGATGCAGTCAATGATATCTTGGGAAAAGTGAAAGTAGTTGTTTGGTGATCATAAGAGAAGAGCAGATGCCAAAGGAAAGCACAAAATCACTGCAATCTGCAATTTTCATCGGTTGAGCTAAAGGTGAATTGTCCACATAACTGCATGATGAAATAAAATAAGATAAGCTTGGTACTTGATAATCTCTTCAGTGTCTTAAGAACGTGGTGATCTACTCTATATGCCAATCATGCCCTTTGTTTTTCTCCAGGTTCTAGATGTACAGCCACAGTCAAGTCGCAGCCTTCCACCTGGCACACGGGTCTGTGCTTATTGGAGCCAGAAGTCTCGCTGCCTTTACCCAGGCAATGTCATTCGAGGTGAGCAAACGGGTAAATAAGGATCTCATAACAGGGAATAACTCTAAATATGCTGTAGGCAACCAGATCAGTGGGTCAGAGCTTCTTCTGTGCCTACAGTGAAGCTGGCCTGAAAGGTAACATGGCTTCTGCCCACAGGGTCTTCAAGTGATGAAGAGGAAGATGCAGAGTCAGTATTGGTAGAATTTGATGATGGAGACACTGGCCACATTGCATTGTCTAATATCCGCATGTTGCCACCAGACTTCAAAATCCAGTGTAAGTGTGCTAGAATGATTTGCTAGAATTATAATTATCATGCTTTGATAGCCCTCATGAACCCATCTAACCAGTGATTCCATTTGATACTATTTTGCTGGGAGCCTTCAAAAATTAACTGAAATATTGCTGAGTTTTCTAAGAGCCATTCTTTGGGCACAAAATGTATCTGACTTTCTGTGCAATGAGGTGGGAAGGATCTTGCCTATTTCAGGTGCAGAAATCTCATGTGGATGTCAGCAAGTACAGGTAATCCTTGACTTACAACCACTATTGGGACCGCAAAGTTTATTATTAAGCAGTCTGGATGTTCAGTGAGGCATCATGTTAGGTAAGGCATCATGTTACCTGTTTTGCTACATCATATGACCATGACATGACCTCCCCAGCTGGTTTCCCCATTGACTTTGTATATCAAAAGCCAGGTGGTAAGATAGCAAATGGTGATAACGTGACCCCAGGACAATGCAATCATTATGAATGTGAACCGGCTGCCAGGTAGCCAGATCGCAATCACATAATTGCACAGATGTTGCAATGATCATAAGCACAATAAGTAATCATAACTCATCTTTTAAAGTGTCACAATAACTTCAAACAGTCACTACACGAACGGTTGTAAGTCAAGGAGTACCTGTAGGCGGCTTTGAGCAGTTTCAAGAGCAATATTGGTATTTATCTGGTGCAGCAGAAAAACTCAAGCAGCAGCTTAATAACTGACAAATATAGTTATCATAGCATTAATCTTTTGTGGCTTCACAGAATATTTCATAGTAATCTAGGCTAGAGAAGCATACGCTTAAAAGTAGAAGTCAAAGGGAAGTGAAATCTTAACTGAGATGAGACAATGATCTTGCATCTGAATCTGCCTGTGACGCTTTTTCCTTTATCCTTCTATAGGCACAGAGCCTTCTCCTGCATTATTAGTCTCCACCTCCTGCCGTCGTAACAAAAGGTCTTCCACTGATGTTCCACATTCCAGTGAATCAGCACCAAACCTTTGTGCTGAGGGATGTGAAGTCTCCGAGTTAACCAAAAGCACAAGTAAGAAGATGATCAGCAAAGAAAAGATTGGTAAGTCAGTTTCTTTTGCATTTCTTTCAAGGGTTTTATTATCCCACCTTATCCTGCCAGAAGCCCGTGAACTTAAATTCTGTTTCCCACCCCCCACCCCCAATACCCAGCTGAGCCGCACAATCATCAAAGGCTTTTTTTTTACTTTTAAAAGCATTTTTTCTACAACCTCTTTGGCTGAAAAAATGTTTTTAAAAGTAAAAATAAAAGCCTCTGATGATCAGAGGCTCAGCTAGGGATCCTCAAAGGCTTTTAAAAGCATTTTTTCTACAATCTCTTCAGAGGCTTTTTAAAAAAGCCTCTGCCGATCAGGCAACTCAGCTTGGATCGTCAGAGGCATTTAAAAGAAAAAAAGCCTCTGCCAATCAGGCAACTCAGCTGGGATCGTCAGAGGCATTTAAAAGAAAAAAAGCCTCTGCCAATCAGGCAACTCAGCTGGGATCGTCAGAGGCATTTAAAAGAAGAAAAGCTTCTGCTGATCAGGCAACTCAGCTTGGATCGTCAGAGCCTTTTGAAAGTATTTTTTCACGAGGTTGTAGAAAAAATGGTTTTAAAACTTAACCAAAAAAATGGCCACGCCCACCCAGTCACATTACCCCCACCACCACCAAACCACGCCCACAGAACCGGTAGTAACAAATTTTAGATTTCACGACTGGAGCAGCCCTCCCAAGCTCCGTTTTCACTGGTAGAGGGTTGCAGGAGTCCGTGGCAGCCGAAAACAAAGCTCAGGAGCACATTTTCATTGACAGGATCACCACAGGCCAGTCCTTTGCTGTTTCCAGGGCGCCTCCATGGGCCAGGCAGGGGTGAAATGCTCCCAGTTCAGACTGGATCGCCCGATCCGGTAGCGATGGTGACGGGTGCTTCGGAGAACCAGTAGCAAAAATCCCTGCCCCCCCCCCATGCCCAGCTGAGCCACGCAATCATCAGAAACATCTTTTTAATTATTTTTAAAAGCATTTTTTCTACAACCTCTTCAGCCAAAAAAATGCTTTTAAAAATAAAAAAAAGCCTCTCATGATCGTATGGCTCAGCTGGGATCGTCAGAGGCTTTTAAAAGCATTCTTTTACAACCTCTTCGGCGGAAGAGGTTTTGCTCATATCATTTAAGAGAAAGTGAAATCCATTTAAAGGAAGGTAATACATCCTGTGTTGGCCACTTAAGATATCCTAGAGAGTTGGAATAATCAGTATTAAAATGTAAAATTCTTGGTTTAAATAGTTACCTTAGTATCTAGGTCTGTCAGTCTGTCTGTCTCTCTCTCTCTCTGTGTCACACATATGCACTTATGCATGCACACACACACACTCTCTCTCTCTCTCTCCAGAAATGTAACATCTTTTGTTTCAAAATGGAATTTGAAAGGTCAGGGACATAAAGGGCTTGACCTGGGCAGATAGGAAAGAATTAGGATCAGACCAAAGAACTGGGCTCCCCCTTCTGCAATCTGTTTCTCTAGTTCCAAACCACAAGACATGAAGGAAGCTGTTTAGGAAAAACCATATACAGATTTGAACCAGTTTCATAGCACAGGTGACAGATGGCCCCAGTACTTTTCTAACTCTGCCCTTTCCCTGCAGGTAAACCTGACATGCTGCATTCAAGTTCAAAAACCCAGCCTGGAGACCACTTCTTGAGTCGTCGTAGCAACTCTCTGCTAAGTTGGACGACTGTGGCCCAGAACAAGCGCAAGACATCCAGCAAGGGCACAGCCATGCGGCAAAACCTCTTCCAGCTCAATGGGGGCAGCAAAAAGCTGCGGGCCAAAGAGGTGCTCTTCCCTGTGCACAGTGTTGCTGCCCCCATATTCGGTAATGGCTTTGGCTCAGACTCTTTCAGCCGCATTGCCAACTCTTACTCTGCTTTTGGAAGCTCTGGCCTGATCCTGCCCTGTGCTCAGAAGCTTTTGCGTGCCAAGAAAGTTGAGCGGTTGGACACTGAGCTGGGCAAGGCTGGGCGCAGGAAAGTTGGTGGCGAGTATCTGGTCAAGTTGGATCATGAGGGGGTGACGTCCCCCAAAAACAAAAACTGCAAAGCCTTACTGATGAGCGACAAAGACTTTGGGTCCCTGTCCGGTCATGGCTACGTTCACCCAGCCTTGGGGATCAAAGAGAAGAAGAGCACGCTGCCCATGGGGCTGGCATTGCGCAAATACACTGGTCAAACTGAGTACGGGCTGCACTGTGATAGTGATTGCCACAGCTCTTACTCAGACATGGACGAAGATGAGGTGGATGATCTGGCAGGCAGCGTCCCCTCCCGCTTTCTGACACGGCTTTCGGTCTCCTCGTCATCTTCCGGATCATCCACCTCCTCCAGTTCTGGCTCTGGCTCCACTTCTAGCCTCTGCTCATCCGACAACGAGGACTCTTCCTACAGCTCCGACGATGAGGACTCCACGCTCCTTGTGCAGACCTGTCTCACGCACCCAGTTCCAGCCTTGCTGGCTCAGTCTGAAGCCCTGCGCTCAAAGAGCAGCACCTTGCAGAGGTGTTTTGGCGCTGGGGCCAAGAGCAAGCTCAGGCGCAAAGAAACTCTGAGCTTCTCTAAAGCCAAAGAGTTCTCCCGCCGGCAACGGCTGCCCTCAGTGGAAAACCGGCCAAAGATCTCTGCTTTTCTGCCAGCACGCCAGCTCTGGAAATGGTCTGGGAACCCCACTCAGGTATGGAAAATGTCAGGATTCTGTGTAGCGAGTCTGGACTACATAACAATGCAAGCCGAGGGAAATGGCTTGAATTTGCTTTGTCTGCTAGGGAAAATGATACTGTTGAAGGTAGTTCTGGAAGGTTTTTTGGCCTGACAGAGCGAGAAGGAAATGCTTGGAAGGAAGTGATTCATGCATTTGGTTATTGATCCCAGTCACTCGGTGACTTTTTGAAAGGAGGAGAGGCTAAACTTGGGAAACTTCCTCCCAGGTTCAGACTATCTTCCTGTTGGCTGATCAGAAAGGAAAGACCAATTTCCCTTTCTCTAGCTGTTGACAAAAGAACTGTGAATTCCTGTTTTCACATTGTTTTAAGGCTAACTACCTTAGTTGAAATGCTAATACCACACTTTGCTGCGGTCTTCAGCATACTTGTTTAAAAGGATGTCCGACTAAAAAAGAGCAAACTTACTTATTCTATAAATATTTGGGCTGTGCATTGTGCTGAACTCATATGCAAAAAGGCACAGTGCTTATATCCACATGCCTTTAAAGTAGCTGCACAATTCCCCAGAATCGCTCAGCATCCAAGATACAAATGTGTATCTGCGTGCAGCTGTTTTGTACCTCTTTTGAGCAGAAAACAAACCAAGAAGTTCTTCCTTCAGCTATAATCTCCAGTTTAATGGAAACCTTTACGGAGTTGGAGAAAATATCTTCAGACCATGATTTTACGGCTTGTCCTGAAGCCTTTAAAAAGGAAATCATAGTTAATTGGCACTTCCAGTGCTTGTCTGTTCACTCATTGCGTGCAAAAAAAGAATAAAGCTATGGGCAGGAGAGCAAAGGGTGTTCCTATTTTGACATATTTAACCAAGCAGGGATTGTTCTAACAAGATCTGTGGTTTAGCAGCTGATAATCAGTAGCCTTCTCTGTTTTAAATAGGAAATTTCTAATACTGGCCACATTCTGCAAATGTGCTACCAGTGCAGGATGGTTTTTATTTCCCCCAATAAACAGCCTTCCCTGAATCATTTTTCTCCAGAGTGGAGGCTGTTTTTTGCAGCTGTACCTGGCTGGGGTAGATGCAGTCGGCTCTCCTCCTGGCTCTTTCGGACAGCCGAAGCATGGCCATTCCCCGTGAGGTGCCAGACACGCTCTAGGAGGCTTATTCCTGGGCTGCACTCCATGTCAGTAAATCCCCTTAGGACAGCGGTACAGGATGTATACGGCATTTGCCAACCCCATTTGTGTTTCCTTGGTTATCCTCTCTTGGGCCTCCTCAAGCAAAAGCATTGGGGGGTCTCCTGGTAGCAGAGCCTGGTTTTGCTGTAGTTAAGCTCAATTGCTGTCTCGAGGCTACTCTTTGGAGGGCTTTGTTTCCATGGCAACCCACAGACTCCCTCGAGGATCTCTTCCAAAGGCCTCACAGCCAAGAGGCAGGGGGCATCCCGGGTGTCACGCAGGCCATTGCTTACCCTGCTTCTGCATGCTCTGTCCCCTGTCCTACAGCGCCGTGGCATGAAGGGGAAAGCACGGAAGTTGTTCTACAAAGCAATTGTACGGGGCAAGGAGACTCTGCGCATTGGCGACTGTGCGGTTTTCCTGTCAGCTGGCCGACCCCATCTGCCCTACATTGGCCGCATTGAAAGCATGTGGGAATCCTGGGGCAGCAACATGGTGGTCAAAGTAAAATGGTTCTACCATCCCGAGGAGACGAAGCTGGGCAAGCGACATAGTGATGGCAAGGTGAGGGAAGAAACCTTCAAATGGAGCAGAGGGTGGCAAACAGGAATGTCCTCCTGGTGCTGGATCAAAAAGCATAATGAGCTGGAGCAGAACAATACTCAGGACCTCCAGAGAGATCACTGGACAATTGGCAGCAATTAAGTTAGCAGAATTAGTAATTTGCCTCGGCCACAATTTCCTCCCCCCCTACTTCTTTACTTTGGTTGATTGTGTAAAAAGGAAGTAGCTCTTGTTAAGCCTAGCCATGCCTAGGTTACAGGAGTGCAAAAAAGAGCTATATAGAAGGCATCTGTTAAGGGGGAATGAACCTGTCATCTCTTCCTCAGTAGCAGCACCTCTAAGTTTACTCTACTCAGCCTTTAGTTGTGTATATCTGAGAGTAACTCACTTTAAATTCAGATGGAACTAAGTATATGGAGCTAGTGCTTCAGGATTTATTGCCTTTCCCTTTGTTTCTTGCATTACCTTTTTTTCACATACCGCAACATTACACTTTTACAAGGGAAAAGCCAGAAGCCAGCAAACATCAGCATTCTCTGATAGGATTGGTACACTCCCCCAGCTCCACACACGCACATCAATAAACACACCAAAATCAATTGGTTTTTCTGGCTTACTTGGTCAGTGCTTTCAACAAGGACACAACCAAGAAAAGATTTGGGAACCATTTTCATATCGCTCTTCAAATTCTCTTATAAGGGAAATTTGCAGTGTTTGGAATTTTATAACAGAAAACAAATTTGAGGAGGAAATGAGCCGAGAATATGATTGTGCTTGGAGTGGAAACAAGGGAGAAAGAGAAGTTTTCCTCTATCGTAATACTAAAACCTAAAATTATCCTATGAAATAAAAATAGTGGTAGGTTCAGCCCCCAGCCACCCCATCCCTTCTGATAAAGAGTCCTGCAATATCGGTTCCTTATTCCTTACAGAATGCATGGGCATATGATAAAAATTACTGCTATAAGATAGTGTGACAGACACCGTTTGAGGTGAAAAACCAAATTATGGAGACTATTGGTGTCTACCAGCCATGCTAGTTTGGCAGTATGGAGACAGCTTCCTTTTGAAGACCGGTTTTGAAGGAACAAGAGCCTGAGAAGAGTTTTGCTTTCATGCTCTATAGCCAAATACCAGTAGGTACCTAATTGACCACTGTGAGAATAGAATGGTGGGCCTAACAGACCTTATCCAACAAGTCTGTTATTCTATTTGTGTCGAATAGAATTTCTACCCTGCTGGTTAATTGCTGTCTTTGAAGAGGATTTTTGTTCCTTAAAAATGGAAGCCAAGTTATCCCTTTAGTCCTTCATACCTCTTTTCTGACCTTTCTGCAGAATGCGCTGTACCAGTCGTGCCATGAGGATGAGAATGATGTCCAGACCATCTCTCACAAGTGCCAGGTGATTGAACGTGAACACTACGAGCAGCTGACCCGGAGCAAGAAATACCAGGATCGGCAAGATCTTTACTACTTGGCAGGAAGTTACGACCCCACTACAGGACGGCTTGTGACTGCAGACGGTGTGCCTGTCCTGTGCTGAAACTGTGGGACACGACCACTGCTCTAGGGCCAGAAAATGGCTAGAGGGGAGGGCAGAAAGGCCAAGGGACAGTGGAAGGGGCCAGTCTCCTTATACGACTGGCAGTTGCATGCAAGGCCCGGAAATATGCAAGGTGCCCGGCTTTGCCATGCCGGGGTTGCAGGCTGATCCCGGCTCCCCACACGGTTCTGTACAGAGTTGAATCCAAGCCATACTTTCCCTAGTACCTCTGACTGTTTGCCGCAGGCCAAACACAAATCAGGTTACCGCTCTATTTATTTTATGTGTAAATAATGTATTTCTGATGGGAAGTTTTATGGAAAAGGAACAAACCAGACAAAAAGGCAGGTTTGGGGAGGGGTGGGTGGGAGGGGAGGGTCGATGGGTTTGTGTTCAATGCACTGTTTTCCCTCCAGCTTAGCTGGGGGTGTGGACGCCAGGCAAGTGTGTAAATATAGAAGGGGGCACTTGAACGATGTGGCAGTGGAGTCTCCAAAAGGCTATGCTGTCCTCACAGGACTGTGTACTATAGACTTGCCTCACTCTTTCTCTCCTACCATTTTTTATTATTATTATTATTGTTATTATTAATTATTGTTATTCTAATGATAAATATTCTGACAATGTCTGCGGATGTTAATATGCTCCTGTTAAAGAGAAGATTATATATATTATTATAAAATCAGGATCTTGCATTCTGGTCTCCATCTGGGGATGGGAAATAGATTCAGCTTGATTTATGGCCATAGTTCTGTGATGCAGATCACGCTATGCGTGCAGAAAAATCTCAATTCGATCCATAGCATTTCTGACTTTGACTGGAGGATGATTCTGACTGAAAACCTGGAGAGCCACCACCATATATCAGCAAGGCTGAGTTAGATGGACCAATGGTCTCTGACTCGGTACAAGCAAACTTCCTATCTTCTGTGGACAGAAACCACTTGACCTGTCACATAAAATAACAATTTAATTAAAATAATCTTTTCTGTAAAGGCCCTGCTGGGGTGTCTGAATGGGAAATAGACATTCTCACAAATATCAACTAGTGTGAGCAACTCTAATTTATTACAATGGGAGTTTTGCATGAGTTTTTTCCCCCATTAGAATGCAGCTATTATGCATTGGTTTACTAGACACTGTCTCCCTGTGGGAGCAGAATTACATAAAACCAATATATATGCCATCCTACATTATGAGGCTGAGTGCAAATGCATTTACTTGTGACAACTGGTTTTCTCTCACTCCAGGCAAGTCATCTGTTCAAAGTTTGTTCAGAATTAAGCTTGCCTGAATACAAGTTGTGGCACCTGTAACCGGAATGTCTGATGTAGTCAGTGTCCTGCATTTGGACAACACCTCTAAACAATCATGGATCAGTAGTCTCAGTGGGAGGGGGCGGTAGCGGTGAACGTTTAGGTTTATGTCAAGCAAGCTATACGATAAAGATGAGCAGTATGATTCTCCAGATGTTGAACTCCAACTCCCATCATCTTAGTTGGCAAGGAGAGTTATAAAGATTGATGGGAGTTCTGTGGTCCAGTACTATCCAGGAGGCCACACACTGTCCATTCTTATAATAAAGCATAATGTTCAGGTCATAGATACCACACAAAAATTCATTACCTATTCTGTGAGTGTTCCTTGCAGCATATTGGATTAGTAAATTTGATGAATGCATAACTCATAATGCTTTAATAATTTTCCTATTTGGTGGGGCTTTAAATATATACTACTAAATCCAAATCAAATTATTCTGTTCCTCTACAAATACGTAACTCATCCCTAAATATAGATCCATGAGAAATTATAGATCCATGAACTATTACTTTTGAACAGCAAGTGAAACGTACTAGCAAACTAACAAAACAAATGTACTAGAGCAGGGATCCTCAACCCCTGGGCTGTGGCCAACTATCAGGTCATGGCCTATTCACAACCAGGTTGCACGAGTGTTGGGCCGGAGCATACATGTGTGCACAGCTCGAATTGCGCAAATCAAGCTGTGCGTACATGTATGTGCAGAGCAGCTTGCCACTTGCGCAAGTTGAACAATGCATGGGTACACACCAGCCTGCTTGCTTGCGCAGCCCAGTTCCCCTCCCCCTCACCGTGCCACAAAGATTGGAGACCGCTGTACTAGAGTAAGTTTTCTTCATGTTCAACTTTATCCTTTATCCCCTGGAAGAGGAGTACTCAAGAGTAAATCTGTGGGTTTTTTTAAGAGGCGAGAGAAAGTGGTTATCTCCAATCCATTTCTGGATTATCCTAGCTACAAGAGAAGCTTCACTATTTAACTGTAATTAAGTTATTCAGACCACTTGTTCAATCTTTCTGGAGGAGTTTATTCTCTCCCATCAAATTTGCATTTAATCAAAGCAAAAATATACCCATCCCACCCTTTTCTCAAAAGATTTACTTATTGAAATTTTGCATGCTCTACAGCAGTTAAAATGTACTATTAGGAATCCTCTTCTGTCCACCATAGTGTAGATGCTTTTGTAATCTCATTTCTGCCCCTGTCCTCCTTTTCCATTCCTTTGGAATGAATTTTTATTTGATACAACTCTCGGTAACTGCTCATCAGTTGATGCTGGGGATTGCACAGCTAAGATGTCCATTGGTGAAGTAGCCATTTTAGCTCTCCCTGAAATACAATTGCATACCAGTGCTTCCTCCTATCTCCCAAGGACACTTCCACATACCATCACATTATCCCAGCTGCAGTTCAATAAACAACAGATTCTTATGAATCATGCTTTCAAGGGAAAAATGATCTGCATTCACAACACATCAGGATCCTCCTGAAACAGAATCATGCAAGGATTGAATGAAAATGCCTCCCTCTTCATGATTTTAGTTTAGGGCTATTTTAATAAGGAACAGGAAAATAATTTTTGAAGTGAGCTCTTTTGCTACCTGTATTTACTTCTCTACATAATCACCCTTGTTCACTACATGCTTCTTCCAAAACCCGCAAGCTTCTTAAAGCCATCATGAAAAAAACTGCTCTTATCACATCCTGATGTTCCTTTTCACCTCTTCCACTTTGAAACAAGAATTCACCAGTTTTCAGAACAAAAAGGAACTTTTGCTGCAACCTGACAGTCACTCGAGGCAACTGTGAAGTTGGATATCATTGTCCTAACCGATCCGCTATATACAGTCCAGATCTGGCATCATGAATTAATTTCTATATATCATTAAAAACTCTCATGTCTGTAACCTTTAACTGGGCAAAATGGTGCATCATAGGGCAAAACCTTTTCAATCAAGATCCCTCAAATAGGGTAACTTACAGAATGTATTCAAAAGCTATGACCTATGGCTCCTGTGGAATTGAAATTGACCAATTTTATATAGTAATTTGTAACATAATTATCATCAAGAATTTTATCACATAAGGTAAAACACTGGCTGTGGTCAACTCCTGATGTTTGACTGTGCTATAGAGTTCAACATGGGCTACTTTCAGGGCAAATATATCTTTGAATATCTCCCCAAATTTTAAAGAACTTTTCAAGTACATTATTGTTAAAGCCATCAAGGAACCTGGTAACAAAATATCGCAAAAATGATGACCCAATGGGGGTCATGAGTTGTCTAGCATTTTCCCAAAACTGAATAACTATGGAACATTTGTTTGATTCCAATAGAGAAATGAGAAAATACTGCCTGGACTTGGTTGACGAGACAATGCAGAATTCATTTGTGAGAGTTTTAAGAAATAATATCTTTTATATTTCTGACAACTCCACAGACAGTAGAAAAGCAATAGCCAACTTTCCTTTAGTATTGCCTTATCATGAGATGGATAGTTTCATGTTAAAACAAAAAGCACTGCCTAAGGATGGTAAGGGAGGTGGGAGGATGACAATCTTGGCTGTCACTGCAGGATGGCGAACAGTAAAACTAAGATGAAACAACCATCTGCAAGAGCCATTTTGTCTTTTTAAGTAGCCAGCAAACCGAAGATCTTCTACCTCTTGTATTTAGCGGGAGAGGGAGGTTTCCTGGCCTACACATTGAGGACAATGATGACTTGCAGGAAAGTGAAAAACAAACACTTCAGGGCACTTTTATAACCAGCAAACACAGCAATCCTTTAAGAAAACTGGTGGAGAAACGTACAAGTCTGCAGCATGTTGCTAGGTAGGAGGAGAGAAGCAGACTGCACGTTGAAGGGAGCAACTTGGCTCATGGTACAAGCCAATCTTCAGCTTCCTCAGGAAAAGTGCCTTTTCCTAATGGTGCACACTTTTTTTTTCTTTTTTCAATTAAGTCTCACAAGTCTCTTGGGGAAAATCGTCCAGGCAGTTTACAAGCAGGGATTAAAGGAACTTCTGCAAACTTAAAGAGCAGCAAATTTCTTGTTTGGGCCACTGTATCAACAACTGAAATTGTTAGATAGATGACAACAGGAGACTCGTGGAATAAAGAGGGGAAATAGGGCCAAGAGTGAAAGGAAGATAAACTTTCCAGGGCCACGAAGTCTTTGGCGTTTTGCCAAAACATTCTTCACACATCTGTCACTGCTTTTAGCCGCAAACTGGTTGGGAAAAAGAAGCTGACTTCATTTCTACTTTTGGGCATCACGCTTTAAGGAGGATACAGAGAAACTGAAACAAGACATGCTAAGATGTAGTTACTTTGCCTGAGGGATCTGGCAGATGCTTCGCTAAGGAAAAGAGGAGTAAATTTCCAGCAAGTTTTAAGGAAAGGGTAACATGTTGAGAAGAAGGAAGCAAAACCTAGACTGAGTTTTGAATGTACAAAGCAAGGAGAAAAGCCCAGAGAGAATTCTGACAAGGCTCTTCCGGTGAGCAAAATGTGGAAACCAGGAATTTCATCAAAGCTTGTTCCAGCCTTATCTGGCCAATCCTGTAGTGGACAGAAAATCTCCAGTGAGTTTTGAGAAATGACTAAACCATTTTTGTCTAATAATTCTAATTGTATGCCTACCACAGTAGTATCACTATTTAATTATTTTATTCACAAAGTCGGTCATAAAATTTATCATTTTAGGAGATAGTATCAGAAATTTAGAGAACTAATTCAATGTGATACGCACACTTAGCAAGCAAGTTGAATTATGAAGTCTACAAAGATGGCCTTCCATTTTGTTACAGAAGTACAGGTAGTCCTCGATTTACAACCATTCATTTAGCGACCATTCGAAGTTACAACGGCACTGAAAAAAGTGACTTATGACCGTTTTTCATATGACTGTTGCAATATCCCCATGGTCACATAATCAAAATTCAGATGCTTGGCCTCTGACTCATATTTTTGACGGTTGAAGTGTCCCAGGGTCATGTGATCAACTTTTGCGACCTGACAAGCAAAGTCAATGGGGAAGCCAGATTCAATTAACAACCGTGTTACTAACTTAGCAACTGCAGTGATTCACTTAACAACTGTGGCAAGAAAGGTGGTAAAAAACAAACGTCTGGCTCAGCAACATGAATTTTGGGCTCAATTGGGATCATAAGTCAAGGAGTACCTGTACGGATGAACTTCCTAAACTGCAACATAACCCATAGTGATGTTGTGCAGGTACCTTATTAGCTATAGGATTTTGGGTCTGAAGATAGCCTGCTTTCTCTTTTTGGGGAGAACGGGAATGGGTGTTTAATAAGATATGGGAAAAGTTACTGGAAAAGCCTATTACCATATCCCTTACTCCAGAGTGCAGCCTATGGAAGGGGTCCAAACCCTTTGGAGGAGAGACCAAAATAAATACAAAGAATAAAAAGGAAGCTGTGACAATAACAGGAATGTCACCCTTCCATTCTCCCAAAGACAATTAATGCCTTCCTTTGAAGCTCTTGTTCTAGTTATTCATGTGCAAGGACTTAATTCCTTCTCCATCCTGATCTTTTGTTCACTCATTACTCTGGAAGTGCACAGAAACCACAGTATGTTTATCTTAGCCACTAGCATTGAAGCACTTGGAAAGCCGGAAAAAATAACTGTGGAGAAAGAAGAGACCTCAGTTGCTCTTGGGGGAGCAGCTTCAAAGAGAGTTGCTAAGAGGATGCAAGAACCATTTAATGATTGGTTAGCATTGTTTTCCCGTCTGACAACTGAGGGAAAAAAAAAACTACTGGACCTAAATAAATTATATATTTATTTGAATCATTTCTTATATCTCTCCCTTTAGCGGTGAGGACAATCCCAGGACAATCATAGTGTATACAATATTTTTAAACACCAATAAAATTCAAAATCATGTTTTATATTAATGCAAAAGGGCCAATTCTTAATCAAGAGACTGACAGAAAAGCTTTACCTTCACCTAATGGCAAAAGCTAGCTGATGCAGATACAATCTAATCTCCAGGAGAAATATATTACACATCCCACAGCAGGCATGCCGTTATTCAGAGGGTGCCATATGAGTCCAGAAATTCTGTTTGATCACCTTATCAGCAAAAGTGACTCCCAGGAGATTTCAATGTATGAGCAGAATAATATTCAGTCTTAACTTTTTATATATCAAAGCTAACACTATGGACCAGATTCAATGACAGACTAAATTCACACAAAGAATTGTGTCATGATTTGTATAGTCATAGTTTACTAAATAAACTAGGGGTGTCAAACTCATGTCATCACGGCAGCATCACATGATGTATTGGGATTTTTCCCCCTTCACTAAACCAGGCGTGGGCGTGGCCAATGTGTGAAGCATCCGGTCCACAGGCCAGGAGTTTGACAGCCAGCCCTGAAATAAACCACTATTGGCTGGACTCACACACACATTAAATGTTGAACCGGTTTATAAATTGCAGTGGCTAGCTTTGTACAACCTTCTGAACCAAAGTTGAATATAAACTGCTTGATGGTGCAATGTGAAATCCAGTCACTGCCTGCTAATATGGTCTTTAGAGATCATTGCAATGAGATTTTTCACTATATGTCAGCAGAAATCATCGAATTGTGTACGAGCTACAGTTTCCAAACTTTATTCAGTAGCAGCACTTGTGCTGTACCATAACAGAGCATATTTACTGTAAACAACTGCAACTGGAAGTAGGCATGGCAATACTTCTGCAACAGAGTTAACCTCCCATCAGTCAGGAAGGAATACTTCCAAGCGATGGGCTTACTCTACTGCTCTGCCCAGAGGAAGCAGTCCTTCCTGGGAGTCCACTCTATTTCCATATCTCCAGGCAATTTAATTTTAGTGCTTTTCATTCAAATTACTCCTCGTCCAGGTTTTAAACAAGCACAGGTAATCCCCGGCTTACAACAGTTCACTTAGTGACCGAAGTTACAACGGCACTGGAAAAAGTGACTTATGACCGTTTTTCATACTTATGACCATCACAGCATCCCCATGATCATGTGATTTACATTCAGATGCTTGGCAAGTAGTTCATATTTATGATGGTTTGCAGTGTCCCAGGGTCGTCTGATCCCCTTTTGTGACCTTCTGACAAGCAAAGTCAACGGGGAGGACAGATTCACTTAATAATTGTGTTACTAATTTAACAACTGCAGTGATTCACTTAATAAAGGCAGCAAGGAAAGTCGTAAAAGGGGGCAAAATTCAGTCAACAAATTTCTCACTTAGCAACATAAATTTTGGGCTCAACTGTGGTCATTAAGTTGAGGACTACCTGTACCATCACAGTTTCACCAAATTCCATTGGAAAAGAAAGAAAGAAGACTTATCAGTGATTAATGGAATGCAACTACCTCATAATGCGTTGGCATAAGAAGTATTCTGTGTGAATGTGTGTGCGCTTGTGTGTGCACGTGCATGTATGTGAGTGTAAATATGAATATAATTTTATAATTATTGTTTCATCCCAAATTTCCTGTTCTGACCCATTGGTTTCATACAAAATAACCTTTCTGGAATTAATCCTGGAGTGAGGAATGGTGACAACGGTGAATGGTTACCTTTATCTTCCAATCTACAGAGCCATTCCAGAAGTATAACGTGGGCCAAAACTAAAAATGAAACGGGTCATGCTTGATACATTGGTTCATAACATTTAGCATTAAAATAAATCCCTAAATGGGACCAAAGCTGTTTCAGATCAAAACCAGGCCTGAAGTCGCATAACAATGAGTCTCAATCAACTTGGTGTCCTCTGGACTTAATGGGCTTCAGCTCTATTTGTGCTTGATGTCTGCGCATTTCTGCTTTGTAGAATAGGAAAAGAAAACATACTGGGTGAAATTCTTGCCTATATCATAGCAGAGAGGTTTAATTTTTTCCAGATCCAAAGCTGCACTTTACCTTTGAGTGGCATGCAGATAGCTTTACAACAAAAGCAGCAGACCAAACAAAATGTAAATCTGATTTAAATGTTCATGTACAGTAACTAAATATATTAAACACAGTTAATATAGCTGCTTTCCAATCATGAATTTTAATCAGGAAATTAACAATTTCTCCTTTCTGTCACATTAAAAGTTTGGCAGTACCATTTGGAGGCGTCAGGTTCCCTGCTTTGAACTTGACAGAAGTTTCCCAGTTATGCGTCACATCACTAGATAAAAATCTTCCTTGTGCAGTAGGATGAAGCCACCTAAAATAGTTGATTGCCCTCTGTCAACACAAAACAAATACTATAAAGTAACATTTGTCTTTTTGCTTTCTCCATCTGAGCACAGGCAGAACGTCACATCCAATAGTTGTAACAGGCCTTGCCAAAAACATGGTATGAATTGTGAGTTTTTGTCAGAAATTAGGTGATGGGCAGATTAGGGCAGGGGTTAAATGTAAAATTTGTTACTACCGGTTCTGCGGGCGTGGCTTGGTGGGGGGGGGGTGTAATGTGACTGGGTGGGCGTGGCCAACTTTTTTTTTTTAACTTTTCAAAGCATTTTTTCTAATGCTTTGAAAAGCCTCTGCCAATCAGGAAACTCAGCTGAGATCGTCAGAGAGGCTTTTTAAAAAATATCTCTCTGCCAATCAGGCAACTTAGCTGGAATCATCAGAGACTTTTCAAAGCATTTTTTTTACCACCTCTTCGGCCAAGAGGTTGCAGAAAAAAATGCTTTGAAAAG
Source organism: Ptyas mucosa (assembly GCA_012654045.1). Lineage (NCBI taxonomy): Eukaryota > Metazoa > Chordata > Lepidosauria > Squamata > Colubridae > Ptyas > Ptyas mucosa. Next base: position 13,986,937 of record WNWU01000020.1, read on the forward strand.
CCTCTGACTATCCCAGTTGAGCCGCACGATCGTCAGAGGCTTTTTTTTTTACTTTTAAAAGCATTTTAAAATGCTTTTAAGAGGTTGTAGAAAAAATGCTTTTAAAAGTAAAAAAAAGCCTCATGATCCTGCAGCTCAGCAGGCATGTTGGGGGGGGAGGGGCAGGATTTTTGCTACCGGTTCTCCGAACCACCCACCATCGCTACCAGATCAGGCGATCCGGTCCGAACCAGGAGCATTTCGCCCCTGGATTAGGGCTCCAGAAAATTTGTTGAACTGACAAGTTGTTTCAAAATTTTTAATTGGAGTTGGAGGTTTGCCATTGCCTTCTCCCTAGGGCTCAGAGTGAGTGACTGGCCCAACGTCCAGTTGGTGGTAGAAAGGAGACCTTGGCTGGAAGTCAAATAGGTCATTTTAGAGAAGAGATCCTTGAGAGGTGGTACTTCAGTTACAGAATCCAGAAAAATAAGTACCATGAACTTGGAGGAGGAGAGGAGGGGAGAGGAGAGGATGCAACAAACTAATAATTTAGCCACAGGTCTGATAAGATGAAATGCAATTCAATGCACTTGATCTAATAGAAGGCTGGCAAAAGTCGTCAAAAAAGGCTGCACTCTTAAATAACCCCAAATAACCAGATAGCTACCTTGCTCAGGAATTCTGGCAGTTGAAGTCCACAGGTTGTAAAGGTGCCATAGTTCCCCTCCCCCATGCTAGTTTTAAACCTCTTTCCTCAAGATATATATAGCTGACAAGTCTGGTTAAGCTTCCCCTTTTCATTGATAAAGGGAGAGACAAATAGCAAAGTTCCTGAAGGTCATCCATATTCACCTGCATGTAAATGTCCTTCCTTTATAGATTATGGATTCAGTATCTTTCCCAGCAATGGGAGTCTTAGAAAGCTTCAAGTTTCCTGCATGTTCAATGGAGGCTGAAAGAGGGTCATGAGGCATCATCCCACTAGTTCTGAATATTTGGAATATAACAGATGCAAAAGTCAAAGTGAAAAAAACAAAATGCTTAACTGAGCTTTGGATAAACCTATAGATGTTCTAGATTTATCTGATCTATTCCAGCTGAAGTTGTGGGTCTCTTTCAGGAAATGGTGCCAGGCTTCCTCTGAGGCAAAAATACATAAACCCCCAATTTCATTCAACCAGTAGGAGGTCTTAAGATGGGAGGAGGAGCGAAAATCACATAACCAAGACGGTTGTCTTCAAATCATGAAGCAGATTATAAAAGCACAAATCTAGGTGACAAGTAACACGGATTTCTTTTTGACACCTGGTTCTTGTCTGCATTCTTGTTTCCCCTTATCTTTCTGCTCCCACTGCCTGAGCATTTTTCATGCGGACTACCCTTCTTCCACGTCAGCTGCTCTCATTTCTATGCAAGTCTTCTACTACTTCACCTGAGGCCCAGCGTCTTACTTGCCCCTTGTGCCTGAAACTGCCTGCAGAGAATCTATATAATGTTACCTTTTAATATATTTTAAATGGCTCTTTCAAATTTTCTTTTTTTTAATGAAGATACATAACCCCACCATCTCCAGTGTTTTACTATAACTCTCTCTCATTCTGAAATAAACATATTCTGTTTTTCCTGTGTACCTCTACTTTTTCTTTTCTCTTTTCTTCCTACTATTCCTGGTCAGATTTTAAGGAGTCCTCTTCTCAGAGCAGCTCCCGTTATTTTTCATTTTATAAAATGCCATAGCAGCACATTTATGTGGGTAATAAAGAAGAACAAAAAGTTTGGCATAGTGTTTACGGCACCAGGCCAGAAACTGGAAGATCAGTTCTAGTCCTGCCTCAAGCACAAAGCCCACTAGGTGACGTTGGGCCAGTCACTCACTCTCAGCCCTAGGAAGAAGGCAATGGCAAACTATGTCAGTGTTCCATAAAACCCCAACTCCAGTTAAAAACTCCAAAACAGGCATCTTTTGGAATTTTTAAACAAAAAGTTCCCATTTATTAGAGTAGGTATACTGGCACATCTGGGAAATCCCGAATCTGAGAGTTCCGGGTTTCCCCACAGAAAATCAAAATCCCAAATCCAGCCCCTTCACCCCTCAGTCCATCACATGGCCCAATCACCATCTGTCCCAACTTCAGCCACCACTTCAACTACTTCTTCTCCAGATGCAGGAACACCATGAACTTGACCAAAAAGAAGAATGCTATTATGTCTAACTAGAATCCCTCTATTAAATCCCCCCTCCTACTTTCCCAAGGGCAAGAAGATGGCAGCATGGAAGCTTCCGGTTTTAATATGGCTTCCAAAGCTGATAAACTATTTCTAAAAACTTGCCAAGAAGATTGCAGGAATTAGTCCAGGCAATTGCCAGAAGTAAACACTGATTTGAATGTGCAAAAACCAATAATAATAATAAGGCTGTAGGACTATACAGATTTGGGGATTCTGTTTTTTAAAATAATCGACGAGGGAAAATTGGGCTATCTTTCTTGCCACTGAGATTTGCAAAGCAACTGCAGCATCCCCTCTAGAATTCCTGAAAATCCAGATCATGTCATTTCCCACTTGTAACCTTTCTTTTCTTTTTTAACATAGCTTTGTCTTATCTTTTTTCTTACTATCGGCACTCTTGAAAAAAAAGAGGAGAAGAGAAGGAATGCCTGCAGAATGTCTTTGGGCTGGTAGACTTTCCCTGGAAACACCATTTATGTTTCAGTGGACAAAAAGGAAAAGTGTGAGCTGGATACTTTGTGTGAAGTCACTGCAATGTTTCAACAACACAAGAGACAGAGACAACACAGAGGACACAAGCTAACGCTACAGAAATAAAAAGAAACCAAGGAGAACTCTGGGATGCCAAAGGTGGCTCAGGGGAAAGACTCAGTGGGAAAGAGATTTAAGCAGAACATGGATGGGTGAATTTTCAGCCTGGTGGGATTAAAGTCACTGTGGGCAACTCCAGTCCCAGAAGCTATATGCAGCGGCATATCCCATTTTCTCTGCCCTTAGATTGTCTTGCTAAAACTTGGCATGACAACTTACACTGGGGCAGAAATTAAGGGGTCATATAGGTACATTCTTCTTTCATCAGACTTAAGGCACCAATTTAAGGCACTAAGTACCCCCTGAACAAAATTTAAAAATTGATATCTTTCCCTGCACTGTTGACAACAGAAACCTTTTTCCAAAAAGCACAGTGCATAGGATTACCACAAAATATTGGGTTTCTATGGATTATAGAAATAGAAAGAATACTGATACATAGACAAACATCTGCAAACACTTCTCTCCAAAGGGACATTTTCTCCAACACTACTGTCACCTTCCGTCTGTGCAGTGTCATTTTGGTCAAGATGGCGGCACCTTGCTTGGCTGCGGCTGCTTCAGCGCTCAAAAGTTTTGATGAAAGAGTCATCTGAATTGAGTGATTCTATAAGAATTGTGGCAAGAAAGCAGAATTGTAATGCTAAACTGTTATAATATATACATGTGTGTGTATTGTGTGTGTGTATGCATTTTCTTTTGAGAGGGGCATCAGAATTTCATTTTTAATGTGTCCCAATGTCTTCACAGAAAAAAAAATCATAGTAAAAGTTTTCTCTCTCTTTCTTTCTTTCTCTCCCTCCCTCCCTCCCTCTCATTTTGTCATTTGCAGCCTGAATGATGGGAACAAAAGGAATTATTCAATAATGTTTTAAAAAATCATTTAGTGGCATCCCCTTTCAGAGTACTGATTTTTCCCTGCTCTAAATGGGCAGGGAAAAATCAAGAAACCTTCTGATTTTGAGATACAAGAATTTAAGTGGCACCTGGAGGGAATTAGGCAGAAATTGCCTTCCTCCTTGTCGGCCTGCAAAGAACAAAGTCTGGTGGCTAGCCAGTGCAACTGCAGCAAATTATACAAACAGCATGGAGTTTGTTCCAGTGGGAGTTTGTTCCAATGGGAAAGTGCACTTGGCTCAGACAGAGCTAATCTGACATATGTGGATGTGTGTTTATGCACACATGCACGCACACACAAACTGTTCATCAAGATCTTGCTCATGGCCAAGGGGATAGAAACAAGCAAAGAAAATGGTTATCAGAGTCCTGACAAACACAATAACTTTTGTCTAACATAAACAAAACATTTCTATGCATTTTGTAGCCCAACTATATTTAGATTTCAAAACAGCAAGCTCACCACCCAAATTGCTAAATGGGGATCAACACATGTGCTAATTTTTATACATTGAGAAATAATTGCTATAATTTTAATATAAATGCAATTAATTTCATCATATAAAGTATCCTTTATCAAAACTTTTAATTCCTCAAATAACATACCTATATACTCGAGTATAAGCCAAGTTTTTCAGCACATTTTTCATGCTGAAAAAAGCCCCCCTCAACTTATAATGGAGTGACGAAAAAAATGTCTTTTTTTCCTGCAACCATTTTGGCTCCCGGGGTTGCAGGGAGGCTTGCTAAAGCCAAAATGGGGCGGGGTGGTGGTGCGGCGCCCCTCCCCATGCCCCTTTTTTGCTCCCAGGGGTTGCAGGGAGGCTTGCTAAAGCCAAAATGGGGCGTGGGGGGGTGCGGCGCTCCTCCCCCGCACCCCTTTTTGGTTCCCAGGGGTTGCAGGGAGGCTTGCTAGGGGCATGGGGGGTGCCTAGCAAGACTCCCTGAAGCCCCATGGAAGCAAAAATGGCCTGCGGGGGTGGGTGGGGCTTCAAGGGAGAAAGAAACAAAGAAATCCTTACTGTTTAGGGAGATCCCATGTGCACTGAGCTTGAGTTGAGAGCTTCTTGTAATTGAGAGCTTCTTGTAATTGGCTGCTAACTATCCTTGCTCAGGCTAAGCCAGGAGTGGGTAAATGTGGCCTTTACAACCTGTGGACTTCAATTCCCAGAATTCTCCCAGCTTGGCTGTCTCAGGAATTCTGGGAGTTGAAGTCCACAGGTTGTAAAAGGGACACATTTGCCCACCCCTGGGTTAAACTAATCAGTAGTGGAGCTCTAAGAATGCCAGATGAGAAGGAGAAAGGGAGGGAGAGAGAAAGAGAAAGAGAGAGAGAGAAGAAAGAAAGAGACAAAGAAACAAAGAGAAAGAAAAAGAAAAAGGAGGGAGAGAGAGAGAGAGAGAGAGAGAATGCAGGTATCTCTTAACAGAGGCTTGAACTTGCCTGAAATTAGATCAAGCCAGTGACTGGGTGGGCGTGGCTAGCTGGTTATGTGATATATGTGTATAGGGAATACTCAGAGAGCTGAAAAAAGTCATTTCTGACAGGTCCTCGCACTTTTGACCGGTCTTCACACTTATGACTGGTCATCATTTATGCCCATTGTAGCATTCTTAACAACCGTGTCACTCATTTCACAACTGCTTCTCTTCACTATGATGACAAGATAGGGCAAAAATGTAAAATGTGAGGACAGTCGTAAGTTCGAGGACTGGTCAAAAGTGCGAGGATCAGTCAAAAATAACTTTTTCAGCCCTCTGAGTAGTCCATATGCACAAAAGGACTACCCAGAGGGCTGAAAAAAGTGATTTCTGACAGGTCCTTGCACTTTTGACTGGTGCAAAAATCCAATTAGTGCCATGTAAATTCTGGAATCCCCAAAGACCTTTCCCATTGTATTTATTAAACAAATTTATATAGCTACCCAACTCATATACAGTACTTTTAAAGTTATTGTTGATACCATATTGTTTTTGTTGATCCTCTTTTCCACTTACAGAGCTAGTTTACTGTTTTTCTTTGAAATCAATATTCAAAAACATTTAACCTACTGATGCCTCAATTAATGTAATTTTATTGGTATCTATTTTTATTTTGAAATTTACCAGTAGCCGCTGCATTTCCCATCCCTGGATTATACTCGAGTCAATAAGTTTTCCCAGTTTTTTGTGGTAAAATTGGGTGCCTTGGCTTATATTCGGGTCGACTTATACTCGAGTATATACGGTATATTGATTAGGTCCTATGTTGGACTAAAATGAAATTTTTGAGAGAATATTAATATAATAATATTATATATAAAAGATTTTTACAGTAATAGGAAACCCTTCCATAGGGTCAGGTTGAGCAACAAATAGATGATAGGTTATTCTAGCTCAGGGCTGTAAAACTGGTGGCCTATGGGCCAGATGCGTCATGCATAGGCCACACCTACCCCAGCTCTGCAAATGGGGAAATCATTGCAAAACATCACATGACGGCAATGTGACGCTGCGAGTTTGACACTCATGCTCTAGCTTTTTTGCTATCAACTCAAATCTTTTTTTGGCCAATAGAAATATTACAGCGTCAGCAACGGGGCCTATACCCATGATGGTGAACCTATGGCACGCGTGCCACAGGTGGTACGTGTAGCCATATCAGTGGGCACGCTAGCTCAGCTCTGACGTGCATGCGCACACTGGCCAGCTGATTTTTGGGCCTTCTGGGCCCACCAGAAGTAGGGAAACAGGCTGTTTCCTGCCTCCGGAGAGCCTGGGGGTGTGTGGGGAAGGCCCGTTTTTCTTTCTTACCTGGCTCCAGATAAGACTCTAGCAGTCTCTGGAGGCTGGGGACAGCAAAAAACGTCACTTCCTGTCCCACCGGGAGTTGGGAAATGGGCCGTTTCAGGCCTTTGGAGGGCCTCTGAGAGAGTGGGAAAGGCTGTTTTTGCCCTTCCCAGATAAATAGAGAGGATCTGGAATCAGGTAAGAAAGAAAACGGGCCTACCAGGCCATCGCGTGCCAGGAGCAGGTGGGGGGGTTGCGTGCGCAGGGCAGAACGCATAAAATTATTGGTGTGGCCACGCACACACACACGCGACCCTTCGCCGCCCCCCTGGCACGCAATGGCAAAAAGGTTAGCCATCACTGGCCTATACAGTACAGAAGAGATTGGACAACCTTTTGTCTGAAACGGTATAGGTGGCACGCGGAGCCATATTGGTGGGCACGTGAGTGTTGCCCTAGCTCAGCTCCAGTGCACATGCGCGCACTGGCCAACTGATTTTCAGGCCTTCTGGTCCCACCGGAAGTCGGGAAACTGGCTGTTTCTGGCCTCCAGAAGGCCTCTGGGGGGATGGGGAAGGCTGATTTTGCCCTCCCCAGGCTCCTAGAAAGCTTCTGGAGCCTAGGGAGGGGGAAAAAAACGGGCCTACCGGGCCCACCGGGCCATCACATGCCAAAAGCAGGGGGAAGTGTGTGGGGGGGGTTACATGCGCATACGTGGGAGGGCAGGGCATATTGAATTATGGATGTGGGCACACGCACCTGTGACCCCCCCCACGCGACCCCCACTTTTGGCACATGACGGCAAAAAGGTTAGCCATCACTGGTATAGGGCTTCCTACTTATAGATGTTAGGAAATCTTATTGCTATATATAAACTTATTGCCATACATGAGCATACCAAAGCCTCACAGAAATGTTTAATCCATGAAAATAAGGAGAGTGTATTACGAAAAATAACAAACATGCCATTCTCCACTGTTACTTCCCAGATACTGATTTTTTAGGTACAAAAAAGCCCTGGAGATTTTGTTAAAAACTCCATCTGTCAAAAAGTAGAGGAGCAAGTTCTTTCCAGCATATTCACCAGATGAGTCTTTATACACCTTCTTTGGATAGAGGTGCATTTTAAGTACTCAGTAAAAACACTTTGGCCAGAACTTTAATTTTTTAACTGTGCCTCTTTTACTCCTGACAATTAGCAAAGTAAACTTCTTGGATATTTTTTATAATAATTTGATTAAATATTACAATTAGAAAAGATAAAAACTAACACAAACTAAAAAGAAAAGGGATAAAAAGAAAAAATGACATGGTGCAGAAATAAAAAATAAATAAAAATATAGTAAAAAAAAAGAAAATATAAAGAAATGACTTCCTCTTCATCACTATTAACAATTTTAGTAACTTACCCCTTAAAATACAACAAGTAATCTCTACTTTCTGTATCTCATCTCTTATCTACAAATTAATTCTTATAGTCTCATCATTAAGTCAGCAAAAATCCACTATAGGTTACCAGAGATAACATATTTACTTTAATATTGATCAAATAAACCAACCTTATATTCCTTCCTTTTACTTTTGACAATCTTGATCTTTAATCCCTTCAGATGCCTTAAAACTGTTTTTTTTTAAATCTGCCCCCAAAAACTCCTTCCTAACTGAAAAGAAGCTATTTCTGAAAATGATTTAAAAATGAGCCTTGACAAATCTTTTGTCCATAAAGGATATATTATGGTTATGAGCTTGATTGAAATCCTTCCATTCCCAGCTGCTCAACTTCCAAGTCATCACAAAAAACTTCAGTTTCTGCAGTTTAATCATGAGGAAAAGCTATCCTGGGTACAAATGGCCAATTTCACGATTTCTCCTTTTTTCGAAGAGGCTTCACCAACCAGAGTTCATCTGACTATTGATCTCTACCACAATACTGCTATTACTGCTACTACTTCAGGAATATCTACTTTACCACGAATCCTTATCAGAAGCTGGAATAAACAACTTGGTCAGGCCAGTAAAAATGCTGATTTATGCTATTCTAGTATTCTGCAATTGGACTGCTGCATGGATCCAATGCCAGTCCTAATGCCAGAAAGGACATCTGCAGGATTGATTCTCAAACTGGAGATAGAGTGTAGTAGTTCACTACATAGGCCCATTTATCTCAATTCAGTGATTAAATGCACCAGAACAGGAAGACTATGAAGTTTTGTGGTTGTAGTCCAAAACATCATTTTGCTTATTCCTTATGTCTTATGTCATGGATTTATGTCAGCACTGCCATACCCAGTACCCTACAGAAGTATAGAATTTAACACACAGTGTCGAATACATTATCCTGAAAATATGCTTTTAGAAACAATTTGTCAATTCTTAAGACTGTGGAGATGGGTATTATAATACATTGGTAATGTCTTCTGAAATCTCTAGAATTCAGAGGAATTTCAGAATTCAGGTTCTCAAACCCTTGCATAATTCCTTGCCTCTTCACCCAATGAGCAGCAAAATGAATTATGTAGCATATGCAATTATATGTAAACTTTCCTAATGTCCATAATGGTACCTGTTGCAGAAGTCACATTTTCTAGATGCAGAATAGGTATAGGTCTGTCCATCTGACAAAGTGTTTATGTATACTCCCTACCCTAAAGTCATGAATGCTGTTGTATTTACTGGCCAGATCCTTTAGCACAGGTGGCCCACGGGCCAGATACATCACACACAGGCCATGCCCACCCCGGCTCCGCCAACGCAAAAAATGTGGTATGTCACAATCCGGCCCATGACGCAATCGAATTTAACACCTGTGCTTTAGCATCATTTGTCATTCTAAGCAGTATAATAGTAATGAAACAAACAGAATGTTAAAAAAAAATGTATTTATGTAGTTACTTACCAAGCACATCTAACTTATATTAAAGTAATCAAAATATCTTTACAATCCTCAAGGCATGTCACAACTTTTGAGCACCCCTAATGTTTGGAAATTGAAAGTTGAAAAATTTGACACACCCTAATTTTAGTATAAGGGAAAAATAGAAGTGTCCTCTTGTTAGATCCCTCAAACTGAACAGAGCTTTCTGGAATTATATGTATTTTTATCATTTAGAACTCCAGGTTTAATCCTAACCATGAGTCCTGGGACAGTATCCACGGAATTTCATTTTAGCATATAATCTAATTGAGAAATCCCAGGCTACAGCCCATCTGTGATTTTATAGGGCTGCTGGCAGTAAATTAGATCCATCCCCCTCTATTGGATGTGTTGTCATTTTTATGACTTTGGGGGGTTACATAAAAGGCGAATGGGGAAAACAGGAGCAAGGGAAAGTCAGGCAAGCAGTCAAAGGACTAACCCATAGTGCCAAACTCCTTCCCCCTTTTGAATGTTTAAAAATTCTGGTTAGTTTACAAAAATCACACTCAGTATCAGTCCTTGGCTGGAACACAAATCTTGTTGAAGTGTAGAACAAGAGGCAACTTCAAACAGCTGTTGGCTTATGTCAGAAACGATACAGTGAAATAACAGGGTGGGGTTCCTAAGTCACAGGCTACAGCAGAGGAGCAGAATGTTTAGATTATAGAAAATTGGGTACACACATGCATACAGCACGTATTGTGCATGCTTACAGACAGATTCTAATAAAAATCAGGTTAGAGTTCTTTGTTCTTGTTCAGTTTTTTTCCCCCTCCTGATACAAAATGCTTGTGATGACACCGTTCACTTCAGTAAAGGAAGCAATTTGGCAAGTAGAACCACACTTGCTGTTGAAGAAAGCTGAGAAGTGGTTGGAGATTGAATAACTCTGTAGATACATTGCAATCGTCGGGGAAGGATCTTCAGCCTGAGATATTTATGTAGTGTTGTACAATTAGTCACCCTTCTTGTCCATTGCTCACTGAGAATTCAATGAATAAAATAACACTGCCTGTCTTTATTCACAGGGGCGTAGATGTGGCCTACAATGCGGGGCCAATCTGGCATGAGCAAAGTCAATATAGCTTAGCCATGCTGTCATTGTAAAAATAGTTAAACTACCAATAAAACAGATGAAGAAACAAATACACATATACAGTATAATGGTGATGGAAAAGCACCTGGCCTGGATAGCAAGGTGAAATTGTTTAAGATAGAACTTCTTGATGCAATATTCAAAAAAGGATTAACCCTTGATGAAATTGTTTAAGATTTTTTTTTTCAAGACTGGAAAATAATTCTTAGTGTTATTTGTATTTGTCTTTCTCTTTAAACCTTTATCTTCACAGATAATTTTGAAAGCAGAAGACGAAGCAAGTTAGCAAGGAGCCTGCATTGCTTATCTATACAATTCATGGGAACAATAACTCAGCATAAATGACTGCTGTTTTTTGTTTAGCAATAGCAGGAAGATTTGGTCTTAGTTATAAATTTTTCCCACCTGCTGTTCCAGGATTCAGTCATTGGATCATGCTTATTTTTGTGGTATGCATCATGTTCTCATGACTTTAAAGCTTGTGACATGTAGCAACACAATGCAATATCTATTGGTGTAAATAGTAGCAGAATCAGCTCTGGAAATAAGACCATTTCTATCTGATCTGAGTTATCCTGGGATATTTTAGTAGCTAAATATAAAATCCTGATAGCCCTTCTTCAAATTAGTCTGCACAGGATGTAATCTTTCTAGAAGTTATTCTATACAAGTCAAATGAAAATGAGTTTTGCTCTATGCATTTACAGAGCAAAATATATCACTTAGCATGAATTATCACTGGTGAGTAGGTAAATAGGCATATCATAGAGAAGAGTTCAATCTAGCTTTCTCCCTGATTGCTTGTTTGCTAAATGCAGGATCTCCCTGTGGGGAGTTCAACCCCCCCATAAGTGAGCATTCAAGTATGCAACCTCCCACCTGCCACCTGAAGTGGCGTACTGCAATAAAAGTGTTTCTATCTGATTGATGATTGTATAAACTTAATTAGTCCATAGATTCCTGCATACTGTGCAATAGGTATTGGGGAGCTTCAAGGATGAAAGATTTCTCCAAATGCGAAAGTTTGCCATCGTCATGTAAACAGCTTTGGGGCTAACTCAATGTTTGTGGGGCATGTATTAATTCCCCTCTCCTCGCTGCTAATTAATTCCACAACCTTGAGCTCAGATCCCTAGAGTAATCCACACATGCTCCATTGTCCTTTCAATTTCTTAAAGGATCTTTGTCCAATTTTGTATGCTTCTCAAGAGTCCATCTGGTAAACCTTAATAAGTGACAGTTTGGATAGAAAAAAGTATTTATGCTGTACTCCAAAACTTACATCTATGGCACCAGGTGGCGATCAGGTGATCATAATTCCTACAGCCAAGATATAGCCTTCTTCCTTCTTGGGTATATTTTATCACTTCCTGCTTATATCCCTTGTCATGTGCTATAGGTAATCCTAGACTTAAAACTATAATTGAACTTGGGAGGGGGTGTTCTTAGGTTGTGCCAGTGGATCACATGACCACACCCAATTTTATAACCTTTTTTGCAGCAGCCATTAAGCAAATGCCACAGCTCTTAAGTGAACCCGTTGTACCCAATGGGTGTGTTTTGCCAGAGGCTGGAAACAAACTCTGGTTTATGGCAAAAAACATTATAAATTGCATTCACGTGACTGGGAGACACTGCAAATGACCATAAATGTGGGCCTGTTGCCAAGTGCTCAAAATGTGACCTGTATGTCATAGTTATCTTTTTTTTGCTCCAGAAAATTATCACTATTAAACCTATCGTAATAGCATTCCTGTGATGTTCCACTCAAAGGCTGAACTACAGACATCATGGATATTGAGTTGTACAGTGAGAGCCCCTGTAGTGCACTAGTTAGCATGACAGTGAAATAGCAAAATCCAACTCAAATATCTATATGAATATTTGCTGTGTAATGTTGTGCCAGTCACTCTTTTTTCAGTCTACCCTGGTTCACGTTATTCTAAGAATGGAGATGGGGAAAATTTGGAGGCTGCTCTGTACTTCCTGAAGGAATGGAGTACAGATAGTCCACGACGGTTCGTTTAGTGACTGTTCGAAATTACAACAGCACTGAAAAAGTGACTTATGACAGGTTTTTCACATTTGTAACTGTTGCAGCATCCCCATGGTCACATGATCCAAATCTGGATGCTTGGTAAGTCGGTCACATTTATGATGATTGCAGTATCCTGGAGTCATGTGATCACCTTTTGCAATCTTTCGACAAGCAAAGTCAATGGGGAAACCTGATTCACTTAACAACCATGTTACTAATTAACTGCAGTGATTCACTTAACAACTATGGCAAGAAAGGTCATAAAATGGGGCAAAACTCACTTAACAACTGTCTCACTTAGCAATCATGTGACCATGGAGATGCTGCAACGGTTTAAGTGTGAAAAATGGTCACTTTTCTCAATGCTGTTGCAATTTCGAATGGTCACTAAACTGTTGTAAATTGAGGACTACCAGTATATGAAATATAAATTTATAGCATATATAGATTCACTGATACCTAGATGATTGGACAATTTACTGAACCTTTTTCCAGATTTTGATATTTTGAGGTTTGATTATTATCTTTCTTCTAACCAGCCCTGCGGGAAAAAAAGGAACCTAAGACAAAATAAGAAATGGAGCTACTCATCTTTTTTTTTCCAAAATGAATTTTTTGCAGTGGAATTTCTTCTCTTCCACTACATATGTTCTAGTCAGCTGCTACCAAGCTGTGCTTCCAAGACACACTTAATCATGTCAAGTAAAGATTTAGAAGCTGCTTTTGCACAGCATGCCAACTTTGGGCAAGATTAACCTTGTTTAAGCTATTTTTGTAGCTTTGTTTTCTTATATAAATCCAACCCAATTGGTCACCTTTATAATTCCCTTTACCATCTGAAGCAATGGGCTAATTAAGTACCCAGGTTAAGCACGTTCTGCAAATGCAGCTGAAAGGTACCCACATGGGTACTCTTATCTCCTTCCATGTTCAGCCTTGAAATTCACTTTCACATCTGACAGTTAATGGTGTCCTCATCAGGTGCAGGAACCGAGTAAGAAAAAGTGCTAGAGTATGGCAATCAGGCAACAGTGCTCTCCTACTACAGGTAGTCCTCCACTTACGAACAGTTCATTTAGTAACTGTTCGAAGTTATCACAGCACCGAAAAAAGTGATTTATGACCGTTTTTCACACTTACGACCGTTGCGGCGTTTCCATGGTCACGTGATTAAAATACAGATGTTCGGCAACCAACTCATATTTATGACAGCCGCAGTGTCCCGGAGTCACGTAATCACCTTTTTTTGCGACCTTCTGAGAAGCAAAGTCAATGGGGGAAGCCAGACTCACTTAAGGACCGTGTTACTAACTTAACAACTGCAGGGGTTCACTTTAACAACTGTGGCAAGAAAAGTCGTAAAGTGGGGGAGGGGACAAAAAACTCATTTAAACAAATGTTTCACTTAGCAACGGAAATCTTAGACTCGGTTGTGATCCTTAAGTCGAGGACTAGCTTGTATAACTTTTGTTCAAGCCTTTAGTGCAGTGTTTCTCAACCTTGGAAGCTTGAAGATGGGTGGACTTCAACTCCCAGAAACCCCCAGCCAGCGCTGCTGGCTGGGGGATTCTGGGAGTTGAAGTCCACCCATCTTCAAGCTACCAAGGTTGAGAAACACCGCTTTAGTGGTTATTGGGTGCGCCCTTCCTTGCTGCTTCTCTGTCACCAGATGCCGCATTCATCTCCCATGGTATTACGTGACCTTCTGATGTAGAAATTCACCGTGCCTCGAAACTAAGCGCCATTATTCAAACCAGATTCGAGAGAAGCTCTTGCCATCGACGTGGAACCGTTCGCCTTCGCCTTGGTCTTTCCCCGGCGACCCACGCGGAGTAAAACCCCTTTTCCCAACCATCGCTACTAGCAGCACCACCAGCAGCAGCGAAGGAAAGCGCCCCTCCCTCTCCGCCGCTGCCTAGTAGGCGGCGACTGCAGGCGTCACGAGGGGTTGCTATGGCAACTTCGCTCCTCTCCCCCTCCCCCTCGGCTTCAGTCCTCCGGGGTTAAGTCCAACGCTTGTTCCAGTCGCGCCGCTCTAGGCAAGGTCCCCTCTGTGGTTTTGTATCCCGGAAGCGCCAACAGAGCAGGGAAATGAGGAAGTGCGTGCGACGTGTGCGGTTGGAGCCGGCTTGCAGGAGAAGAGTTTGTTTTGGTGGGAGGCTGATGCTGGAAGCGGCCCGCTGACCCCCGCCGTAGTCTGGCGCTCCGTGCGGGCGTGAAGAGCCGTCCTTGCCCTCCCTCTTCCCAAGCTCCCTTCCCCGTTTAACCTGCCCTTCTCTCTCTCTGCGTCCCTTTTATTTTTTCGGCGATGGCTTCCTCGGCGCCTTCGGGTTCCAACTGGGGCCTGATCATGAACATCGTGAACAGCATCGTCGGGGTGAGCGTGCTGACGATGCCCTTCTGCTTCCGACAGGTCGGTTTGATTTATGCGCGCCGGCTCCTTTCCCTGGTTAAAGTGTTAACGGCGGGAATGACATCTAACCAGTGGTGAAATCCAATGTTTTTTTACTACCGGTTCTGTGGGCGTGGCGTGGCTTGGTGGGCGTTGCAGGAGAAGGATACTGCAAAAGCTCCATTCCCACTCCACTCCAAGGGAAAGATATTGCAAAATCTCCATTCCCACCCCACTCTGAGGACCCAGATTATGGGGGCAATAAACTGACTTTGTATAAATATACAAAAGTATGAAGGCTATTGGTTAACGCATTGTAAGCCGCCCTGAGTCTCCAGAGAAGGGCGGCATATAAATCAAATTTAAAAAAAAACAACAACGGTGCCAGAGGTGGTATTTGCTAGTTCTCCGAACTGCTCAAGATTTCCGCTACAGGTTCGGCAGAACCTGCTGCATTTCACCCCTACATCCAATCTCCTCTGTGTGTGTGTGTGTGTGTGTGTGTGTGTGTGTGTGTGTGTGTGTCCCGGGTGTACCCCGAGCCACCTGACCCTGTCCTGCCTTCGTCGGTCTGCGTGGCAAAGTAGACCTTTCGGTAACTGCCCTTCTTTCCTTTCCTGAGCATCTTTTGTGTTGGAAAAATTGCTCCTAGTATATTCAGTTAGTGGATGGACCATGGGAAGCCCAGGGCAAGAGAATTAAAACTACTCTTTTTAATTCATGTATTAATTTTGTTGTCTAAAGTTTAAGGATGGGGTTGGTTCTTGCAGGTTTAAAATTGGTCCTTATGGTCACCTTTTGCCCTTTTTTTTTCTTTTATGCTAAGCTTTATGCCCTTTTATTACTTGCCTTCACTTTTAAATGAATCCTGTAACTATCCATTCTAAAGAACCGGTTTGGTGTAGTGGTTAAGGCACCAGGCTACAAACCCTGAGGCACAAAGCCAGCTGGCTGACCTCGGGTCAGTCTTTACCTCTCAGTCCTAGGAAAGAAGCAATGGCAAAACACTTCAGGAATTCTTGCCAAAAAAACTGCAGGGACTAAACCAGGCACGAAGCCAGGTATCAGCACTAAGTCAGAGGGACGTTTTTCTCCATGTGTGTCAGATGTTCTGCATATTTGCATGGTAGAATTCTTTATTGACCAAGTGTGATTGGACACAGAAAGAATTTGTCTTAGGTGTACATGCTCTCAGTGTACATAAGGAGAATAAAATACATTCATCAGGAATAAAAAGATACAACACTTAGTGATAGTCAAGGTTACTAATAAGCTATCAAATTGCATTAGGAAACAAAAACAATATAATTGAAAGATACAAGCAACATGGTTAGAGTAATAAGTGGGAAGAGATAGGTACTAGTAAGGAAGAGAATAATAATAATAATAATACAGTCTTAATAAATTATTTGACAGTGTTATGGGAATTAGTTGTTAAGCAGAGTGATGGCATTCGGGGAAAACTGTCCTTGTGTCTAGTTGTTTTGCTGAGGGTAGAAGTTGAAAAAATTATGACCAAGATGTGAGGGGTCTGTAGATATTTTCACAGGCCGCTTTTTGACTCATGCAGTATACAGATCCTCAATGGAAGGCAGGTTGGTAGCAATTGTTTTTTCTGTAGTTCTAATTATCCGTTGAAGTAAATAGTATTTTGTATATTCAAACTGACATTATTGTACTTCCTTTTCTCTTTGTCAGGGATTAATTCTTTATTTAATTTTTGTGTGTGGAAAAAAATATTTTAAGCCACTTCCAAACTGCTTAGTGTGTTATCTTGCATTAATAGTTATTATATAAAATATATAGGTTGAATATTCACCTTACGAGCAGTAGCATGGTTTGCTTGTTATATTGCTCAAGGTTTGTGTTTTGTCTTTTTATTCTTATTTTGTATTCTTTTTAAATCGAGTTATATTGACTGTTCTTAGAAGATCTATCCTGCATTATTGATACAAAAGAGGATAGCATGTAAAAGTAAGAGTTCTCTTGATACATGAATTCCAAGGTTTGTTAATTATTTAATGCTTTCTCTCTCTTATATTGTCCGGTCATGTTTGTTATAACCTGGTGCTTAGACATCTGTTCATCTGTGTGACTTGCCTGAGGGGAACAAAAATATATAATTTGGGATTAAGCTTTATATTTTATAAATTGAAAAATGATAAAGTATTTTTGTTCATCATTAAAAGCAATCTTATATCTATATGAGAGTCATATAAATTTTGTTTCTTTTTTTCTATTTTTCTTTCCCTCTCACCATTGCCATTTATTACTTTCCTGGATGTTGAGAGGCTTTCACATTGTGGAATCAAATGTAAATCAGATTTTAGAAACATATACCCCAGGCTGTTTCATATTAAGAAATTACCTGTGTGTCTAAGCTCCAGATATATTTCTTAGGAGCCATTTTGGTGTGGTGGTTAAGGCATCAGGCTAGAAACCAGGAGACTGTGAATTGTAGTCCCACCTTACTCTACTCCCACTTTAGGCCCCAAACCAGTGGGTGACCTTGCGCCAGTCACACACTCTGTAGTCCTAAGAAAAAGGCAGTGGCAAATCCCTTCTGAAATCCTGCCAAGAAAACTGCAGGGATGATTCCAGGAAGATGTCAGGATTGACTTGAAGGCACACACAAAAGATAAAGTTTGCATTACGTGGCTTTAGAGAATAAAGAGCCCTGGAATATGTTTTTTTCAGCAATTAAGAAAAATGTATACTCCTTTTTTTCTTAATATGGGACTATATTATATGTGCATCACATACATCAGCATGGCTGGCTGGAAAATTCTTGGAGCTGAAGTCTTCATATCTGAAAGTGGCTTAGGTTGAGAAACACTGACATACACAGAAGTGAAGTTGCCTGTCCAATGAATAAGTGGCATACATATTATAGTAAATGGATATATATTTATATTATATTTTATATTATATTTATTATATTTCTATACCGCCTTTCTCCTGTAGGACTCAAGGCGGTGTACAACCAAGAAGAATATAGACATACAAACTTCATAAAATTGCAGCTTCCTCTAACTGTCTTCCTTAGCTCGGCACCTTCCAAATGTGTTGGAATTTAATTTTGAAATTCTCAGCCATTGCAACCATTAGATATAATGTTGGAGATAATAGAAGCTGTAGTCCAATACATTGCAAGGGTGTCATTTTATCATTGCTCCCCTAGGAGATAAACTTACAAAGGGCTCTAGTGGCTTCTATAAAAGATTTATTTAGTCCAGAATACTACTTTCCATTGTGCTAGCCAAATGCCAATGAATAGTCTGTAAATAGGACATGAGGTCAATAGTCTACACCAGTGCTGCATTCTTCAATTACTATTCCATAGCATGTCATCTGAAGTTTCCAATTCTGCCACATTTTTCAATGCAAGGTTTCTCAACATATTGTGCATTACATTACATATCATATAAGTGAAGATAACAGGAAAACTCAAAATAGTTCACTGTATATCTGTTGATATAACTGACAAATCACACTCAATGGAACTACACCTACATGGAAGAAAGTAAGCGGTGGGGTACCCCAAAGTTCCAATTTAGGCCCAGTACTCTTCAACATCTTCATAAACGATTTAGATGAGGGAATAGAAGGGGAAATAATCAAATTTGCAGACGATACTAAACTGGCAGGAATAGCCAACACCCCAGAAAATAGGCTCAAGATCCAGATGGAACGCTATAGACTTGAACACTGGGTCCTATTTAACAAAATGAAATTCAGTGTAGAAAAAAGTATGGGTTTACACTTAGGCAAGAAAAAAAATATACTTGTATAGATTAGGTGAAACCTGGCTCAATAGCAGTAACTGTGGGAAGGATCTTGGAGCCCTAGTGGACAATCACTTAAATATGAACCATGAATATATGGCAGCAGCCAAAAAAAGCCAATGCAGTCCTAGCTGCATTAACAGAGGGATAGAATCAGGATCACGTGAAGTATTAGTACCGCTTTATAAAGCCTTAGTAAGACCAAACTTAGAATACTGCATCCAGTTTTGGTTACCATATTATAAAAAAGATGTAGAGACTCTGCCAAGGTGTACAAAGGAGCAACAAAGATGATTAAGGGGCTGGAGATTAAAACATATGAAGAATGGTTGCAGGAATTGGGTTTGTCTAGTCTAGTGAAAAGAAGGACTGGGGTGACATAATAGCAGTATTCCAATATTTGAGGGGTTGCCACAAAGAAGAGGAAGTCAACTATTTTCCAAAGTACTAGAAGGCAAGACAAGAAACTGGATGGAAACTACCAAGGAGAGAAGCAACCTAGAACTAAAGAGAAATTTCCTAACAGTGAGAACAATTAACCACTGGAATGGCTTGCCTTCAGAAATTGTGGGTGCTCCATCATTGGAGGCTTTTAAGAAAAGTCTAGACAGCCAGTTGTCTGGAATGGTATAGGGCTGAGATGGCGAACCTATGTCACGTGTGCCACAGGTGGCATGCGGAGCCATATTGGTGTGCACGCAAGCATTGCCCTAGTTCAGCTCCGCCTTTGGGCCCACCAGAAGTCGGGAAACAGGCTGTTTCCAGCCTCTGGAGGCACTCTGGGGGTGGGTGGGGAAGGCCCATTTTTTGCTCTCCCTAGGCTCCTGAGCCTTTCTAGGATCCTGGGGAGGGCGAAAACGGCCTCCCCCCCCCGGAGGCTCTCCGAAGGCTGGAAATGGCCTGTTTCCCACCAGACGTTGGCAAATGGGCCATTTCCAGCCTCCGGAGGGCTCCGGGGTGGGGTGGGAAAGGCCGTTTTTGCCCTCCCCAAGCTCCTAGAAAGGCTCTGGAGCCTGGGGAGAGCGAAAAATGGGCCTACCGGGCCCACCGTGTCATCACATGCCAAAAGGGGGGGGAACATGGGGGTCGCACACCCATGTGTGGGGGCACGCATTGAATTATGGGTGTGGGCATGCATGTGTGTGACCCCCTGTGCTCCCCCCGCTTTTGGCACACGACAGCAAAAAGGTTAGCCATCACTGGTGTAGGGTCTCCTGCTTCAGTTGGGGATTAGATTAGAAGAGCTCTGAGAGCCCTTTGTTATTCTGTAACGATTCTGAATTCTTCTGAGGTTTTTTTTTTTTTTTAATATTTCCCAATCTAGCCTAAAACCTTGGGATTTTCTATCCAAGCTCCATCAGGTCCAACCTTGCTTTATTTTTCAAAAACAGCCAGGATCAGGTAGATGCTACTACTTAGCTAGTTAATAATTACTACAATATAGATAATTACTATCCAGTTAATAATTCCTACTAAATGTCAGCTTGTTCTGAAATGTACATCCATGTTATTCTCTTGGCAATATTAATGAAAGTTTGCCATTCCCTTCTTCTGGGATCTTGTCTGACTTCTCAGTCTAGTCTTAGTTACTGACCAAGTCTGGTTCATGATTTGTGTTTATTACATAAAAACTGAACAGAGAGAAAAGAAGGTCCTTGTCACATCACACATATCAGCAATGCAAGAATGTTTATGTCAGACCCCAGCAACAGTTTTGTGAATTTCAATTTAAATAAGTTATTAACTCTATCTGCAGCTTTTGCATTTTATCTCCTTCTGACCTTACTATTTTCACCTATCATCTAATGTATGTATGTATACGATTGTCCCATACTCCTCATTCTGAAGTTATCATTTTCATTCAGCTTAATATTCCTTGTGTATGAAATTTCGTGCCACCAATCTTTATTGTTTTTAGTCCTGATAAATATGTAGACACTTACAACAGATGCTTCAAGAAAGTAAGAAGCTAAACTTGTTGGCTACATTTTTTAAATTGCTAAGAAAATAGATAGCCTGACATTGCTGGGGTTTTTTTTACAAAAAAAAAATTAGAAGATTGGAAAACAATTGTTGCAAATAGTTAAAATTGTTATTGTCAGAAGATTTCAACCAATCAAGATGTTAGCTGTTGGTTAGTTCCATCTTTTTCCCAACAGATGGCATTAACATGAAGCAAAGCAAAACACTTGAGTCATTTAAGTAGGTCTGTTAACAGATGGCACCATGATGTAGTTATATTTCTCACATGTAGATCTACATCAAGGTATTTCTTGATGGAATAGATGATTAGTCAAAAATGAACATAGTTCTTTGATCAAATTCGTACATTAAAAAGCCTGCTATTGTCAGCTTTAACTTTGGGTTAATTTAGATATATTTATTTGTTTGTTTGTATCCTTTTATTATTTTTACAAAGGACTCAAGGTAACAAGTATATCCAACACACCTTCCTCCTTCTGTTTTCCCCACAACAACAACTCTGTGAGGTGGATTGGGCTGAGAGAAAGGGACTGGCCCAGTTGACTTTCATGGGTAAGGTGGCCCTAGAACTCGGCGCCCCCTGCTTTCTGGCCTGGTGTCTTAACCACCAAACTAAACTATAGATAAACTAAGATATAAGATACAATAGCGCCTGGTTCCTAGCTGCTTATCATCCTCGATATCTGCTGTTTGCAGTTAGCTGTTCATTTGTTTGGTTTTTTTTTTCCAAAATATTTTTTATATTTTTCCAACATAAAACATAAAATTAATCTCTTTCAAGAGCGAAGTCTCGATCCAGTCATAGATAGGTACAATCACTTTTTTTTTTAAAAAAAGCTCCATTCACAATTTTCCATTACATCTTTTAAATTTAAAAATCAAAACATAAATTTTTTTAAACATAAATTCTAGTGTCTTGATCAGAACCATTCTATTATATCACCACCAATTTAATTTTCAAGTATAAACTTAATTCATTATTATGCCCATTTATAAATTCAATTATTTCTGGTTCTTTTCCAAGCTCCCTTCATTACGCCTTTTAACATCAATATCAAAACATAAACAAAAAATATTCTAACCTCTTGATCTAATTATTTACCTTACAATTTTCACCACACATCTTAATTTCAGATTAACTACAGCTCTATTTTTTATTTCAATTTATAAATCAAAGTTCTATCCATATTTCTTAATCTCTAGATCCCTTCATCAAATCTTTAAATCTTAAACTTTATCAGTTTACCTTTAGTTTTACATATTTCATATTACACAAATTTATCTCAAAATCTATATCCTCCTCCATATCTCCTCCTGTTGTTTAGCCGATTTCCAGCATATTATTGTTTTGTCTGATTTGCAGCATATTCTCCTCCATACCGCCAGCTTTTGTTTGGCTAATTTCCAGCATGCTTTATTTTGGCTGATTTCCAGCATAATCACCTCCATACCTCCACCCGTTGTTGGCTGATTTCCAAGCATATTGTGTTTTGGCTGATTTCCAGCAGTTAGCTGTTTGTTGAATATGGATTACATCCTGCAAACAAGTGTTAGCTTAGACCATGTTTCCTTGTAAGATACCTATCCTTTAAGCATCCATTGATTTTATGTATTCCTTATAGGGAAATGCCAGTGCAATCTTAAATATAATTTCAGAGAATGCTGTTACGTTTAACAGAGCTTGTTCTGCAACTACAAATGTAAACATGAAAATTAGATAATCCTAGAAAAAGTGTGTGGGGATGTTGAAAGAGTTATTGTGTAAGGTAGCAGGGACATTGGAGGGGGTTTATACCTATTGAAGTTGTAGAAGATTTCTACGTGGCACTGCCTTGTTTGGCATGAACTCTTCTTCATCTGTCTGCCTACTTATAATTCTGATATTGCTGCTGCAGCCAAGAGCCCCTCATGTCTCTGTTTTAGACTGTGGAGATCAATGTCCCCACTGATAATTAAACAAGGAGCCCGTCCAGTGCATGGGACATTCACAGGCATAGTTGATTTTCCTGTGTTGGACTTAACAGGAGGTGGACTGCTGTTAGTAATTAAGTGCTTGTGGTTATAAAAATGCTTACCACCAGTGATATGTGGTTATGCACATGAACATCTGGTCACAGATGCTTTCCTAATGCACGGCAACACTTGTTACCAGATGCTGATAATAGATGCTGTGGTCTTTGCTTGCGTGAATGCTGTGGTGGAAGTTTATGGTACTAGAATGCTAATTCCTTTACAACTTCTGTCCAGTAAGATTGCATGAATGTAGCCTTTCTATGAGCAGGTCCTATTTTGCTATATCTGGAAATGGCTGTGATAATCTTCATTTTGTGGTGGTGGTTGGGGGGTGGGGGAGTGCCGGGGCATGTTTCTTTAAGGAACATTCGGAAGACTTTGGTTGTTCCAATACCAGAGTTTCTAACTGATGTCAATAAACCTTCCCTTGAAGAAAAAGGCTTTTACAGCTCTTTGGATTTAAAGGGTCCTTAGAATAGGTCATTGGTTTGTTATGCATACAGTTGCCAAAGCTTCAAAAGCTGCAACTCCTTTGATTAAAGCAGAACAAATAGCAGCTGTGATTAAAATGTAGCACCACTTGTTCCTGTCCAGTGTCATGCATTGTTTTCATAAATGTTCAGCCATTCAGATTCTCTCCCCCTCTTTCCCCCAAACTTCTTCCACTTCCTCTGCAAATGTGTCCAGAGAGCAAACCGGCACAATGCTTTCAGGACAGGTAGCTAACAGGGTAATTTATGTTTATGCTGTAAGTGGAT
Organism: Ptyas mucosa; assembly: GCA_012654045.1. Lineage (NCBI taxonomy): Eukaryota > Metazoa > Chordata > Lepidosauria > Squamata > Colubridae > Ptyas > Ptyas mucosa. Next base: position 14,010,384 of record WNWU01000020.1, read on the forward strand.
AGAACAGCCAGTTTTACTTGTGCAGAGGAGTTCAAACCCCTGGATCAACAGCATGCTAACTTGTTTAACATGAATCTGGTAGCAGCTAAAGACAGATCACTGTTCTGGAATAGGCCCAAAACCTGTCACAACAGCAGGGCAGGAAGGTTTTTCTCTTCCATAAATTGCTTTGGCTTCTCTTTCCAAGCAAGGAGGTATTGCAACTGAACCATTTAGTAAATAGGTGGCTGCTCTATGTCTTTGCCATAAACTCGTGTGTGTGTGTGTGTGTGTGTGTGTGTGTGTGTGTGAGAGAGAGAGAGAGAGAGAGAGAGAGAGAGGGAGGGAGGGAGGGAGGGAGGGAGGGAGGGAGGAAAGGAAATAGAAATAGAAATAAGGAGGAAGGAAGGAAGGAAGGAAAGAAAGAAAGGAAGAAAGGAAGAATCATATGTGCTCAGAAGCAAGGGAATCTCCTTTAACGGGCCAGTGTGTGCTTGCAAATAAAAACCTGGCAGCTTCTAGGTGACATGGAATGGCAGTAAGAATACATAAAAGAAGAACTGTTTTTCGGGGGAGGGGATGATGATTATTTGTCTAGTATTTATACAATTTCCCCTTCCTATTGTAGTGTGGCATCTTTCTGGGAGCCCTGCTGCTTTTTTTCTGCTCCTGGATGACTCATCAATCCTGTATGTTCCTAGTGAAATCAGCCAATCTCAGCAAACGCAGGACCTATCCTGGACTAGGTGAGCATACTCAACTTGAGGGTAGTTTCATCCCAGCCTTTTCTTCCCGTTTCCTAATTTACAACTTCATATTAGTACGGCTGAATTATTCCCAGTATATAAAATGTGTCCCTTCCCTAGCCAAGCAAATGTTTCTCTTCTCCTTTCTATAGCAAGCATTCGTACAGATTTAATTCTTCAGAGATGATACAGAATGCTTCAATTCAATGGATTAAAAAGAAGGGAAGGGGGCAAAGAGAGGTTCTTCATGTCTGCTGTACAGTGTTGGTCTCTGCTCAAACCCACTCACTTCCTCTGCCCAGCATGTTGTTGAGGATGTTGGGTTCTGCCAGTAGAGACCCTAGTATGGTCTTCTTGGAGTGTGTGCTTATGGCAGCTTAAGGGGGAGGTTAAGGGAAACAGTGTTCCAAGTTTCAAGCAGCCAAGAACACTGAAACATCTGCAAGATTCATGTGTGTGGTTTTTTGGCAAGGACCAGCAGTCCTCTTCCTCTTAGTTCGCTGTTGTGTCTTGGCACCAGGATCACCATCTATTTTTGACCTCTCCTCTGATTCCCAAAGATTGAGGGGTGGGTGAGTGGGTGGAACAGTGGAGCAGAGCAGATACGTGGCCAGGCCTTGAGGATTCAAACATTTCTGCTTGGTATGCATTCTCTTTGCTGGAAAACAAAGTCACAAGCAGGGCTGGGATATTCTCTCTCGAACTTTCTTTTAGGCGGTTGCTCCAGAAGGGCGAATGCCTTTACCCATTTAAAGTTTGCTCGTTGCAGAGGTGGAGTTTGTCCCTGGGGGTTGGCAGAGGTGAAAGATTCTCATGACAGGATACGCTGTTTTCTGGCCTCCCACAGCTGTAACCCCCATCATGTGTTTCCTGAGGTGCCTCTTGGGGAGTCAGAGTGGGGAATTAGCTGGTTTCTCGGCTGAAAAGAGGATTTAAAGCAGTGTGCAGTCTCCTTAGTGACTGCTGAAAGACGGCTACCCCCAGTTCTTCCGTTGCCCGAGGCTACCTCATTTAGCTGCACAGTGTAAGCATTGCAAAATATGTCCATTGGCAGCAAGGAAGGGAAAAAAACCCCAACAAGACCTGTGGTCTTGAAGGTTAAACCTTAACGGCAAAATATATGCTTAATTATAACTCTTTTCTCTTGAGGGAGAGGAAGAGGGGGATCAAATGTAGCTCTTCCTCCTTAACACCAGATGCCCATAATCATTGATTTCCCTTTCTGTGTCACAATAAGTCTTTATACGCTTCCCCTTTTGACTGAATACATTAAGTCCTGTTTACCTTGGGTTGTCTGCCAGGAATAAGAGGTTCCCTTCACTTTCTAAAACTAAGCAGCTTAGAAACACAGAAGGGTCAGTAAATGCTTCCAAACTTTCTGGCACATAAACATTGGTGCGGAAAGAAATAGCTTCCCTTTTTTTTTTTTTTTTTGCCTGCCTTTGCCCTGGGAGAGATGCCATCAGCCAAAGTGGGGAGAATGCCTGGGAAAAAGGCATCCTTAGCCCAAGGGAAGGCTTTACTGCTAGAGTCATCCTGATGCATCAAGGTTGAGCAACTACACACAGCAGCCTTTGTCATTGCCTTTCTTCTACACCGGTCCAGCTGCAAGCGATCCTGGCAGAACCTAAGCTGATTCTGTGGGAGGCTTTGGCAGCTTTGAAGGATGCATGAATGGTTTACAAATTAACTTAATTTAAGCTACGTCTTCCGGAAGAACATTCAAAGCTTTGGCTACAAGAGCCAAAGCAGCCAAGAAACAATAGGAATAAACAAAACACCTCTAAACATTATTTGGAAGGGGGTGGAAGGGTGAAGGAACATTTGTTATGAGTCCAACAAATCAGTAGTGTTTGTCTGTTAGAAACTAAGAACGGTGTGTTTTATATTTATTTTTAAACCATTGTGGAGCTATGAAAGGATAATTTAAAATAACTTATCCTTTACCGTTGCCTGTGTATTTTCTAGGCATAGATGTGGAACTAATACCCAAAGTGTCCAACCTCAATTTATCTTTGTGACTCCAGGTTCTGCTGTATATGTGAACAACAGGATGTCCTTACTCTAAAATTATGCGGGTGTGTGAGCATAACAAAGATTTGATTGATACTCTAGAACAGTTCTTGCAGATATAGACATAACCTTGTACACCATCAAAATTCTGAAGATAGAGAACACCATTTGCTTAACAATTCCTCATATACTGCCAAGTTCAAAGACAAGTCCATTTCAAGAAATGGGGCTCGCTGTGCTGCAGTTCTAGGTGCTCTTCTTAATGGTACAGCAAAGCTGGAATCTAGTGTCTTGAACAAAGTTAAAAGGGTGAAGTCATTTTATTTAAAACCAGATTTGGAGCTTGCCTTATACTTTTCTCATTTTAGCTACTTGGTTTGAATTTAAACAGGCTGGTTAGCATATCAGTGGAAAAAGATAGGGCAATGATGGCAAACCTTTTAGACACCGAGTGCCTAAATTGCGCACGTGCGCATGCCCAAACCGAAAGGTGCACACATGTGGACATGAACATACATGGACATGCATGCAGACATGCACACTGACATGCACGCATGTGCAACAGAGACCTGAAGACCAGCTGGCCGGTGGGAGATGGGGCATCCCAACACCAGCAGCGTGGCAAGAGGTAAGATCTTTTTCTTTCGTGAGCTTCTGTTTCATTGCTTGCAGGGAAACAGAAGCTCACGAAAGAAATGCCACGGAGATCTGACCTGGGGCAACGGCACGCGTGCCAGAAGAGCGGGCTCTGCGTGTCACCTCTGGCATGCATGCCATAGGTTTGCCATCATGGAGATAGGGGGACTGCTTTGGGTACACTGCCTTAAAGGTACATGAAGTAAAACAGGCAAGATATAAATATATATAATACCTAACACATACATAGTGATATCTTACAACCATTCATTTAGTGATTGTTTGAAGTTATAACAGCATTGAAAAAAGTGACATGACTATTTTTCACACAACTGTTGTAGCATCCCCATGGTTACATGATCAAAATTTGGATGCTTGGCAACTGGCACATCTTTATGACATTTGCAGTGTCCCGGGGTCATGAGATCACACTTTGCAATTTTCTAACAAGCACAGTCAATGGGGAAGTCAGATTCACTTAACAGCCGTTATTACCTTAATAACTGCAACGATTCACTTAACAGTTGAGGCAAGGAAGTTCGTAAAATGGGGCAAAACTCATTTAACACCTGTCTTGCTTAGGCAATGGAAATTTTGGGCTCCTTTGTGAAGACTATAATGAATATATTTTACTTTGGTTGAAAGTTTTTTAGATTATATGTTATAAGTAGGTTTTGGGAGATTTGGAAGGTATTTTATTTACTTTTATTTACATATTTAACTTGGGGTACAGCTAACTAGCAGTTTCAGCAGTTAAAACATTAAAATATTATTTACCTGGAACCAATATTAACCATGACTATAGAATTCAGTATGACTGAAATTGTTAAAAAGCAATAAAGAAGTATGAGGGCATAAAGTTACATTTGGGATAGAATAGATAAACATATTTAGTGTATGAGATAATAAAGCTTAATATTTTCTTCCCCAGTATATCTGACAAACTTAAACTTTGGGTGTGAACTTGGTTAAAATCCATCTTCACCTGGTTATGAAGTTTCTTTGGGTACTTTGGGCCAGTCCCCCTTTTTTCAGCCTAGTATACCATATAAGATTGTTGCTACGGAGATATAATGAGAGAGACCCTCCTATGTCCTAACTTGAACTTTCAGAGGAAAGGTGTGATATAAATGCAAAAAAATGTTGTGTCCACAGCTGTATAAACTAAAGGGCAGCCTCTTCCAAGTTAACACCTGTTAAGAGGGTTGGACTATAGTCCTTACCAACCACCGGTAACCAGAATGTGCTATTATGGTTTCAGTGGCTAGGAATAGTCTGAGTGGTAGCCCAATATGCAGGAGTGTCAAATTGGCGGCCAGATGCATCATGCACAGGCCACGTCCACCCCAGGTCCACGAATGAGAAAAACATCACGTGATGGCAATGTAATATGGCAACTTTGACACCCAAAGGATATCATCTCTAGTGTTGGATCTTGATTGTAACCAATAGGAATAACTTGACATCCTAGAACAGGGGTGGGGAACTATGACCCTTTTATGACTTGTGGACTTAAACTCCCAGAATTCTGAACTGGCTAGAACATTAGTCCCCTTAGTCATTTCCAGTTTCTGACAGAACCCTTCTGTTTATTCTAGCCATCACTTTTCCAGTTAACTTTACTCCAGAAACTCTAAATTCTCTTCTGAAAGGTTGCTATTTCTCATGCTATTGCCTAGTCAGTTGGTTTTCTTCTGACACTGATGTGATGCTCAATGAAAATCCAAAATGACAATGATCTTGAGCACACACAGATGAATAAATTTGGTTTATTAACTTGTATTTACAGCTGGGTTTATTTCTAAGGATTTGGTCAAGTAGGTTCTTCCTTTTCTAATGACAAAAGCAGGCATTTATTCCTAAACATCAGTGGGAGGCTATATGGTCTGGCTTACATGTTTAAATAACTGCTCACAAGCAGCTTTTTTTTTCCATGTGAACAATAGAATGCCAGAGAACATTCTTATATAGACAATCCCAGTGGCTACTTCCATGAAGAATAAAACCCAGATTTCTCATTTCCAGCACACCCATTTAACTCAAGTAGCTACTGTGATCTTCTGGAAAGACCTCCCATGAAGTTATACTGAGCATGCAAATTGACCACCCATGCAAGCAACAATTTCCATAATCAGATAATGTATGAACTACCTCTGAGTATGTGACTTACTCAAAACTGTTAGTATTACTCTCCAAATTTCCTAATCGCCTTTCTAAAGCTTCTCTACATTGAATATTAAACGAATGACTCTCTCTGTCAGGGTTTTTTTTTTTTTTTTTTGAGAGAGAGAGAGAGAGAGACAGGGAGATTTGGGCAAACTTCTTTCCCTGCCAGCATTTGGTTATTTTGGCTCTTTTTACTTTCTGCCATGAAAGCACGTGAAGATAAGATTCTCAGATCAACAAAATTGCTAATCCCTTCTGGATTGTATGTTTAGACTTTTATAAAGCCAGAGAAAGAAAGAATCTAAAACGTTTGCAATATGAGCCCCCACCCCAATAATCTGTGGAAACAAATCATTAAAATTTATCTTAAGGCTTCACTTACAAGTTTGCTCTTGGGACTAATTTTTCTCTGCCTATTCTATATTGGAGCCAGGGAAGTAAGTCTGCTTTGTACTTAAATGTATACGTCCGCAAACATTTTTAAAGCAAACAAGAACATAGGAAACTGATATTCACAAGTACTTTCCTTGGAAAGCCTGGCTTTAAGACTTAAATTTGTAGAATTGGAACACGATAGCAGATGAAAAGTGAAAGCATAACCAAGCATCTAGGTCTGTGATGGCCAGCCAATTTGCCACCCTCTGCTAAACTGGGCTTGCATCAAAATTCTCTTTTGAAATAAATTTGAATGACTTTTCTGTCCTCCCTCCCCTTCCCCCTCAGATTTACTGAAGATGAGCCATCAAGGACATTTTCATCAATCGGCCTGCCTTTGTTGTATTCTGTTTTCTTACTTGTTTTAATTGAAAACCAGTGATTCTTTTTCAATTGAGAAATTGATTTCTAAGGAGATTTTATCCTTGGCCTTTACGTTGTGGAGGGAGGTGCTTTCTCTTGCCTTCATCCTCCTTCTGTTACATTCCTGCACTAGGTTTTTTTTTTTTAAATAAAACCCAACAACACAGATTTCCCCAAGAGAATAAGTACATTCTGCAAAGTGAGGTTGAAAGCCAGCTGCCCTCTGTAAACATTTCACATGAATGTGGCATTAGTAATGGTTCCAGTTAAAAAGGTTCTCTCTCAGAATTGGAGGTGGTAATTTTCCTCTTACCCTCATAGTCAAATGGCTTTTGAAAATGCAAGCTGAGCTTTCCAGAGCAGCAGCGATTTCAAGGATGCTGATTGTTTTGTGTGGCAAGCAGCGATCAGTGTATGAAACGGGGGGGGGGGGGGGGGATTCTATCGGTTAAATCCCTTTGGTGTGGTGGTGAATCACGGATACGGTCAGGGCGGTTGAGCTTTCTGGGCACCCATCTTGGTCCTTCCCTCAGCAGCATAAAGTGGTTCAGCTGCAGTGGGGCAGGAAGGAATAAAATCAGGAACCCCACTGAAATTTTGCACTGCAGTAACTTTTAGCCACACAATCTCTTAAGGCTCGCATATTTTCAGTGCTGCCTTTCTTCTCTTAATGGTTACCACGTGTAAGTCCTACTTAGTGCTGTTGGGTTGGGGAGGGAGTGGGGGAAGGAGGGAAGAAGAACCTGTTTTGAATCTTTCTTCCAAATTTGTTTTCATGTGGCTTCTGATTTGTGAATGGTATGTCAAGAAAGGGGAGGGGGAGCCCCAATGTGGTGGTGGGATGGAACCAAACTAGCAAACCCTGCCTTCTGAGTTGCCTCTGGTGAGTGATATTCGTTTTATACATGCCACGTTTTGAACACGTTTGAATAACAATTGTGATAATGTGTTTTCCCCTCCTTACTTTTTCTTTCCTTCTAGCCTTCCACGCCTATGGAAAATCTGGTAAAATGCTTGTGGAAACCAGGTATTTTATTTTTTGTCCCTTTTTGCTGTTCAAGATTCAAGTATTTTGAATTTTTGTTAACTGTTTAATATGCAAGTTGTTTTTACCCCCAATGTTTTGTCTATAGTTTCATGTTCTTTTTCTACTTAATCTCTCCTTTTGTGAATTTAGCATATTTATGCAGCTAGGGGTAAGCATGTTAGGGAAGACATGTAATGTATATCCCCAAGTCCAATTTTAAAAGCTCTTCCTAGGAGTTTAGATTCTCTAGCCCTCAGCGCTCAATTGCCAGGAAAGCTGGGAGAGAAGCATACTTAAAGGTTCAGGCAAAACATTATAGTACAGTACTTCTGATTGGCAGAAGATATTTACGCCCGAGAATGAATTGCCTGCATTATAGATACGTAGGCCCTCCATCTTCTACATATCCAGTTAGCCATTTCAACCGTGACAATATAGTACATGTACAAGTCGTTCCTTTGAAATCTTGTGGCAGTTCCCTACAATTGTTAAAGATGTTCTTAATCTTTTATTTCCACCTTTTTCTCACAAATTTGGTTAAGGTGATTGGCATAAAGAGCTGTATTTTCAGCCTCAGTATTTTCATGCTGAAGAGGGTATTCCACTTGAAAAGCTCAGGATGCATAAACATCTTTGCTGCCCATCCAAGTCTATAAATCATGTTGTGAACTGGTTTTCCACATGGGGAAAACAGTTGAGTGGTCCCACTTCAGTCGGAGGAGAGAGCTGTGAATAATTCAGTAGTGTCTTTTTATCTTGTTTGTGGTTATTTCCATCTCTGTAGAACACGAATAACACTGGTCCACATTAATGGGTTTGTTGACAATAATATGGCATGATGCTCCTGCCATTATTTGAAGACCCCTACTTCTTCTAATGATAATTTTTCATTTGTAAAGGGAAATGTGCCTAACTGGATCCTAACATTAGTTCACGGCAAGCTTGAATTTTAAAAGAGCAACTTAGAGTTTTCCCATGTATTATGCTTTTCAGAATAAGAAGAGGCATTGACTTGGAGGATAGTTTGATATGAATGGCATCACAGGGTTGCTTTTTATGATTGAGATTCTCAATCTGTGATCTGTCATGAGATGCCTGGTCATGTGATCCTGGCTTGCTTCTTTATCACCCAGCTTTGAACTGTTTTGAGAGATGCCTAAAAATATTCTCAGGACTTCATTGCCATTACTCTCTCATGTTAGCAATTGCTATAATTGCCACTGGGGTCCTGTACCATCAGAAAAGAGAGGGTAAGTGATCCGTGCTTTTGTGACAGGGAAAGGTGCAGGAGCTCACGGAATGATGTCCTAATTAAACTGCTGTCTGACTTCCTGCAAATTGTGAGGCCTATTCCACTCTTCACTGAGCAAGTATTGGCTTCTGTCTTGGACCTTCACCCCACTCCTGATTCTGTGCTCGATGGAATTCCCTAGACTATTCTAAATACGTTTCTCACTCAAATACATGCATATGCGCATGAACATCCCCCCTTGTACATACAGACATCCTTTATTGAAAATAAATAAGTGAGTAATATGTTTCTTCCAAAATAAAACTTCCATCTTATATCTGGAAAAGCATACATTGCTGATATGCAGCAATCTCCTTGTAGACCGGGTGCTGGATATTGTCTCTTCTATTAAAGTCTGATTCAGCGAATGCCTTGCATTTCCTTTTTGGCCCTCTCCATAGTGTCAGACTCATAGACAGACTGAAACTATTGAATAAAACAGTTTCGTTGCATAAAAACAATTGTATATATCTTGATATCTAAGGAAGGAAGGAAGGAAGGAAGGAAGGAAGGAAGGAAGGAAAAGTTTCTAAAGCTACCCAATTTGCTTATTACTCTGGAAGTGTATAATACAGCCCAAAGAAGTACAAACAGAAATAGAAAGATAAAACAAACATACATTAAAAATAGCATTACTTTGGTGGCTAGGGAAATTTTAAAAAAATGTTTATCTGTACCAAAGGTGCTTTTTCAAGAGGCAACTGGACTTTCTGGTTTTTCATTGAAGGCGTTTCACTTCTCATGCAAGAAGCTTCTTCAGCTCTTTTTGGATGAGAAGCGAAATATCTTCAAAGAAAAACCAGAAAGTCCAGTTGCCTCTTGAAAAAGCACCTTTGGGACAACCATGACCTGGATGACTGAGAATCTCCATAGGCATGTTTATCTGTACTTTTTCTGTTTTATATGGATGTAACAATCTATCCCCATATCTGCAGAGAAGTGAAATAGATTTAGGTTACCTCATTAAAATGAGAATGAAATTAAGAAGTGCTTTTTTCCAGGCTTACAAAGAAGAGGAGGAAGACAGGGCAGTAGATGTTATGCTGGGCCACCTAGCCTGTGCAGGAAGGCTTGGGTAGCCTGTGAGGATTCCGGAGGGTAATAGTCAATATCAGGATCATAAATATATGCAGGCCTGTTTAGTCATTATTGACTGCTGGCAATATACCAAGCAATGGCATCAACATGTTACTATTAACATCCAGCAGCCATTAGTAAATATACAGTGTTTCTCCTAAAACACAACCCACCCCAAAAAGAAGACCCAGTTTTGTGAGGATGAGTTAAAATTAAGCCCTACCCCCAAAATTTGGCCCTATTTAAGCCTATGCGCCCCCAGACTTGCCGGAGTGGACGATGGCAGGCTTTTTCAGGTAGATGGCTACCGGTACCTGGAGTGACCATTACAGGTAGGCAAAGGTGTGTGGGTTGCATCACTCGCTCTTTTTGGGCCACAAAAGAAGTTGCCTGGTGGCTAGGCGAGGCGCGTTGGGTGAGTGGGTCGCTCTTTTCAGCCGCGAAAGAAGTGGCCAGGCCAGGCGCGTGGGTCACATCGCTTGCTCTTTTCAGCCGCGAAAGAAGCGGCCCAGGGTCAGGCAAGGCGCATGGGGGAAAATTAAGACACCCCTCAAAAAGAAGGCCTAGCCGTTTTTTCAGGGGTCAAAAGAAAATAAGACCCGGTCATATTTTCGAAGAAACATGGTAGTTTTCTTGCAGTGCTGTCATGTCTCTGTGGCTAGTTGCTTCCCTTGAGATACATTTTCCTTAGATCCTGTGATACTGAAAGCTTGTGTGGTTCACATGAGTTGTATGGTTTCCAATATATTTCTCTCCACATGTTTGCAAGAGCCCGCATGAAGAAAAGTACCTTTGTATGGGGGGGGGGCGGGGAGAGAGAATTATCCTTCAGCAAACCTAATTAATACTTCTTCTGAAACTGTCCTGTTTGCAAGACGGTGAAAAGTCTGTTGTCATCTAGGGCATTGGCAGTAAAGATGGCTATGTTCAGAGAATTTCTGAACATAGATCCCGACTTGAACTCAGCACTTAGCACACAGATAAATGGTAAAAGTTTTATTTCGCATTTTTCTAGAATGACCACTCCATTTTGTTTTTACAGTATGATTGGACTGATGCTGGGGACCTGCATAGCTTTCTATGTTGTTATTGGAGACTTAGGATCAAACTTCTTTGCTCGATCACTTGGACTCCAGGTAAACTTGCTTTTTTCATGACCTTATCAATAGAAAATTAGATCAGTGCCTCTTTCATATCTATACATAGGATAACATAGGACATGGAATCTTGATTTCACTGCTAGCACTGAAGATATTACCTAGTTGGGTAATGAAATATCTGCAAGAAAACAATCAATCTCAGAGAGTATCAGGGACTCCACTCAGTCCAACTTCGAGCTACAAATATTCTCTATTATTGATAACATAGGACATATTTGAAAGCTTGTCTGAAAGCTTGTTGTGGTAGTATATACAAGCAGCCTGCCATTTTCAAAATTAATAGCCAGTATACAAACTGCAGAGCAGCCTACCCCACAAAAACCTGATTTTTTTTTAATTTATTTTTTTTAATTTGATTTATATGCCGCCCTTCTCCGGAGACTCAGGGCGGCTTACAATGTGCTAAGCAATAGCCTTCATACTTTTGTATATTTATACAAAGTCAGCTTATTGCCCCCACAAACTGGGTCCTCAATTTACCTACCTTAGAAAGGATGGAAGGCTGAGTCAACCTTGAGCCTTGGTGAGATTCGAACCTGCAATAATTGCAGGCAGCTGATGTTAATAACAGGGCTTTAGACCACTGTGCTATCCAAGGCTCTAAATCCAAGGATTTAAGGCAAACTAAGTGCATTTACACTTAACAGCGTTCCGTGCGCCTTTGGTGTTTAGTCATGCCGGCCACATGACCATGGAGATTATCTTCGGACAGCGCTGGCTCTTTGGCTTTGAAATGGAGATGAGCACTGCCCCCTAGAGTCGGGAACGACTAGCACATATGTGCAAGGGGAACCTTTACCTTTACCTTTAAATGCGTTTAGTGATAAAGATTCATTCATAAGGGGTCTCTCTCTCTCTCTCTCTCTCTCTCTCTCTCTCTCTCTCTCTCACACACACACACACACACACACACTCCCTTCCTTCCTTCCTTCCTTCCTTCCTTCCTTCCTTCCTTCCTTCCTTCCTTCCTAAATGTTTGTATTTCCTATTCATCCAGGTGGGAGTGAAGGTAGACCAGGATCATATGTGTAAATCATACTGACTTACAGTATGTTAGCAATGACTTCAAATGTTTAACAATGGCAGTATTAATGTGACTAGGCCTTGCACATTAAATTATGCTGGCGAATTAAAAATTCCCAGAAGTTCAAGATGCTTTTTTTTTGTAGCAGAAATGAGATTATTCAGATATGGTGTTTAAAACTGATTTCAAATTTCAGTATTATAGTTGTTTAATAAAAACAAAATAGCTTCTGCAAAACAGAAATTTGCTTTTATTTCTCATAATTTTTCAGCAAGATTGTCTCTGTTTTTAGTTTATATTGCTGTTACATTTATATGTCTGCTCTCACCTACCAACCCTTCCCAATTATGGAAGCATCTCACACCTGTCCTAAGATTTATCATGTTTTTAACTTGATGTAGGTGTGAGACAAGGCAAGGCAGAACTGGATCTATTACTGTAGGTTGAAGCAGTCAACGGGAAACTTCCAGTTTGAGAAGCTAAAGTTTGTAGTATCAAATACTATGGGGACGGAATTGGGTAAATGAATAGGGTTTTGTAGATTTATACCTTAGGATCTATCTGCTCACTTGTTAATCTCAAACTGCCAAGTTGGAATATACAGCACGATGGTGAATAACCTGGCAAGCCAGGTCAAGAAAGTGCAGCGTTGATAGCATATCTGCTTGTTTGCCTTTTTCCATGCAGGAGCAGTTTAATTCCCAATGGATAAATAGGAAGCAAAGAAGTCCCTGTAGGAGCAGAGACAAGCCAGGAAAGCTACAATGGACATTCAGTAGCATTCAGGCATGGTTTTTATCTGCTCCGGCCTGATGTAGTTAAGCTCTGATTAAGGACCTAAGCAGCTAAAAAAAAATGCATCATAAGCAAAGCCAAATTAGGTATTAAATATTTTGAGGCATTTCCAAGCTTCCTGCTATAATAAATATAAAAAGCTGCTGGTTAATTTTCTGGGTCAGAATTTCCAAGACTCCCATCGTTTCCTTTTTTTTTTTTTGCAGCAAAGTTAGTTTTCGTTTTATTTGCTGGAAGTACATAAAAGATATTCAAATAATGTTGTGTTTGGATTACCATTTAAAGCAGGCAGCGAGCCTTTGCTGTAAAATGGTTTTGATAAATACTTCATAGAGCAACAGTGGCACCCAGTGTCTGTGTGGTCTCATCACAGACGCTCTGTGAGAAGCAGCTTTCTTGACGTTCCAGGTTTTTTCCCCCTCCCCTTTTATTTGTTTTCAGAGTGAGTCTTAATCTCGGTCTACAGCAGAGTGGATGGGCTTAGAATGTTAATTTTGAATATGCTTTCTTCCTGGGAGTGCTCCTTGTGTAACTCTCCCTTTCTTGATGTGTGGTAGTCAAAGTGCAACACATGTGAATGACATCTGATTGAAGAAGGCTGATGTAACAGTTCCTCATGTTCATCTTTCAGGTGAGCGGCGTATTCCGGATCCTCATGCTTTTTTTCATCTCCCTCTGCATTGTGCTCCCGCTGAGTCTCCAGAGAAACATGATGGCTTCCATACAGTCCTTCAGTGCAATGGCTCTGATTTTCTATACGGTGTTTATGTTTGTGGTCAGTATTAATGATGGGAAGCTTTTGTTTTCTTCAATCTTGGTGGTTAATTCCTTTGAGGGAAACCACAATGCGTATTTAAATTCCAGGGTACCCAAACTCTTCACGTGGGTGGGCTCTCCGAGGACTTTTAACAGGAGGCTTGGTCTGCTTGTTGGCAACAACACATACTTTTAGGGTTAGTTTGAAAAACTTTCTCGATTATTGGCACTACCTAGTAAGGGAAGACCACTACCAGTAATAGGGATACTATTTGCTCTTCTGTGCAAACCACAGGCCCAGGAATGTGTCTCCCATATGCTGCTCAAAGTTATACATTCTTCCAGGGAGCTCCTGCCATGTCCTCATCTTCCAGCGAGTCAGCATTTTTATAGTAGTGTATACACTAGGATCTTAGGCCACACAGATTGTCAGAGGAACCCCTTAATGCCTCCTTCACTTTCTGTTCCACAGTGTTTAATCAAATGCTTCCTTCAAAGCTTTCTCATTGAGGATTTGCCAGAGAGGCTGCTAACAAATTCCCTTGCAGTAAGACTCCTTCCTCAGTTTCATTTAACTTCTCACCTCTAATGTTGTTCCTAGGTATTTCCTTGCTTTATCTTGTCTCTCCGGCCATTTTCATCTTTGTTTGGGATACCATTTATTTATTTATGAACATTTTAAATGGCCTCAGGCTTAAAGACTTAAAAGACTTTAAAAGGCTTAAAAGACTCTTAAGCGGTGGGCAAAAAGTGACAGCTGAGCCTCAGTACTAGAATAAACACATACAGTAGACTATAATCATACCAAAGTTGCGTTTGATTATATGAAATGATTATACAGCTAGACATACGGCACCAATTGTTTCCATCAATTAGAACTCAGGGGCTTCTTTAGAAATGTCCTGAAGGCTGTCAGAGTGGCTTATTGTTCACAGGAGGGGAACTTGCCCAAGGAATGCCAGTTTTGGGTCTTCCTCTTCCCCATACTTGCTGATATGTGGGGACCTTTGGCAGGCGTTCTCTGAGCCATATAATAGCCATCTTCATGGTTCCCTGTTGTAAATACTTGTGCAGTTGGTGCTGGTACAGGATATAGAGCCATCTTTTCTTAAACTACAGTTTAGAAGCAGAAGCACCCTTAACAAGCTACAGTGATATCAAAATAATGACCCAGGTATCATGATATTGGCATCCAACTGATACAGTTCTGTACTAGAGGCTGACATCTTATGCAGGTATGTTAGTCACATTATTTGTGCCATGACACACATATTGTCATTTCCATTTCCATTACCATCACCATCACCAACCATGTAATGATCTCGGATTATCTCGATAGTAGGCCAAATAAAAAAATGGTGCCTTGTAACAAAACACTTTTTTTTTTGTTCTGTACAAACTATGTGTTTTCTCAATTGCTCAGTTGGGTATTAAAGAGTTATATAATTTCCTCCACCCACCCACCCCAAAAAACCCCCCCAAAGAATATTGGTTCCTCCCACCAGGCAGCTTATTGTAAGATGAGGATGGGAGGCCAGGGAAGAAAGAAAGATAAGGAAAGGAGGGAGGGAGAGACCAACATAGAAAAACAATTTTCTTCTATACAACAGTTGCATTTGGAGTTAGCAGTTCAAATTAGGGCATATACTATAACAGTCTTGCCGGAAAGTGGCAGATTTAAAAGAGAGGAGGAGGAGGCAGGTGTCTAGAGGAAGAGCAATGTGCAGTACAGTTCCTTCATTGCAAAAACTGGTGCTGGGGGCTTAGAAGACATAGTGTATTTGGGAGGCTGTTGGCTGCTAAAGGTGGGAGAGCTCATTATTACGAAAAGCTAGAATACAGAAAGCCCCCTGAAAAAGGGTGGTTGGTTAGGAGATGGAAATGTATAAAGATGTTGAAAGGACTTATTGCTAGAAATGGAAGGGATTGAATGCCAATGAAGGGATTTGCATATTTTATCAAGCATCCAGTTGAGAACATTCAGTTGGAGGGCAAGCAATTCTTGCACCACCCCTTCCTTGTGATGCAGGTTGCTGTAATTTACTCAGGACCCAGAAACCCCAGATTCCCCATACATCTCTGGGGGTGCGGACCCAGGAAATGTGGCTTGGTAAAATCTCTGCCTGTGAGCTTCTATTGCCCCTTTGCTGTTTCCCATTTGCTGATAAATGAGGCAACCTGGGTTGTCAGTTACTGGGTGGGTATGGTGTCTCTGTTGTCTAGATTGTAACCTCTCTTTTCTTTTCCTTGGCTACAGATCGTGCTCTCTGCTTTCAAACATGGCCTCTTTGACGGGCAGTGGCTGCAGCGGGTCAGTTATGCACGCTGGGAGGGCATTTTTCGCTGCATTCCTATCTTTGGCATGTCGTTTGCCTGTCAGTCGTAAGTATCAGCAGTCCTGGCTGCTTGGAGATTGTGGGGTGGAATGAATTTTGTTAAGGGCAAAGGGTCAGGATGGCCTGTATGGGATAGGTACCATCTGGTCCCCTTGTCTTGATTTTAATCAAAATATTTTACAGCCCACTGAGGTATAGCATCTGACTGGGTTGTGACCCTTTTGTTACCTAGCTGGGAGAGGGAGTTATATTTCACTCATTGTACTTAAAAAGCTTCTTGTTCATAGGAGGCAAATACATCTCCGGTGTAATTTTCCATTGGCTTTAATGTCTGGTACTTGGGACAGAATTGAGCCCTGTTCTTGAGAAGTGAGAAGAACTTAAGCAGAAATAGTTACTACCATAATGGGCTTTCAATATTGGCTTAAAATGACTTTTGTGAACATCTTCGTTAAGCAACATAAATGTTTTCACAGAGAATATTTAAGGAAAAGGTAACTGTTCTTAAGTCAGTTTGACCTTCTGGACTATAAAGTCCCATTTACCCTTACAGATGTAGGACAGGGGTTGACTCCAGGTTTTCTTTCTGTGCGTTGCACAATGCAAAGCCTATTCCAGAATTGGGTTCAAGTCTTTCAGCTCTCATTTAACACATTCACACCCCATACACAAACACACAATTTTTAAAACTTCCCCGTTTCAGACTAGAGGGGTAGAAATTTCTTTTAATTTTCTTGTTGGCATCTTCCCATTCAGAAATCCCAACATTAGAAATAATATTTTTGCACCTTATGTTTTCCCCTGCCCTGTTCTGTTCTTCACTGTACCCTCCTTCCATTTTCTGATTCCGCCATTCTTCCCCCCCCCCCCCCAAACCCCTCAGAGTTTGTCAATAAAAAAAAATAATGGAAATCCATGCTGCGTGCTGGCATAGTTTATTTTGGATGAAGAACTTAAAAGATTTTAAAAAAACCACACACATGCCTGCCCTTAGTTGTCATAGTCGTTCTTGTGGCAGATGTAAGCTTTCATCCATAGATAATTCCCATTTCCATTCTAGTAGCAATACTTCTACCACCCTTTCATTTGTGGCCGGACTGAAAAGTGGCCCAGTGAAACCATAGAAGTGTGTGTGTGCGTGTGTGTGTTCAGCTGAGGACCCAAAATGGACCGTTAGCATTAGCTTTGATACAGCTGGGCTCTCCTTCTCCCCCTCTGCCCACTCCCCCAATTATGCTTCTCAGATTTAATGTGCTTCACTCAGTTTTAAGTGTCTCTGCTATAATTGGTGACAGAAGGGTTGATTCATTCTTTTATAGCTACCTAGTTACCACAGTGGGGGTTTATAAAATCCAAATTTGTCCTCTTTTTTGTGGTGGCCATTCAGCAACCAACCTTCATTTGGTGGGAGTTGGAAACACAGCAAAATTATATGTTCCGGACTAGTATATTCACATATCTCTCTAAATATAGATTACTATACCACTGGTGTGGCAAGCCAAACTGAAAGTTAAATCCTATCAATTTTCCCAAGGGCAAGAATAACACACGTTTCTTGGCCCGTGTGACGTCACGTGCGGATGGATCCCGGGGTTGCCAGGCTTGTAATAACTGACCTTTCAGTCGATTTACCCCCAAACTTTCAAGAAGTGTTAGATAGAAGCAAAAAAGTAACATGCATTATTGATTGGCCACTTGCTATGGCTCCTGAATGCACAAGTATGCTTTGCTTGTAGAGTTGGCTGTCTCTGGCAATAAGGTTTGTTGTCATTGCCAAATTCAAAGAGAAATGCCTCTGCGGCCCCCTCCGCCCCTCGTGTGTGCAGCATATGGTTTAACAGACTGCACATGAGGCTGGAAGCCAGGAAGCCTAGAAATATAACATTAGCTCTGCTGAAGCCTTCCTGTACGACCTCAGGATAGTGTCCCTGTCGTTAACTCTTTTGTAATATGAGCTCTACTGGTGTAAGCTTTAAATCAGACATTTCAGTCAGCGGTATAGATGTGAACCAACTGGAATGACGGGCACCATTCGTAGTTCGGTGTCGTTGCTAGTGCCATATGAATGACACATTGAAGAAATGGGAACGAAGACTCTGGTTACCCTCTGCCTCACTTTTACATGTGGCTACCCACATTTATGACCGTTTGGCCCAATTTCTCCGTTAATCGAGGATCTTTGAAACAGCAGTAGAACTGCATTTCAATTTGCTTTCTAAATCTATTTTTTTCTTTGATTACATATGTGTTCTTTTACTTACATACTGTAAATGTAGAAATTGAGAGAGAGAGAGAAATAAATAGAGATGTAGAGCGATAGCATAGTAGATGTGATGTAGACATTAAAAAAATAGAAAGAAGAAAATTTGTAGAGAAAATTTTTGCCATATGCATCATTCGGGAGGGAGGGGAACAGCAGTTTTTATTAAGATTTGCAAAAAATCAATTCCTCACATCTTCTTTCATAGCATAGTAGTTACACTCAGAGTCATTGACTGGTGGGCAGCCTTAGACATTATACATGTACTTCTCTCAGGGAATTACAAGGGACACATTCCCCTTTACAATTGAATTGTAATGCTGGAGGAGTACGCCTATGTCAGATGAAGCAAGATGCTACCTAACCCTGATCAAATATTCTGACTGTTTTTGTCCTGAGACTTCTGCATTTTGCTGAATTAGGACTTTTCTCTGAGCAGCATTCTCTCCTGCCCAGAAAAATCTAAAAAAACCCTGCAATTTTACCTTTTCAAAGTTCCACAGGCAACGAATGTTTACGTTCAAGGAAATGGAAACGTGGTCACACACATAAAAAAAATAACTTTTTTCCCCCTTCACCAAGAACTATTTCGGGCTCTGAAGCTGCTTGCTTGTGCTGTTTTTCTCCTTGTGCTCATCTTGGAAATAGAGAGATACATGTAAAGGCATTTGGACTAAATACTCTTCTTCAGTTCACCCTGAGGGCAGCCTTCTGTGATTACAAGTGTGGTGAAAAATCCCTGTAGCATAAGAAAATGTTTATCAGACAAAGGTTGCTGCTCCCAGATACCTTGATCTTGACCTGGCCTTCCGGGTGGACATTTCAGCTTAAAAATAAAATCTGTGCACAGCAAGATACACTGCTTGTTATGCATCTTGGATTCTTGATTGGCAGAGAAGGTTTGACTTGCACATCTGATGGGTTTGAGAGTCTCTTTTACTTCTGTGTCTGGAAAGCCAAAATGTCTTGGGGCTTGTTTATACAAAGCAGGGGTGGTGAGGGACTTCTGATCTTCTGTCTCTTTGAACTACCATCTTTTTAAAAACCCAAGAGTTTCCTTGTTAGATCACACCAAAAGCTCTTCTAATCCAGCCGCCTGTCTCCCAACAGTATCCAGGCAAATGCCATGGGGAAGTTCACAAGGAGAATATGGTGGCAACAATAATTTTATGGTTTGTTTTTTGGGAATAGGCAGTCAGAAATCTTTTGCCAGTGTTTTGAGGAAAGTTTTATTTTCATCTTTTATTGCATCCACAGAATTTCACAGAATATTTTCATAGTACTTGTCCAGCCTCAGAATGAATGAACAAATAGGATCGAGGAGATTCATGTTTTACTTAAAAAAAAAAGAAAGAAGTGAGGTAGCCACTAAAGAGCTAAAGTTCCCCATTCTCTGAAATGGCTTTCCTTATTAAAAATCAATTCTGCATCCATCGTAATGGTGGGGATGGTTTTAATCAAGAAAATGCAGGAATTAAAAATCAACCTTCTCTTAATCAGGGGACAATGCTTGCTATTAATATTTTTAAAGTGCAAGATATCTGATTTGGTTCATAGGTTTAGAAAGGGAATTTTTCATTAGCTTCCCCACGTGCAAAGTTGCCTGGGTACAGACTATGTTTCAGGATTAGTATATAGTTTGTTCTATAATTCTGGACTTGTAGCAGATAGGTTTTATCCTTTTTTTTTCCTGAAGCCCTAGAAGGATTGTTAAGAGCAACCCAGCTGGATTGATTTTATTTATAGACGCCCCCTTTTATTTACAAATAATTCAAGGTGGCATCTAGGACCCAAATTGTTGGGGGTAATATGCTGACTCTGTAAACAGCTTAGAAAGGGCTGTAAAGCCCTGTAAAGCGGTATATAAGTCTAAGTGCTATTGCTATTGGAGCCCATGTTCAAACATACCTTCCTCCTCCTATTTTCTCCTCAACAACAAACCTGTGAGGTGAGCTGGGCTGAGAGAGAGAGTGACCAGTCTAAGGTCACCCAGTTTTGCCTTTGTGGCTAAGGTGCGGCTTGAACTCACAGTCTCCCACTTTCTAGCCTAGTATCTTAACCACTACCCAAACTGCCTCAAGGTTCATACTGCTTAGAAAGAGAGGTCTATCCGTTGGATTTTAAATTATATCCCCTACCACCCAATTCATAATTCTGATCTAAGGTAGTCTTAAAGATGGGAATAAGAGCGGTTTGTGTTTCATAGGCTCCCATTTCCACTCCCACATCTAAAATCCTCTAAAAAAAACAAAACCTGGAACATATTTATTTGGGGGTGGGGGATTTGATGTTGTTTTACAAGTCGGTCTGGGAGTAGTTTGCTTCTGGGAAACATCCCCTCCCATTGCTATCCTTAACCTTCCCACAAAGCCAAAAATGGCCAAAACAATTTTAGCCACACCCCTTCCAGGGATGATACTTAGACATTACTGGATATTTTTTTTTGTTTTGTTTTTGTTTGTTTTGGTTTTTTTGCTGCCCCCGACCATTCAAACCTTGCCAGCCTCCGAATTATATCTATGCAACCTCCAGTTGCTGTAGTAAATTATATACCTGATGTTAGGAACAAGCTTATATAAGCACCCAAACCCCGTGTAATTGGCTCCTTCAGTTTTCTGGGAGCTTGGGCTCAAGCATTAGCGCTGAAATATGACAGGCACAGTGTTTAGTTTTGGTTGTTTAACTTTTCTCTTTGACAATCCGATGCTTTCGCTCCTTCCCTGCTTCTTATTCTGTAAACACCGTATTGCTTTAATTATCAACCTAGGATGCTTCAAGAGCAATAATCTCCAGAGTGCTGTCTGGAGTTTTGCCACTGTTGTTTGACTCAAACAAGTGGTCATTCCAGTTGCAACGTCACTTTTTTGCCCCCCCTTCCTTCCTTCCTTCCTTCCTTCCTTCCTTCCTTCCTTCCTTCCTTCCTTCCTTCCTTTTTCCCCAGAATGTGAAATATTTACATTGTACACATGGCAGTGGCACAGAGGAGGAGAGCAGGCGTATTTGTGTAACACTTAAAACTTGGGAATGTTTAAAATCTCCTGGCATTGGCAATATAAACCACTGTAGCGTGACAGGAGTCTTGTGGGGAGATGCTGGGATTACCTTTATGATGGCAACTGCACGCTGGATTAAATGTTTCTCTTCCTGACAACATGTTCTAACCAATGTTTGACTGTGTCTTGCAGCCAGGTCTTTCCAACTTATGATAGTCTGGATGAGCCGTCAGTTAAAATCATGAGCTCCATTTTTGCCGCGTCACTAAAGGTGGTCACTGCCTTTTATGTTATGGTGAGAATGTTTATTTATTTGTTTTTTAAATCTTTCCTGCCCTGTTCCTTTCTCTACATTAAAAAAAACCAAAACCATTAAAAAAATAGTCTTCTGGGGGAAAAAAGTCCGTAAGGAATTAACTGTGAGGAACTATAAACTATTCTGCCAATTCAGGATTTGCAAACCATAAATTCCATTAAGCACGACTGGAACATGGTATGTGTGATTAGTGTGCATATATGGTGTTTAAATTTCTCTACTTCTTAACTAAGCAATTATTTTGATAAGATGGATTAGCAAATGCTGCCAGAACTGTCTGTAGAAAACAAAAATACTGGAAGGGATCACAACAGGGTCTGCTTCAGCAACAAAGCATCTATATCTTGCCCTTAGTTGAAGTACTTGTCTCTGATAGAGCCAAAAAAGGAAATTGTGAAAATCCCTTCCTTCCTTCCTTCCTTCCTTCCTTCCTTCCTTCCTTCCTTCCTTCCCTCCCTCCCTCCCTCCCTCCCTCCCTCCCTCAAGATAGCGAACATAATTAATATTCCTTTGCTCCAATTTTGTCCACAACTAACAATCTTCTGAGGTGGGTTGGACAGAGAGTGAGTGACTGGCTCAAAATCACCCAGCTGGCTTTTACGCCTAAGGTGGTACTAGAACTCACAGTCTCCTGGTTTCTAGGCCAGCACCCTAACCATTATACCAAACTTACAATGTATTGCATCTAAGTCAAAGGTGTGCACTGTTTGATTTTTCATTAATGTGTCAAAAGTTTCACCCCAAAAAGTGAGTAACTTGAGTTAATATTAAAAGTCTTAAACACAATTTATGTGATCATTCCATCTGAAGTTTAATAAGTTCCCCCGCTTGATACATTCAGCAATGACATTTGAAGGGATTATAGGAGCTGCATTCTAAGTTTGTGCCTGTCTGGGCAATGCTTGGCAGTTATTACGGCACATTTCGCAGTTGTAGCAATGTCTCAGTACCATTGAGCTATTCATACTTGGGGGCAGGAGAGGAACAATAAGCTTTGCTTGTAACTCTCTCAGTGCTACATTGTGAAATGAACAACATTATTTTCTGATAAGAAAGTAAGCAGAAAACCAGAAAAAAAAATTACTGTCCACATTGCATTATGAAACCCAGTTAAATATATAGCTCATCCTAACCAGGCATGATCAGTTCATGTTGCTGGGTACATCACCATACCTGCCTTTTTTTAAAGGGCGAACTTTGGAGTTCAAATTGCTATTTTGCCTTCTGTGATAGGACTAGATTGAAGAAAGCTTGACAAATTCTTTGTTTTCTCTATTTCCAACCTGATAATGTGGCATGATGTCATAAAAATGCACTTAAGATGATGGAATAAAATAAAATGGAAGTTATTGTAACGTTTTTACTTTTGGGAAAGCATTGTTGGACATTGTCATAGCCAAGTGCTCAGAATGTCTTAATAGCACCCTCATCGTCCTATCTTATTGGAACTTTGTTTTACTCATAAACCTGTTACGTGATTTACATGCACACATACATCCATACATCTATTCCTTTACATCTGTAACACATCTCTTGGAATTTGGAAATGTACAGGGAAACCCACTATAGATAGTGTGATATTCCTGACAGTTTTCTTAAGAGGCAGCTTTGAATGGGTGATAAGCATTCCATTCAGAGGTAAGGGAGGAATAAGAAGGATATAATGAATTAAACCATTAGAGAAAAAGATAGCTCTCTCTTGGACTAGGGAACAGGCCCAAAGGTTGCCTAAATTTGTTCTCTTTCCAAATATATATATATATATATCCTCGGAAACTAATTTCTGTTTTTTGTTTGAACAGGTGGGGTTCTTTGGCTATGTGAGTTACACTGAAGCCATTGAAGGCAATGTACTTATAAACTTCCCATCCAACGTAGTGACGGAGGTGATACGTGTGGGGTTCATGATGTCTGTTGCAGTTGGATTTCCAATGATGATTCTCCCATGCCGGCAGGCTTTGAATACACTTCTTTTTGAGCAGCAGGTAAGATGATATAAACTTGCATGAAATAGATTTTAGGCTTTTCTCTATAGTTTATCCTAAACTGAAGAATTTTGTGCTCATGCTCTCCACTCTTCATATCTCATTCAAAAGAAACAAGTGGAATTTCCCCACTTTTTAGGTTTGGAGACAGCATTAGATTTGGTGGTGTTTTCATTTGATTTCTCGTGGTTGCTTTATTATTTTTTTAAAAATGGCTAAGAAAACAATTATCAGTATTTGCTCTTGCATGGAATCAATTTTGCTGAGGTGGGGAAGACTAAGCAAAAACTTCATTTGAATGCCTGGAAAAAGAACAGGAAACAATGTTTAGCTTGATTAGGCCTTCCTGTGCGTGAGTCTTATGCCTGTAAAACAGCAGCCATTAATTGCTAGGTATGAAGTAGAATTTAACCTAAAATTTCATAATATTCCAAGAAATTAAAAAACGTCAGACCAGCGATCAATTGTTGCGACCATGCCCTAGGCATGGTAATTATCTTCTTTCTTTTGTCTTACCATTTTGTTCCTTCAAATGTAACCACTTTCCTAAGAAGCTCAGTCTCTGGTCAATGATTGACTCTTGTGCCATTCAAATGCAGTGTGGTAATCCATTTTTACCATGGACATTATCACTGTGTAGCTCATCAAGTACAATAATTTTGGCCTGCTGAAGCTATGATGAATCTTATCCACTACTATACAGTACAGATTCGTGATATAGCTGACATTGCTTTGAAGTATAATTG
Organism: Ptyas mucosa; assembly: GCA_012654045.1. Classification (NCBI taxonomy): domain Eukaryota; kingdom Metazoa; phylum Chordata; class Lepidosauria; order Squamata; family Colubridae; genus Ptyas; species Ptyas mucosa. The sequence continues at coordinate 14,034,488 of WNWU01000020.1, forward strand.
CCTTAACATTCGCTCTACTATTGTGAAGCGTAATTTATTTTGCAGCACATAAAAAGTTTTAAAGACAATTTTAAACAGTTATGAGAGTTACAATTAACAAGAAAAAGACAAATGGAAAATATGCTTTTCATTAGTTATACTGGCCTGTTATCTTCCATACTGGATGATTTTTCAGAAGTCATTAAATCATGCTGGTTGGATTATTTTACAGTTTTAAATCTAAAGTTTCTGTGAATAATTTCCCAATAGTAATAAAATGGTTGGTCGAGATAATGCATTGGGAAGAGATTCTAATTTACAGGATCCCCAAAAGAGATTCCTGAGAATTTGGAAGTGTGTGGGGATCTGTTCATATGCTTGTTTTATTAATCTTTTCTTTTTAAACAGCAAAAGGATGGAACATTTGCTGCAGGAGGTTATATGCCACCTCTCCGATTTAAAGCTCTGACTCTGGCAATTGTGTTTGGGACCATGGTTGGTGGCATCATGATCCCAAATGGTAAGGGAAATTTTGGAATTTTTAGACTCTTAATCCCTAGTTTTTAAAAGCTCATGTGTATTTATGTGGTTACTGTATATGAGCATATATTAGAATAAGCCCAATATGTGTCTGCAATCAACTTTCATTAAAGGCACAGACTTGCACCTACAGTGAATACATTTAGAATGATCATACTTATACCATGTGATATATTAAGTATTTCCTGTTTATTTTCAAACTTTCTTATGCTTCTTGTTCCCAGTAATTTGTATGATCTTGTATATGTTGTCTTGAATTTTAGTATCTCTAGACAAAAATATTCCTGGTTATACCTTCCCTTTCTGAGATGCTTGTAAATATTTTAATATGTATATGGTGCTAATGGCTAACCTATTTAGAAAGACAAGATGCATTATCTTTTTAGAAGTTCTGTATACAATACAGGTAGTCCTTGACTTACATCCAGTTGCTTAACGACCACTTGAAATTACGATGGGCACAAACAACTGCTTTACGGCCTATATATCACTCCTGACCCTTGTAAAATACTGTGTCTCCATCCCCGTAGTCATGTGACTGCATTTTGAAGGCTTTATGATCGTTGCATCCCATAATCATATGACTATAATTTGCAATGGTTTTTGCCAGTTATTGGCAAAAAAAAAAACCCAACAACACTCATTCCGACAAATGGGTTAATTCTTATGACTGTGGCATTTGCTTAATGACCACTGCAAAAATGTCAAAATAATCAAGTCTGTTCATGTGGGTGCCTCAGCTGATGACCATAACAATTTACGGTTCTAACTGGGGTTGTAAGTTTGTAAGTCATGGATTACCTACAGTCAGGAGCAGGGATATTGGTATTTTTCATCAAGGAATTGGTTCAAGTAGAGAAGTGAATATATTACAGTACACTGCATTAATGGTATTATTTTAGATATAACACTGAATAACTTCTAGAGGATACCAGTGCCAGAGCTATGGAAAGAAAAGGAAAAAAAACATGGAAAAATATGGGTTTTTTGCTTGGTCTCAGTAACGAGATTCTGCCATGTTAGAACTCCAGAGTAAGATGCCTTCCAATTGTTTTGTGCCTTCCAAATGATTTTAATTTCAGTTCTCATCAGCCCTAGCCAGTATGGAAGGACTTAAGGAATTTGAAATCCTCTGAGGGGCATCACTTTGTTTATTCTTATCCTATATTTGTACAAGAACGAATATCTGGATCCATACTAGAACTAGAGTACCCATAATCCCATATCTGAGGGAGCTAAGTGGTTTAGACATAGGAAATATAAATAAATTTTCAAAAATAAAATAGTTTCAGTATCCTCTTAAGCATTCTTTGTTATCAAACACAAGTATTGTGACAAGTGTATGCTTTTCACTCTATTTTAATGCATACTTAAGGATGAAGTAGTATCCTAATCTACTATATTTATGGTAAGTATGGAGCTAAAGATGTTAGTTCATCACATTATGAACTAATTATGTGCTGATGTGCTTATTTTATCAAAGTCAGTAACGTAGATTACAGTCTCTGCTTCACCAAAAGGCCCAGAGCAGAAAGCACAAAAAATTCGTTCTTCACAGTCTAGACCGTGATGGTGAACCTATGGTACGCGTGCCAGAGGTGGCACACAGAGCTCTTTCTGTGGGCACGTGTGCCATTGCCAGATGCTCTTCTGGTTTCCAGCATGAACATGCACGCTGGACAGCTGGTCTTCGCGGGCACCAGAGCACCAGAAAACAGCCTGAAAATGGTCTGAAACAAGGTGAAAAACCAGGCTGGTTTTTTCGGGCCGTTTTCTGGCCCGTTTTCAGGCTGTTTTTTAAAGCTGTTTTCAGGCCGTTTTTGACCCAAAAACGCCCCAAAAAACAGCATGAAAATGGTCCGGAAAACAGCTCGAAAATGGCCCAAAACCAGCCTGGTTTTTTTACCGGTTTTTGGGCCATTTTCCAGTGTTCCGGCACTCGTGAAGACCAGCTGATTGGCGCACATGCATATGCTGGAAACCTGAAGACCAGCTGGCCGGCACGCGCATGCACACACATTCTGGTTTGGGCACTCGGTGCCGAAAAGGTTCACCGTCACTGGTCTAGACCAAGAGTGGCCCAAGGGATCTAATTCGTATTATGTGACTTTGAGTCCATGCCTCTAGTTTTCCCCTGAATCATTTCAATGGAAGAGTTTATTCATATGCCGTTAACTGGAACTTCTAATAATTTTTCTCTTCCTCTTCTCTGCTAGTGGAGACCATCTTGGGCCTAACAGGTGCAACGATGGGGAGTCTCATCTGTTTTATCTGCCCAGCTCTTATTTACAAGAAAACCCACAAGAATGCCCTTTGCTCACAGGTCAGTGGCAATTGTAATTAACTCTTACTCCCTCTCCTGCTTACAGTAGAGTTTGGGCATCATGTTAATTTCTCTGACGCCAAGGAACCCCATCAACTCTCTTGTTCCAGATGGATGGCAGACATGGAAGGCAGGGCAAGGGTTCTAACTTGAACACATCATTATCAAGAATTCAGAGTTTGTGGCGGCATACCTGCATCCTCTAACCTTGGAATGCCCCTCTTTTTATGTCTGGCGGACTGCAATGCATTAATAGCTGATTCCCGACGCTGCATCAGCCTGCTCCTTGCTATTATGTCCCCAACGTGGAGATTGCAGGCAGCATTTTAAATGCTTAACTAGTCTGCTTCTTTGGGACTGTGGCTGAAGCAAATATATTTTGGCACTGTGGGCCTTGCTCACGGTTTTTTTGTGGTTGCATCCCCAAAATAACAACAGCAAAAGAGGCGCATGCATATTACACACTCATTGTTATAGAAATAGATTTTCCATTGTAGAAACTGTTTGAAAAACACACCCAAAGTGTCCTTGTTTTTTTTTTTTTTTAAAGATAGGACTGGCTCCACTTCTTGATTTACTACAGCTACTAATTTTTAAATGGAGCTGAAATTAAGGTTTTTGCTACTTCTTCTGACCATAGTGTAGCAAACTGACATTTTCAGGGAAGTTCAGCCTTTCTCTGAGAAGAAGTGGATGATAATATTTTTTCGGCTGCTTACTCACTGGGTGTTTTCTCCTTGAAACATAGACTCGTAGCATCTTTTTTGGATGGCATGCAGCTTTTTAAAGGGAAAGAGATCAGGAGTTTTCAGGCAATTTGTTGGGTTAAGCCTTTGCGGTTATTTTGTGAAGCCAGCCCATGCGATGTTAGGCACAGCAGACTGGCATCACAAGACCAATGAAACAGCCATCCCTGTTTTAGAATGAAACCTCATTCTTCTTCACTCTTGACACTTGTAAACAGTTGCAGCATGTGGGGCAGGCAGTAGAACAAAGGCAGCAAAGTAAAATTTGATTTTAATTGGATACTGTTGTATTCCAGCCTGCCCCCTCCCCCACAATGCTTTTTGGCACTATTTCATTGCCTCCTGTATCATTGCATGTCCAGTTCACTTTCAAGTTACTTTTGATAGATGTTTGTTGTCTATTGCAGAGTGTGTGTGTGTGTGTGTGTCATTGTTATTATTAACTTGCAAACCATCCTGAGTATCTTTAAAATAGCTAAAATGGCTAAAATGTGTCTTTTATCTGTCTGCATAGAATGGATATAGCAGTGGATGTTTGTGAGTATGCATTTACATGTGTTTGCAAATCACTCCTCAGTTGAAAATATTTTCCTTTTAAGTCACACAGATCATTATCAAGATTGGGTCATTTGCCAGTTATGCTGCAATGATGTAATTGAATGGTCTGTTGACTTACTTGTGCTGGGTGAGGGTGTAAGTGTCATAGTTCAAGGTGCAGCTTTGAAAAGCTGAATCAAACACGTACTCCTCCCAATTCTTCTTGAACGGAATCATTCCCATGAGGAGGAGGGGGAAACGCATCCCCCAGATGTTTTTGTTGGTTGGGTATCTAATGCCACCAGCCACAGTTAATTGTTGCAGACAGCTGGTCAGTCAATAGTTGGCAGTGAGCCAGAACCCCGGAAGGCAGCTTGGATTAAACAATGTGGATAGTTCTCTTACAAGCTTCGAATGCTGGAAAGTTGATTCAATAATTGAGCAACTGGGGGAAGTGCTAAGAATTCTGCTAGACTTTTGAAAGTGCTGATGACTTGGGAATCTTTCTCTTTCCTGTGGTTCCATTTGTAAGACTATATATTCTCTTGGTATGGTAGGGTAGACGGAAGAGACCATCTTCTGTACAGTAGACGGAAGAGATCATATGAAAGTCTGTAAATGGTTTTTCTGATGCAGAAAGCTTGTCTGTGCTCTCTCAAACGACTTTCTCAAACAAGAGAGAAGTAAGTCCCTGAATATTCTACATTTAACATATAAGAGAAAAAAGCCGAGAAACTCTTGACTAGCTTAGTGGATCTTTTATTGTCTAGTATGTCATTTATGACAAAGATGCTCAAAAAGATATGGGCTTGTTTGACTACCATATTGCACTTTATAGGGAGCTATCCTTGAGGAATGTCCAGAAGCTTTACTTTGTGCAAAATGTGAGGTTTTGGGTAGCTAACAGGTACATGATATCTTGACTCCAACATGCTAATGTTGAAATGTTTCCAGTTTAAATCAGTAGTTTTCCAAGATGGTATTTGGTTTTGAGGAACTGTCTGTCTCGATGTGAATTACCCAGTTTTAGTTTTAGTTATCAAGGTAGTGCTCCAATTACAGCCACAGCTGTGCCTGGCATCGTGGTCGTTGAATGAAGTGATTGTTCAGTGAGGTGCTACATGACCTCAGCGGCGAGATGCTACGTGATTCAACAACCACGATCCTAACTCTCTCTTTAGGCGGCTGCTTGGGTCATTAAACAGACAGTTGGGGAGAGGGCCTGAGCTTCCCACCACATCTGGGAGGCCTGGCCCAGTGGTGGGATTCAGCCAGTTCAGGCCGATTTGGGTGAACTGGTAGTTAAATTGCTGGCTGGCCTCACCCCGCCCCTTCCAGGAGTCCCCACAGGCCCCATTTTGACTCCCAGGTAAGTGCAGGAAGGCCTACTAGGCCCAAAACGGGGCACGGGGGGGGGGGGGGCATGGTTCCCCCCCCCCCGGGCCTTTTTTGCCCCCCGGGGGGGGGGGGGGTTCAGGAGGCCAAGTACTGCCTGTCACACCTCCTAGCCATGCCCACCCAGCCAGTCATTAGGGCAGAGAGCTGGTTGTTAAATTATTTGAATCTCACCACTGGCCTGGCCCTTCTCTTTGCCCTATTGGGGAGAATGCTGGAAGAAATCCCCTGGTGCGCTTGAGTAACAGACCTCAAATCTGGCCAAAACATTAGCAAACCCCTTCATTCTGAGCCTTTCAGAACACTGGTATTTACTAGCATTTCTCAGTTTGGGGAATGGACTTTATTAGGTGAGGAAGAAACCCTATATAGTCTCCTCATCAGGCATGTGACTGTACAATCAACTTGAAGCCAGGAGTTCAGATCCCAACTAAGAGGTAATATATACCTATTCAAGAGTTATCCACTTTAAAGGAATTTCTGTGTAACAATTTGAAGAAAGGATTTTTTATTTTTATTTTTTTGGTCCTTTACATCTGCATCAACATTTTTATATCCCAATAGGGTCCTGGATAGTGTAAGCATTAGAGATCTCTACCCATTGCTTCTTATTTCATATCTCTTGAAAGGCCTTTAGAAGGCATGAAGTCGGATTTGAGAGGCACGTACCCTTTGATCAAGAATGAAAGAGAGACACAAATATTTAACACCATTCGGGGAACAGACATGACAAATTTCAATACACAGTAATACTTTTGGCTTGGCTAATTATAGGGTAGTCTTCTCCATTAAGTATTTCCTGATGTTTTTGGGGAAAAAATATATGTTGTGGTTTACTGGATGATATACTGATCTTTTCAAAAGATCTATCTTTACATGACAGATATCTTAGAACAATTCCATGAACATAGACATTTTATTTGGTTGGAAAAATGTGCATCCAATCTTCCCCAGTTGGACTATTTAGGGTACAGGAACCTACAAAAACACAGTTTATAGCCAAGAACCTAGAAATGTGAAGGACGTCATGCATTTTCAAAGCTTTGTGAATATGTATAAAAAAGTCATCCCTAACTTTGTAGGGTTTACAAGACTGCTGTCTCTTAAACAAGGGACAGTAATTTAGATTGTCTACTCAAGAGCAAGCAGCATTTCAATAATTGCAAATCTTTTTCACAGCCATTGCTGAAACATCTAGGTCCCTCCTGCCCCCTTGTGGTGGAAACAGATCCTTCAGATTTTGCATTAAGAGCCCATTCTTTTCCATACAGTGAAAAAGGCAATGGAGGGGTGGGGGAGGGACGGCACTGTACAATGGCACTGAAAAAAGTGACTTATGACCGTCTCTCACACTTAACGACCGTTGTAGCATCCCCATGGTCACGCGATCAAAATTCAGATGCTTAGCAACTGGTTCATATTCACGACAGTTGCAGTTTCCTGGGATCATGGGATCCCCCTTTGCCACCTTCTGACAAGCAAAGTCAATGGGGAAGCCAGATTCACTTAACAACCGTGTTACTAACTTAACAACTGCACTGACTTAACAACTGTGGTAAGAAAGGTCCTAAAAGGAGGCAAAAGTCAATAAATGTCTCACTTAGCAACATAAATTTTGGACTTCATTGTGGTCGTAGTTGAGGACTACCTGTCCATTCCATTCCAGATTTGCTTCTCCCAAGCCGAATAGAATCGTGACATTTTCAATAAAGAGTTGCTTGCAATAAAAGTTGTGTTCCAGTGATGGCATCTCCTACACTAAGCAATTCATCCAGTACAGGTAATCCTTGATTTACGACCACAATTGAGCCCATAATTTTAAGCAATACATTTGTTAAGTGGGTTTTGCACCATTTTATGGGCTTTCTTGCCACAGTTGTTAAGTGAATCACTGCAATTGTTGAGTTAGTAACATGGTTGTTACATGAATCTGACTTCTCCATTGACTTGTTTGTCAGAAGGTTGCAAATGGTGATCACACAGGACACTGCAGCCTTCATAAATATGAGTCAGTTGATAAGGATCTGAATTTTGATCATGTGACCGTGGGGATGTTGCAACAGTCATAAGTGTGAAAAACGGTCATAAGTCACTTTTTTTTAGCGCTGTTGTAAATTTGAACGGTCACTAAACGAATTGTTGTAAGTCGAGGATTACCTGTATAGGTGCACACAGATCACCAGAATTGGAAATTCTGCCAAGAAGCACAATATCTTACACCTTGTCACATTCGGTGAACACAGGGGTTTTTTTTGTTTTAAATATTACCCATATTCCTGGCTCAGAACAAATTATCAAAGACACTAAGTTACTTATTAGCCCTGGTAGTAGTATGACTGTCTCTGAAGGCCATTGCTGAGAAAGTGCAGCTGGTTGGCCTCTATGACAAACAGACAGTTGCACTGGTTAGCAAGGAATCCAACCCAATAAGACATTGCTTATGTGTGAATATAATGTTCCATGCTCATCTATCTCTACATGTGGCCAAGCAACTCTAACCTCCCTAAAGATAAGATCTTCCAGAAATATTGGAGGTAGGGATACAGGGCATAATCTGCTAGGTTGGATTAGAATGCAACAGTAATAGGTTGCATACGTCAGGGCTCAAAGGGATGATTTCCAGCGAACCCCATAAGCAAAGTCTTCATCTTTATTTATGAATGACGCACAATAGTTCCATCTATGTTCCACTTTCTTTAAGGAATGAGATGTTGTAACTCTGCCATGACAACAGAACTGCCGGACATGATGTAGGGGTCACTTAAAATTTGCATTGGGCAGAGGAAAGCTATTTTGGCTGAAGATGAGAGTGTACGTCAAGCATTGTTTCGTCCTGTCATATTTGTTGCTGGTCCAAGATATTCCTGGAAAGCTGTTTTGCTTCAGTTCTCCTTCACCAGCAGCACCGTGGGATTTTATTACTGATTTTTTTCAGGGTTAAATTGTTGTGACCCAGGCCCACGTAGTTGATATTAAATGCAAAGCAGTTCCAATAAACAAACAGATTTTATTAAAACAGCTGAGAATTAACTCATTCTCAGCGTATTCTAAATTAAATGAAAGCAAAGTCCTCAAAACTCCAGTCTTTAGTTTATCTCTGACCTTGGGATAATTAGGCAAACTGCCAAAGGTTTTTCTTGGCAACAGTTCAGGAACAGAAGAAATCACTACAGCCAAACAAGAAGCAATTCACTCAACGGTTGTTTTCTGGCGGAAGGGGCCAAGAGCCGTTGCTGGTCTTTTAAGCCTTATGGGAGGGGCCAATCATCTCGTGGCCCTAATCCCGAGTCGTCCTCTCTGCTTTAACTGCTCCTGCCTCCTGGCAGCTCTTCTCATATGTGCACTAGGAACAGGCTCTTCCTGTTCCTCTTCCTCTCTACTGTCAGCCTCTGGAGGCTCCAAAGTCTGCACATCACTCCCCGATGGCCCTGGCCCCATCTCTGCCTCCGACACAGAGCCCTCATCCGGGCCTTCCCCAGCCTCCAGGACTGGCCCATGTTCTTCCTCAGACTCATCGCTATCCAACTCCGCTGCCAGCTCCGCAGGCTGCTGGCGAACCACAACACAAATAACAATTTTTGTGTGGTGGATTTGTTTACCGAGATTGCTCGTTTAGTTCTTTGTAAGGTCATTTCATCAGCACAACTGTGCAACTTTGTCTAGAGCACACTTGTAGGTACAGGATCTCAGTCGGTCATATGATCTCAGACCATGGTCCTCAATTGATAGTCAGATTTTGGAAGGCTGTTGTAAGGTTTTGGAAGGCACCTCCCTGGTTACCCAACAGATATTCCAGTGGCTTTTAGTTTGCAAATGCTTGCTTCTATGGAAGTTCATCCATTCTTCCATTGGCCACTATTTCTACTAGAGCAGGGGTGTCAAACTCAAGGCCCGGGGGCCGGATCTGGCCCGCAGGATGCTTAGTTCTGGCCCACAAGGCCGCCCTGGAAACAGCGAAGGATCGCCCGTGGTGCCTCTGCCAGTGAAAACAGAGCTTGTGAGGGCCATGGGAGGCCCTCCCAAGCTCTGTTTTCACTGCCAGAGTGCTCGAGCCACCACAGATGCCCCCGACATGAGTGATGTTGAGCTGGCCTTGCCGACCCTGGCCCCCCAAGGTCAAACACAACACTGATGTGGCCCTCAATGAAATCGAATTTGACACCCCTGTACTAGAGGATCTTCCCGCCTCTGGCATTCTAAAACTGTTCCTCTCCCCCCTCCCCCTCCCCCCATCCCTTCATTTTGGGAAGATGGGGACGAGATTGAGTAGAATGCATTCTAGATGCAAGAGGAGGAGGAAAAGTGAAATATCTTGATTCACTGGAAAGGCTACCCTGAATCAGAAAGGTTGTGGGAAACCACAGCATATGTCCTAGCCTGAAGCCCTGTGCTTCACTTTCACCAAAGTGGTACCTATTTATCTACTTACTTGCATTTGCATGCTTTCGAATGGCTAGGTTGGCAGGAACTGGGGCAAGGATGGGAGCTCACCCTACCGCGTAGCTCTCAGATCTCAAACTTGGGCTGCCAGCTTTCCAGGCAACAAGCCTTAACCACTGAGTCATAGCCCAGGAGTGTAACAGCGCTCTACGATGTCATGCTGGCCACATGACTGCAGAAATGTCTTTGGACAGCGCTGGCTCAATAGCCTTGAAACGGAGTTGAGCACTTCCCCTTAGAGTCAGCAACGACTAGCGGAGTAAAATCCACAGGGACTCTTTATCTTTTTTAATATCTTTATTATACTTCTTAGTCAGGTTTTTTTTTCCCAGAACCTGGAGTTTCTTCTCTAGATTCTGTAACCCGATTCGGTTCCCATGGACATGAAGAAGTTTGGGACAGCTGTCATTCTGCCTTTAATGACGGGAAAATAATTTGCTACATTTTTTACTCATAATATCTTTGAAGAGATTCCTCAAGAATTCCTTCTCATATTCTTGAAGTTGACATAATTTTTTTGCAAACAGTTTATCCTGACAGATTACAGGTAGTCCTCAACTTAAAACCATTCATTTAGTGGCCATTTAAAGTTACAGTAGCCCTGAAATACACAAACACACATATACATACACATACACGTGTCACGTGACTCTTACAGCATCCCATTGGTCATGTTATCAAATTTCTGATGCTTGGCAACTGGCATGTATTTAAGACAATTGCACTGTCCTGGGGTCAAGTGATCACCATCTGGCTTCCCCCCATTACTTTGCTTAGTTTCCGACAAGCAAAGTCATTGGGGGAAGTCAGATTCACTGAATGAATGAATGAATAATCCACTTAATAACTGCAGTGATTCATGTAACAACTGTGGCAAGAAAGGTTGTAAAATGGGGTAAAAAAAAAAACTCAGTTTAACAACTGTCTTGCCCAGCAATGGAAATTTTGGGCTCGATGGTTGTTAAGTCGAAGAGTGCCTGTACTCGTTGGTGTTTCATTGTTGTACCTGGAACGGAAGACCTGCCTTATTTATTTCTGTTCCATAGATGAACTTGTGAACCTTCTGGAATACTTAATAGCTGTTGTTCTAGTTGTATTGTGTACAAATCTCTGTGAAGCTGACCACACCTGCACATCTGCCACCTGCATACCTGTGAGGCTTCCATGCTCTTTATTTTTTTCCCCCCCTTTCGGCGTATGTTACCTTAGTTCATTGTGGAAGACGATCGTTTTTGTTTCGAGCTGGATTCACTTTTCCCTTCAAAGAAAATAGATGCTTGTTTCTCGTGTGGGTGTGGGTGTGGGTGCATTCATGTGGTTGCAGGAATTCTTGCCTGTTTAACATTTTCTTAACAGCGGGGTTTGCATTCAGAAGACGCCAGCGCCCATAAAGGTTGCACATTCTTGGCTCTATGTGGGTAAAGTGTAGGTGACAGTCTGGACGAAACAACTCAATCAGGTCTGAAAAATGTTCTGCCGGGATATTGGTTAGGGCCCATACTGCGTAGGGAAGAGTGCCCCTGCTGCCAATCCTAAAGCTGGAGCAGTTACTTCAATATCACTTGTACAGTACGTGGTTCTGAAAATGCTTTTTGCAGTCAGCCACTATTGACAGAATTTTTTTTTTTTTACTACCTTTCAGTTGGTTTCTAATTCCTTAATCTTCAAAGTCTTTTTCTTCCATTTCCTTCCCTTTTCATGCTTTGCACCAGCACACATTCAGGACTGCTGATCTATTCCAAAACTTCAAGGAGACATCCTACCTTCCCTAGCCCAAATGCCTGGTATACAGGTAGTCCTCAACTTACGATCACAATTGAGCCCAAAGTTTTTATTGCTAAGTGAGACAGTTGTTAAGTGAGTGCTGCCCCGTTTTATAACCCGGTTGTTAAGCGAATCACTGCAGTTAAATGAGTAACATGGCTGAACCTAGCTTCCCCATTGACTTTTTTTTTTTTAAATTATTTATATGCCGCCCTTCTCCGGAGACTCAGGGCAGCTTACAATGCATTAAGCAATAGCCTTCATACTTTTGTATATTTTATACAAAGTCAGCTTATTGCCCCCACAAACCGGGTCCTCTTTGCTTATCAGAAGCTCCCAAAAGGTGATCATATGACCCTGGGACACTGCAACCGTCATAAATATGAGCCAATTGCCCAGTTCCGAATTTTGATCACATGACCATGGGGATGCTGCAATGGTCGTAAATGTGAAAAAAGATCCTAAGTCATTTTTTTTCAGTGTTGTAACTTTGAATGGTCACTGAACAAATGGTGGTAAGTCAAGTACTACCTGTACACCTCTGCTGTGGTTCATTATGATTTTGTGACAATTTCTCCTCTATAACGCGTGGGTGACCAAGGTGTAGACAAAGTTACTTTTTCTTTTCTTTTTTTCTACTTAAATGTTTTCACTGCCCTCTTGTTAATTATTTTGATGGCATTATTATGGGAAGCTCAAAAAACATAGTTTTAAAAAATAAAAAATTCCAATAAAATCACTCTTGCTTACTGCATACAGATGCCTTGTCATCTCCCTTGTATTTAATGGAGTGTCACTTGTAAATGGAAAAGGAAGTTTTTTAAAAAATACTGTACTTTAAAAAAAAAATACTTTGGAGAGGGAGATTATTATATTGCACTTTTTCCAAAAGAAAGGAAAACAAAACCTTGCTTGAAAACAGTTCTAAAACGTCATAGTAGTGGTATCCTTTTCAGATAAATAATACGCTAAGGAGTTTTGTGATGGTAATATGTCTCTATGCTGATTGGCATAGTTGTTTGATTTGTCAGAAGAGTTCCTGATCATTTAGCAGGGCCTTTGATGATTATTGAATGGACTGTTTTGATCTCAGGATTCGGTTTGCCATTGGTTGAACTGCTATTAAACTGCACGAGAATCCTGGGCAGTACAAGGTCCTAAGCAAGACAAAACACAGAGGAAAATAAGCTATGCAAAGAAGATTGAAATTGATTCAGAAAGTAAATTAAATACTAAGAGGGAAGGAAAAGAAATTAAGAGTGGAGAAATGGAGAGAGAAAATGGCAATTTCATGGCAAAGTTCAGAAGCATGTGTTCTAGGTTAATATTCCTATTTTAGCCTGAATCTCTTGCTGGAAAGCTCTAGTCGTGTTAAATAGACTTAGTTAGATTTCTGACCAAGGCCAAGAAAATAGCAAAGGCATTCTGAAAAGCAAATGGTGGAAATTTTGATCCTAGCAAAGATCTCTGGATTTCCAGCTTTAAGTACATTGAAACAAAGTTAAGTATTGGGACTTTATTGATTTGCACGTGCTGGCTTGGCAATTAATGGGATTGATACATGGAACAAGCCAAATCAGATTAATTTTTCACAGAGGACGACATATATACGCATGGAGAATGGCATATGCTGCCAGAGTTCTAGTTTTTGTTTTGTTGCGGTTGTTCCCTCTGCCTAAAAAGGTGCTTTTCGAACAGAGAAATAACTTACCTCATCCGTGATCGGGATGGCAAACATAAAAAAATATAACGTAAAATTCTAGCTGGTAATATGCAATTCCCTTCTGCATATTCATAATGCCTCTTTAAATGGTCCCTAATAAAGCTTGCATCCTGTAGTGGTGTGCGTTTGCTTGTTTTTACTTCTTTGTACTTTAGGTAGGAAATGCAATTTAAACTCCAGTCCAAATAGGAAAGCTAATTTTATTTGGCATCTCCAGTGTATCGGTTTTATTAACCAGGAAGCCCACTCTCCCAAAGTATAAAATCCCAAATGCCTAGCTTTAATTCCTGATATAATTAAAAGCTTAAACTCAACAGTCTAGCATCCTAATTCATTTCAGTTTTTGAAATTTCTTTTAAAATAAGGAAGTATGATCGCTCTGTGATAGTGCGCATAGTTTGCATAATTGGAGAACTCTCAGGGTTTATGTGTGGTACTCAGGTTAAAAGCTTTGAGGAGTGTGTAATGGAAAAGTCCTCTGACTTGAGACCAGTGCAGATCCCCTGCCAGTACAAAAATGATTCTAGATCCATTAGAGCAAGATTCTGATTCCTGTGTTTTAAAAGTGGATCGCCTAATTAATCCCTAATAGTGAACTGGACAGATCTGTAACTCCTAGTGTCCCATATTGTATTCTTTTGTCTTATTTTATTTTTATAATTCTCATCTTTCCAAACCAGAACCAGAACGGCATACCGAACAAGCAGTAAAAGCAATCTTTAATTTAAACAAAGTTAGATAAATCATAAAGCAAAACAAATCAGAATACAGCAATTAAAACAAAATTAATTTGGAAAGGTAGCATGCTCCTGGAGCTGTTCTTACGTGCAAACGCATGTACGAACAAGCAATTAAAACAATATTTTAAATTTGCTTTGGGATAAATCTGTACTTTGCTTTCCCTCGAAGGAGCTCTGGAACATGTAGATTTATGTTAACCTTGGAAAGTAGAGTTAGTTGTAATGATTGATATAAAGCCGGTTACAATAGAATTTATAATAGACCTGCTCATCTAAGAACATATCTGCTTCTATCCTGTGCGGATGCTGTTTTATTCTCAGATAGCATAAGGAAGTTCTTTTCTGAACTGAGATGCTTTGGCAGTCTTATTAAAAAAAAAAACAGTCCAGACTACAAGCTGCTATGGCCATTAGACAATTCCCCTGCTGTTGTGTGCCCTCTTTACTTTCCATGCCAGGAAAAACAATTGTCAAGATTTTTTTTCCTTTTCTTTTCCCCCCCCCTTTGGCGTGCAAATGCACACATACATATGTGTGTGTTTGTAATATGTATACAAACTTGAATTTATATATACAGTTAAACCATCAAAGCACACATATCAGGAAGCATGCAACCAAGTTTAAAGTAAAAAAATTCCTTTCTTGTATTTTTCGAGCTTTTCCCCATGGGAGCTGCGGATGAAATGTTTCTACTTCAAGTAACTAAAGAATTAATAAAATAGTGCCCAACTGTATTTACTAAAATAGTAATAAAACAAAGGCCCAGAGGAAAAGTAAGTAACTCAAGGAAAGAAAAATGATATTTTTTAAAGTTCTGCTGGGTTTCGAATTGGCAACATTCTGCCCATGAAGCCCAGTCTTATAGGGGTACTGCTCAGTTAATCACAGTAATTGGGACCAGAATTTCCATCACTAAGCAACACAGCTGTAAATTGTGAATATCACGTGAACACATTCTTAGCGATAGAAATTCTGGCACTTCTGTTTGCTGTTGTGTAAGCAAAATAAATAGATTTGGAACACTAGTTTGAAACTATGCAAGGTGGTAGAGAAAAAGCTGAAAACAGAAGAACAAAACAAATTCAGTGCTGCTGGTATTGCTACAGATTCTTAAGGCACAAGTGTGGAGAAAATAAGCTAAACACAGGAAATGGAAATATAATCAAACCTTTGACTTCTGGGGAAGAAATAATGAAGATAATGGATCCAGTGACCATAGCAAAATGATACAAGTCAGCAAGTAGACCAGCTCTTTATAATTCCCCTCTGAACAAGGAGATGACTTCAGATCGCCAAAGGTGCTGCAAACAGCTGCTCCTTGTGAGGAGACAGCAAGATGGTAGTCTCTGGTGGGTTTAGAACTCTGAAGATGAGGGATCTGCCATCTTGCTCAAAACATGGTTGTGCTTTTAAAAGAATACCAAATTTCTATAGTTCCTTTTCAAATCTTTTTTAGAAATTGCTTGTTAATTGTCTTTCAGCTTTTAGGAACCTAAGGATCCTAATACAGTATTAGTTTTAGAAAGTTATAAATGGAGTAAAGATCCAGAATTGGAATTATTTATAAAGACTCCTTCCCCTGGGAAAATACACTTGTTTTGAATGTGTTGTGTTGTTTTTTTTTAAGAGAACGTAAGGAAAAATTTTAAAAATTGGACACTTGAGGAAATTAGAATGAATGATAAAGATTATAAGTAAAAGATAACTCATCTGAATTGAATGAAGCAAAATATTTTAACATGGGACATATTGAAGGATATTATTGAACAATGGACCCAGAAGTTAATTTTATTTGTGTCTGCCTCTATAAGTAGACTGTGTTTAAAAGATGTTATGGAACAAGTTCTATCTGACAACATCAAGACTGATTTGAAAGTAGATTTTAAATGACAGACTAAAAAAATGACATGGAGAAAGATATAACATGATATGCAAAAGAAACCAGTTGATATCTTAATAACTAAAAAGGATGTACAAATAGCAAACTAAAAAAAACGACCTGGATAATTTTCCTATTTGAATTTATAAAACTGACTTATTAAAATTTTTAAGAATTTTGTCAAAAGGAACAAATAATAAATGAAAAAAATATCAAGTTCTAGGACATTATTTGAAGGGACTAAAGAGTCAGATACAGGTAGTCCTTGAGTTACGACCACAATTGAGTCCAAAATTTCTGTTGCTCGGGGAGAGAGTTGTTAAGTGAATTTTGTCCCATTTTATGATCTTTCTTACCACAGTTGTTAAGTGAATCACTGCAGTTGTTAAGTTGGTAACATGGTTATTAAGTGAATCTGGCTTTCCCATTGATTGCTTGTCAGAAGGTTGCAAAAGGTGATCACATGACCTCAGGATACAGTAACCGTCGTAAATATGACTCAGTTGCCATAGGGATGCTACAATATTGGTAAGTGTAAAAAATTGTCATAAGTCACCTTTTTCAGTGCCATTGTAACTTTGAATCATCACTAAATCAACAGTTGTTAAGTCAAGGACTACCTGTACTTAGAAGAAAAGAAAGGAATATAAAGTTGGTTTAATTAATCACATTTAAAGTATACATTTTTTATCTTAATGGACTTTTATTGACATGAAGACTGGAATGAAGCGGCTTCATTAATTTATTTAGAGAGATGGAATATGAGAGGAGATCATTTATTGTATTTTAAGAGAAGATGATAAGATACTAAAATTATATTTCAATGAATAGGAAAGTCAGTTGATATGTTTCTTTTCTTTTTCTTTACTGTATTTTTATCTTTTTTCTATTTCTCATTCTATTTTTTCTTCTGCATTTTCTATTTTTTCTTTTCTTTTATATTTTAGTTTGTATTAATTTTATGTTACAGTTGTACTCTTTAATAAAATTACTATTTCTAAAAAGATGTTCATTTAGAAAGCTGCCAGGTAACCCCCTGATTTGGCTCTAGTCATTGGGGGTCTTGTTAAATCCATGGAATTAATCCAGAAATAGTCCAATTTGACTCAAAATGTGACTGAAATCCATGTATTTGCAGTTTTTATCCTATTATCCTAAATTGGCACATGTTAGTGATCTTGCAAATGGAATTACTGTATGAACTGTGCTTCCTTGAAAAGCCTCCTTGACTCACCAAGCATAAAGAATTCCAGGTCTCTGGCAGATATTATCTCAAATATTGAAAACTATCCAGCTCATCCTAGTTTACCATTTGTGTAAAGAAGTACGAACTTTTTATTTCCCAAGGAAAAAAATTGTTTAGTATTGCTTTTCCTTAAGGCATTTTGGTGCCTAGGGAGCCAAGTGCAAATACTCTCTTTTTCTCTTCGTATTATTCTTTGTTGCTAAAGGTTTTTTTAAACACTCAAAAACTCAACAAAGTCTGAATTTTGTTTTTTAAAAATAACCGCATAATAAGGAACATCTCTTCACCTCCCCACCCCACCCCCCCAAAAAAACCCTACAGAAATTAAACAGAAGCAATATTTTTTTGTTACCAGGTGGCTGGGATTCTGTTTTCATTCATACCCCATTTAGAGGTTAAAGAATTTGGAACCAGCGTGACATAGTCAAGATGAAGGCTGAGGACACATATTGCAGATGTAGGGAATCTGTTAAAATATTAGTGGTTCTTTCACATCTCTCTTATGGTGAAATTGGTTGATTTTTTTCCAATATCAATCATGCTTTATAAAATGGCCAAATTATTCATTCACACATTCAATTCAATTTGCTGTTCCCCCTCTTCTTCACTTTCAGTCCTGTGTGGTAGTCCAAACGCTTAAACATTTCAATCTGTATGTTTAGGTCTGAGAATTGTTTTTCATAAGCAAATGTTGCTAATTCCTGTCTCAGAATGGCTTTCACTTTACCCTTGGATATGGACCAGATAATTTTAAAATGCAGAATACTCAGCATAATGCCCTCCAGATCTTTCTTCAAATGAAATCTGTGTGAAATTGATTGTTGAAAAAATTTCTGTGACATGTCTAGAAGTGATTGCCAGCTGGTTTTGTACTAGGCTGGCCTCTATAACACTTTTTGTTACATAGTGCTGTCTTCCCTAGCTTATGTAGTTTCTTACAAGTCTAGCAGTGCTTTCTTTGTTACAGTTGCTTGTAATACTATAAATTGACACTGTTTTCTCTTTAGAAAGCAGCACAACACACTTGATTGTGAATAGCAATAGCAATAGCAGTTAGACTTATATAACACTTCCCAGTGCCTCACAGCCCTTTCTAAGCAGTTTACAGAGTCAGCATATTGCCCCAAACAGTCTGGATCCTCATTTTACCGACCTCGGAAGGATGGAAGACTGAGTCAACCTTGAGCCTACTAAGATTTGAATTGCCAAATTGCAGGCAGCCGGCAGGCAGCAGAAATAGCCTGCAGTACAGCATTCTAACCACTGTGCCACCGTGCCACCACAGAATATTAGACAATAAGTGGGTTTAGCTTGTAATGAGAACCCATGAATGAAATAGAGAACATAAAATAATGTATTGTTCTCTGCAAACTGTAACTCAGATAAGATTGGGTGGTAGTTAATGTGTTGAACTAGGATTGGGGACGATATAGTTTATGTGCACACTGATTCATAGAAATAAGTTTTGAGCCTGTCCTTTCTTCAACCAAACTGTTTCCCAAGATTACTGTTGTGGGTATAAAGTTGGAGGAGAAGGAGAACATTGCCTTGAGCCTCTAGAGAAAAAATGGATACAAATCTAAAAAATAGATAATAGTAATTAATTAATGATATCTGGATGCTTTACATAATCAGACAGTTGCTACACAAATGTTAAAAAAATACACACTGACTGATACATGACCCACACAATGAATGTGAAGCAGTAGCAGCAGTCATCAAAAAGTAAATTTCTCCTGTCAAGATTCTACGTGGATCCATGAAGGAAATCTCTAAGGGGAACAAATCTTCATGGACTACTTTTCATGAGTAAGTGAAAAAGATGATTGTTCAGAGACAGATCTAGTAGAGAAGGATCTTGACTGCTGCCATTGTCTTGCGCTGATCATCAGTTCTGCTTCTTAGCACCTCTTGCAAATAACATTTTCCCCCAAATCCCAAAATGACGTTTTTTGATTGGAGTACCATTACCCTGCTTGATCTAATAACTCTTCAAAGAGGGAGAGGATAAAATATAGAAAATTTGTTATGCCATAATTGACACCTCTTTCTCCATCCCCACTGACTACTTTGTTACCTTCTGGCTAGCATTATTGGCAATTTTTTAAAAAACATGCTTTCTCGGTTTTCCCTTCACCTGTAATAGTGGCGTGGTTGACATGTAGACCGGGTTCCATGTCAAACCCTTGCAGTGACAAATACAGTGATTAACTAGGTAAAAATAATGCATCAGAGTTTAATTAAATCTCCTTCACTGTCAGCCAATAAGCCATCCACTTGTCTTTCTCTCTCCTTCAATGCGTTTTTTCATTTGGAGCTTGGCAGCTCTGCTGTTCAAGCGAGGCTAAAATTCTTGATGCTCATATTGTTTATCAGTTATGATTGTGTATCTGCTTAGTTGATCAGCCCAACCCACATCTCATAAATTACAGAAACTTCAAGGGATAGCTTAAATCAAAGTGTTCTCTCTCTGTATATGTGTTCACCGCAAGCAGTAAAGCTGTGTAATAATAACAAGGATGTCTGGATTCTACATCTAAGAAGCATCAAACTCATTCTATTTCTGCAGCTTAATTTTGCAATCTGTTTTGCAAATATTGTTCCCTTGTTTTCAAGCCCTCGGTAAACATGACAACTGGAAACTTCCTGTTGTTTGATGGTGCGATTAGAGGTTTTCAGGCCTTTCACAAGCCACATAAGATGTTGTGCAAATTGGCCAGGTGGGATGGAGTCCAAAGTGGACTGCGCTAGCTTCCTTCCCCTCAATTGCCTTTTCTTCCCTGAAATTAAGAAACCAGCTTGATTCTTCCTCTTAGTTGAAATAGGAGCTATAACTAAATTCATTTAAATTAAATTGTGGCTGCAAGTTTGGTCACCTTTATTTTGGACTCATGTCCCTCCTGGTTGGGTAAGGTCTGCTGGATATGGCTTGTGACTGGGTTCAAGTGATGATTAAAGCCTGAAATAGGTGGTGGTACCCCCCCCCCCCCTTCTCAAAAGGCCATCCTTAGACCCAGCTGGAATAGATAACTTTTGTCAAGTCTCCAATCTTCCAGTTTTGGGGAAGGTTATTGAGAGGGTGGTTGGCATGCAACCCTAACTCTGGATTAAGTGGATTATCTGGACCCTTTTCAGTCTGCGTTCAGACCAGGGTTTACCACTGAGACAGCATTGGTTGCATTTGCTGATGATCTTTGGAGGACTAGAATGTGGGTGATGCAACTATTCTGGCTCTACTGAATCTCTCAATGGTTCAATACCATCAAATTCTTCTGAACCAGCTCCACAGGTTGGAAGTGAGAGGCACTATTTTGTAATCATTATCCTTCTTTCTCCATGGCTGGGTTCATTGGTGTTGGGACAGGAATTGTCAATCCCTGCAATGTGGGGTGCCTCAGGGCTTGAGTCTATCATCTCTCCTCTTTAATATCTACATGAAACTGCTCAGTAAGTTCATCCAGACAGGACAGAGCAATATTACATAAAAGCTTCTTTGGAAAACAAAAAACTATCTTCTTTCTTTGTCAGTCACCTCTTTCAGACCTAATCAGTATTTTTGTGATGTGAACCATGTTTGCTTTCTGTAAACCTGTTTCTCCAATTTGGAGGTGTCTTTTGAAGGGCTCCTTAATTCCAGATCATTTAAAAAGGTTTGCTTTGGTCTGGATAAGATCTTTTAGGATAGCTCAGTTTTTCCCTAAAATCATTGCAAGAAATATTCGTCTGTCCTACTCAGTTTTATGTTAACTAAGCAGTTATGAACCACAAGAAAACATATCAAATAATGTACTTTTTTCAAGAAGTCTAATTCTTTAAGATCAAGCAGGAGTGAAATGCTCCCGGTTTGGACCGGATCACCCAATCCGGTAGCGATGGCAGCGGGTGGTTCGGAGAACCAATAGCAAAAATCACTGCCCCCCCCCCAATGCCCAGCTGAGGTGCCTGATCATCAGAGGCTTTTTTTTTTTTAATTTTTAAAAGCATTTTTAAAAATTTTTTAAAGCATTTTCTCTTCGGCCGAAAAAATGCTTTTAAAAGAAAAAAAAGCCTCTGATGATCGCGCAGCTCAGCTGGGATAAAGAAATGGTTTTAAAAGTTTTTTTTTAAAAATGGCCATGCCGGACTTCCGCTTCCGGTTCCGCTGGCGACAGACTTTGATCGGGCTAGCTCTGGCCCCAGAGTCTGATCCCCCCCATCTGGAGGCCCTTTGGGCCAAGCGCCCCATTATTGGGGCGTTTGCCGTTTGAGGGCGGCTCGCCAGGGGTCCCCTGCCTCACTTCCAGGGGCCGGGAGGCCGATGCTGGCGCGCCCGAGGCTCCAGAGGGGGCGGGAGGCGATCGGCGGCTTTTTTTCGAGGCCGCCGAGGCGCCACAGCGCCTAAGGGGACCGGTGCTACCTAAGAAGGCACAACGGACTGTACTGACTGATTGGAGAGTGGAGCAGGCATCCTGGAGGCGAGAGGGGGGGTTGGAGTTTCCCCCCCCCTTGTAGCTGGAAAGGTGCTGTGGCAGAGAACTAGGGGGAAGGAGATGGGGTGAAACCCCTTACCTTTCTGACTTTTCCTTGGAGGATGGCTGTGGCAGAGCTTCTTGGAGAGGTCTGGTGGTCCCTCCCCCCGGCAGACAATGGCGGCGATCTGACTTCCTGCTTCTTTATTTATGATTGAAGACAACATTCTCCTCTGGCTTCCTGTTTGACCTACTCTATACTTCGGACTCGTTGCTCCTGTGAGCGCCCACTGGTGGACAGTTGAAAAATTACTTAGATTGCGAATCCCTCTTTCTTCTCTGGAGGTTTGCCCTTTGATTTCTCATCTTCTACTGATCTAAGATGGCTAAGGGCCACAAATCAGCAGCAACTGACATGGCGAAAATTTTGGAAAGACTGGCAATATTGGACCAAAAGTTGGACAAGTTAGATGATGTCCAAAAAGGATTATCTGAAATTAAATCTGAAATGACACTTATGAAAAAAGATTTAAATGATGTTCAACAGCTGGCAGAGCAAAACAAGAAGAAGATGGGGGGTCTGGAGGGGGAGGTACGGGCACTCCAGAAGGTGGAGGATGGGAGAGGAAATGCAATGTTAACCTTACAATTGGATAAGATGTCTTATTTTCTCAGGTTCCAAAACGTGGAACAACTTGACCAGGAAAATTTGAGAGAAGTGATGGTTAAAATGTTGGGTGAATTTTTAGAAAGAGATTTGGAGTCTATTGGAAGGGATGTGGACTTGGTGTACAGAGTAAACTCACAATTTGCAATTTTACATAATCTACCAAGAGAGATTCATATTAAATTTGTGAGAAGGGAACTGAGAGATGAGATATTGAGAAAACAAAGACTGGGGGCGCTGGTGTACAGGGGCAAGGAGATCACCATCCTGAAGCAGATTCCCAGACAGGTACGAGAATTAAGAAGAAAATATTATTTTTTATCAAATAAGCTGTACCTCAAGGGAGTAGGTTTTAGGTGGTTGATTCCGGAGGGCTTGATGATTTTTTGGGAGGACAGTAAGAAGAAAATTAATAATGTAACGGAAGCTAAGGCTTTTTTGACCAACATAAATCCTTCCTAAGTGGAGAAGATACAGGAGCCGAAGAGGGGGAAGTATCAGATGATCAAGGAGCGGAGGCGGACGGAGCTGTTGCGGTCCGGGAGGGGGAGGGAAGCCAGACCATGGTTTTAAGAGCCAGAACTAGGAAATGAAGAAAGGAGGGGAATCTATTGTTTAAGGTTTTTTTAATTGACATTTTTCTTTTCTCTCTCTTCTTTTATTGTATTTTGTATAACACTCCTTTTTTTTTGTTTATATAATTTTTATATAACCTGGTTGTTTGTTTTGATTTAAGATAATAATGTCTGTTGTGTGAGAAATTTAAAAAAAGAAAATAATAATTGAAATATCTTTTCATAAAGATATTGAAAATTCAACATATTGTAAACTATAATATTGTATATTCTTAACCAATAAAAACTTTTTATTTAAAAAAAAAAAATGGCCATGCCCACTCAGTCACATTACCCCACCACCACCAAGCCACGCCCACAGAACTGGTAGTAATAAATTTTACCTTTCACCACAGAGATCAAGTAAACGATATCTGCCATATCTCTCCTCTTAGTTTCATGTTTGCTGATGCATTCAAAGAATTCTAAGTAATTCAAATTAAACCTTAACTTTGCCAAAGCTGGGCTGCTGTTTTGTTGGCAAAATATGCCTTCAATACAATATTTGTTCATATTGTATTTGACAATAATTTCCATCAAATTAGTTGGAACAGATTTTACACTGTAATTTATTGGATTTACCTGGACCCTAATTTTATAAAAAATCTTACTTTAGTCTCCTTTTTAATTTGCAGGATTATATGAACATTTGTACATTTTTAGAGTATAAGATTAGTTGCTGCACATTTGAATTTTTAAAAGTTCTGTTTGATGTATGTTGTCTGGACCTGACAAGCTTGTTTTATTTCCAATTTGTTAATAAGATCTAGAGCTTCGCCTCTTTACCTCTATTAGCCTCAATTCCCCTGGTTTCCTGCCTAAAATGGTCACTTATCAACAGACATGTCTTTAATAGATATATACATATTTTGTCATCCAATATTTATTTAGTGGTTCCATAAATATCTTAATCTTATTGAATACTTTTTCATTGATTGGTGTCATCAATCTTACGGTACATAGGGACATTGGTTGTGATTGTGGCATTGTGGTAAAAATATGCCAAAACTGATGGATGATGACTGTAATCTAATTTGCAGTTTTCATATGTGTCCTGTGAAAACCTGATATCTGTGGACCTATTTAGCGATGGCCATAGCATATGGAAGATTGCAGTTTGTAATACAAAAGGAGTGAATGATACAGAGCCTAAACTGATGATTGAAATGTAAAGGAAAGAAACCCAGAGAAAAGGGCAGGATGTGTAATAGATCTGAATGAAGATTGTCTGATTTTGTGTGGGGAATTGATGAATAAATACAGGGGAGTGAAGGGATGGGTTTCATTATGAATGAAAGGGTAAAATGGGCTGAAAAGCATATTAGAAAGTATGACTCAATGTCATGTAGGTTATCATGGTTACATATGGAAATAGGAATCAACAGGGTGGTGAAAGTTACATGTTACACTTCATTGAATATTGATAATGGAAAGAACAAAAACGTGTTTGGGCAAAAATGTGCATTATTCTGAATGAATTCAATTTGGAGAAAAAAAATTAGGTGACATGAATGGATGGGTGGGAACGAGACGAGAAAAAAAAAGTTACCGAGCCATTTTGATATCCAAGAATGAAAGAGAATGATAATTGTTTAATGAGTTCTTGCTTAGAAAAATCTCTGCTTCAAATATGTGGTAAGTCTGTTCATAAATACACATGGCAAAAGAATAAATATATATCCAGATTCATTACTGGTTTGTTTAGGATGGGTGAGAGAATGAAAAAAGTAAAAAAAAATCAGAGGAAAGTTAAAATGATTAGAAAGAAAGTACAAGTTCTGTATGAAAAAGATTGCACAATAAATTAATCTTCAAACATAATTAATGAAAAACAGTGATGAAGAAGACGGGTAAGCTGCTTGGAACAGTATGAAAAGAGTCATGTTACAAGGTGTGCGAGAATATGTGGAGTTATGCTATTTATGGAGTGAGGAAGTGAAAGAGGCTGTAGAGGAGAAAAAATGCATTAAGAGAGAATGATAAAAGATGTGTCTAATGTCCACAGAGAGAAAGATAGTTGCAAAGAATCTTGTTAAAGAGAAAGATACAATTAAGGCTAAAAGAAGTGGAGAGAATGCAGAGCAATTTTGACGGAAATTCAAATATTGTCTTAGAAGTAGATGAAAAGGGCCAAACAAGAAGCCTGTAGCAGAGTAAGTGAAATTAAAAATAAAAACGATGACATGATGTGGGATGAAACTGAAGTGAGGGAATGCTGGAAGGAACATATTAGAAATCTGTACAAATGATAGCAATATGTCAAAAATGGAATTGAAATGCTATAATTAGAGTCGCTTCTAAGACTAAGCAACCTAGACAGTCACCTAGAGCACTAAATTTTAGGAGGTGCCAAAACTGAAAGCACTTCTGAAGTATACAATATGAATGTAAAATCTGATGATCTTTACTGGTTGCTTTTTCTTTCCATGCTTTTAAAAAACACCCACAGTCAGTCGAGTGATAGTGAAATAGCACACTAACCAAGACGAAAAAGAAATAGCTATGGATCTCAGGAAACTGAAAATATTATCAAAGCAAAACAATGGCCTAATAGGAAGGTACTGAGTGAACAAGTTGCACAACTGTCAACTTATCAAAGTTATAACTGGAGAAGCGGAAATGGCACACTCGGTGCAGTACCACACCCGCTTGAGGATTAAATATTGTATAATCATGAAGGGTCCCAGAATATGACTTTGCTTAGAGGTCCAAAATGTCTAGAGTCAGTCCTGCTAGGTTGCTATAATATCCAAGTAAAAATTGATGGAATATATTATAACTGGCGTATATGATGATACAGGAGGTGATAATGAGCAACGTGTGGGAAATGCTTTGTGGCTTTTTTCCCCCGCACTGCACTGAGAAAAGTATGAATGTGACAAAGACATTTGGGGGATTATTGCTTAATTTAGAGTAAATATGTAATAAAGTGAATAGGTTTGAATTATGGGATGTTTTCTGTGACTATGGAGCTGAAGACTAATTGCAAAAATGTAGTAAATGGATGATGGATATAAAGAATGCATATGAATAAATGGAATACTTAGTTAATAGTTGAGCACTGAGCAAAGGAGTAAGGCAAGAATGTCTGATGTCCCTTTGGTTGTTTCATGTATTTATGGAGAAAATGTGTTAAGTAATATTTGAGGTGAGCATGTGGGAACTGAATGTTTGTACAGGTAGTCCTCACTTAGCACCAGCCTTGTTTACCAACCGTTCATATTTATGACAGTGACGAACAAGTAAATTTACAACTAATCCTTACATTTATGACATTTGCAGATCTGTAAAGCAGGAAAGCTGAAGTAAAATAATAAGCACAGTCACTGCTTCACTTAACAAATTACCTCTCCCAGTTGTGGTCGCTAAACTAGGACTATCTATATACTTTTGTATGTAGACATTGCCAGGTTGCTGCCTGAGAACTTGAAGGTTTTAAGCAAGTATTAGATTGTGTGATTCAATGAAATATATGGATCTGAAAACGAATGTATTAAAAGACTGACCTAGATGCGTTGAGCAGAAAAAATTGAGTGATTGCAAGGTACTCACAAATGATGAAGAACTAGGGTGGTATTTGGTAGAAAATTTACAAAGCTAGATAAATGGATGAAAAATTGTTACAGTGGGCAAATGCAGGTAGAAAGGTAATCTGCAAGAAATCAATGTTGAAAGAAGTAACAATGGCTATGTATAAGAGTGTGCTTCTCTTCACTTTGTCATATTCAATAAATTGAATAAGTTTTAAGTATTATAACAGATCAACTGTCCTCCATTTTGTAACAGGCAGCCCCATTGTTTTCTTCTGTGTCTAGATCAAACTTTAAACTGCCAGAATGAAGCCATCTTCTTGGCTTTGTCATTGGCCAAAAATACGTCATTATCGGTACCTGTTTCTGGTAGTATATACCAGCGGATGGGCCTAATTTTGTATCTTCCACATTCACATAGTATGTTGTCATTTGCTAAGAGCTTCCACTTGAGCATATTGGTTTTACACTTAGGCATTCCAACTCTCAACCTATTCAGGATTCTCCAAGTAATATAAGAGAGGTCAGATCCCTCAGCCATATCCTCCTTTAATGTTATTCTTTGCTCAATGGTCTCCTTCCTCCATCTCTTAATTTGATTTTCATTCCTATCTATCTAGCTCCATTTATATCTAAGGGTTGTCTTTATAAACCAGAAACTGTCTGTCTAAATGTATGTAGTGTGGGTCTTTGTTATAAATATATTTCCTTAAAATCTTTGTTTACATTTCATATTGTTTCTTTGTCACTAAAGAAGTTTGGATTCCTTTTTGGTCTTCTCTTTTGGGTAGAATTTCCATTTTTTCAAAAATCTAACTCTAGCTGTGATATAATTGATTGGGTTGCCTTAATGTCACAAAGATGTTGCAGGATGGGGAGGGGGGAGGTCTTCAGTAGCTGCTAGTTGAATTACGTAGGTTACAGTAAATGATAAGGGAGATAGGAGGGAAATGAAAAGAAGGAAGGGGAAAAAAAGTAGAAAACAAACCAATTGGGGATAGGAGAAAACAGTTTTGAGGGAAAGAAATGAGGATAAGGAAGGAAGATCAAAGAAAATATAGGGAAGAAGACTGGGAGATAAAAGAGGAACAATGCATATTGTCAAGAGCTGAAAGGCTGAAGAAGCCTAGAGATAAGAACCATATACAATAGATGCCAGTTGTTCCCTATAAACAAGCCTCTAACGTATCTCAAAGCCCCTTTGTTTCCTCTTCCAATTTTGCTTTCTGCTTTCCTTTGTATTTGGCATCAAAGAATTAATAGACTGCGGGCCATGTTTAGTAGGGCAATAACACAGAATGTTTGGAAGAATGTTAACACATAGGTTTTCATGCACACACACACACACACACACACACACACACACACACACAAACACGTTTCCTTGATTTGTACGATTGCTTGGAGAAGTTTCTTTTTAACTACCGTGTTTCTCCAAAAAGACGACCCACCTTGAAAAGAAGCCCTATCATGTTTTTGAGCACATGCAATCAAATTAAGCCCCACCCACAAGATTAGCTCTAAAAGACCCCACCCACCCCGAGGTGCAGGGGGTGGGACAAGGCACACAGGTAAAAAATAAGCTAGGGTGAGGATGGGGGGGGGGGTGGAACTGCCCTACTTACCAGGCCTCACACACCCTGACACCTCCCTCGCCTTCTTCTGCAGCCGCTTCTTCTTGGTCGCTTGCCGCCACTCGCACACATCGCCCTGGCCTCTGTTTTGCCTTCAGGAAGGCATCTGAAGTGAAACGGAAGCCGGGAGATGCATGCAAGTGGCGGCAAGTGACCACAGAAGAAGTGGGCCAGCAGTGGGCTCCTGCTATGCGGGACTGTCGGTGTCACTGCCACAAGATGAGTCAATAATTAGAACCCTCCAAAAAGAAGGCCTAGCCATTTTTTCGCGGGTCAAAAGAAAATAATACCCGGCCTTCTTTTTGGAGAAACATGGTATATAATATTTATTATTCAACAAAATGGAGAATTGTTGCCTCTTCAAAATGCTAAAAAAAAAAATTAGTAACACTATTTGGCGATAGTAGTCAGGGAAGGGCTTGAGGCCCCCAAAAGAGGTTTGGGGATTGTGTGGGGCCTAGGGGCTAGGAATTGTCCATCCCTGCATTCAAGATTCTGAATTTTTGTTGCACAGATCATACTATGGATCGGTTTGGGAGTGTTAATTATCAGCACCTACACAACTTTATCAGCAACTCAAGAGACTCCAGCAAAAGTGGAAGCCATGGAACCAGACAACGTGCCTAGAGAAATTAATAAGGAACAGAACTCTGCTAAAATTTCAGGTATGTGACATGTTCTTGAAAAACTGTGCTGCAAAATGCTGCATAAATTCCATTAAATATAGTTGCACTCCAATCCATTCATAGGATCACAATGCTGAAACAGTAGAAATCATATTTTTAGGAAAGATAATGTAATGACTATAATATCTTGTTTTCCTCACAATTGTTTTTAAAATTAACAAGCTGGGACATTCTTTTTCTTGGGAGGCAGATTTTTAGTAGAGGAGTTAATATGCATTATATCACCTCCACCCTTTAAATGGTTAAATATCTGTTGGAATATGCCCCTAATCTTTTCTTTCCTTTTTCTGTTTTTGAAAACCCAAGAGCAAATGTGTAGTCATAGTAACTGAACCTTGATCTCGTCTGTTATATAACAAAGCAATAAGTATATTTTAAAATAAATAAGGTATATAAGAGATGATTCTCCTCCTCCCTTCAGACAAGTACAAACAATTACATTGACTTGATAGCTTCTCTAGCATTTCATTTTTTAAAAAATATCTTTTTCCCATCCCTCATCAATAATCAAATTATAAAAGCCTATCACTCAGTCCTAACCAGCAAAAGTCTACTAAGAGCTACCAGAAATATTAACACATATATTATATTTTAATCTTAATTTTAAAAATCCATTTGTAATCCAAACTCATCCCTTTCTTTAAGAAATGAAGCAAAAGAATTCTTGCCCAGCTTGTAAACAGATTCTTAAAACTGTTTCTGGTCAAAAAGAAATCCCATTAGTAGTTAGCAGAAACCACGACATACATATTTTAACTCTGACGACATACACTCATTTCATAGACCACCTGTTTACTTTTGAAAAGTCTGACATGACATCTGACATGTCAAATGTCCATAAGTTGACTTCTTATCATTTTATCTTTGTCTCCTCTCAGGAACAATTTCCTTGGTTTCACTCATTCTTTTTTTAAATCCTAGCTAAGAAGGCTTTCCAAATCATTCTTTTAATTATTAGTTGTATGTCTCCTTTAATTTTTAAGAAATCAACCGGTTTCATCTATAAATCTATTTTTGGCATCTTTTTCCACATTATTTTTCTACTCTGACATTTTAAAAACTATTTTCAGATCCACAGCAATGTTTTCCATATAGCTTTTGTAATCCAACATTTTTAAAATTCCAAAATCCGCATTCCAATCAGTTTGTTTTATCCAATAAAATCTGTTGTTTGTCTGTATCCTTTGTGGTATTATATATTTAAAAAAATTAAGTAATTTTTGAGTACATCGTTCCCAAACAGTCTTAATTTCTTTTATAGTAAAATAGTATTGCTGCATTGTATTAATGGGTCTCTTCTCCTTTAAATGAAATTGTTTGTTCTCTCTGGTTCCCTCTAGTCCAGTGGTCACTAACCAGTGGTCCGTGGACCTCTAGTGGTCCGTGAGAAAATTTTGATGGTCCGCAGAAAAATTATTTGCAGTTTTTATATTGCACTAGATACTATTTATCTTTTTTTAAAAAATCATATTAGTGGTCCGCGGGATTTAAAATTATGAATTTAGTGGTCCCTGAGGTCTGAAAGGTTGGTGACCCCTGCTCTAGTCAGCCTTATCATCTGTTTATTTCCCAACCAACAAACTTTCCCACATTGCTTACATATGAATTTCAAAATCTTCATATATTCTTTAATGGTTTTTTTAAAAAGCCCACAGGAATATTCTTTCAATTCCATCGAGCCCCTTAGTTTTCCAAAATCCACTTTCTAGTCCCCCTTTTGCCCGTTTTCCAAAAATAAAGCAGAGCTTTTCTTTATAATCCATAAACTTACATTGGAACTTCGTCCATCTGGGGTAGAAGGAGATTTTCCTGGCAATGGTGTAAAGCTTGCCTTTTGGAAGGTTCTTAACTTGAAAGAAGTTAATATTAAGCAGCTTCGTAAAGTAGCAAATAGGCAAACCCTGTGTCTCTTTGGTGTCTCTATGGTTCTATACCTTACCATCCAGCTTACAGTGGATGATTCCCCCCCCCCCCCCCCCGCCCCAAGCATCCAGAGTTCTCAAATCTGCTGGAGCTTGCAATTTTGCAGGGAGAGGACAAGGATGACTGATGGGTCATCCTTGTCCTCTCCTTAATCTGAAGAGGAATTCCAAGGAACTGATTTATTCTTTGGCTTCTGTTTCCACCATATTTGTCAGCTCTGTAAACAGAAAGTAGCCATCAGTCTGTCATTGCTGTTCCCAGAAGGCCTTTTCCTTTTTTTTCTTTTCCTTTTTTTTTCTTCTTGCACTTTTTTCTTTTCTTTTACTTTTTATATTTTTCTTATTAGGCTTTTATCTTTGTATTTGTAAACTTTAATAAATTTATTGTAAAAAAAAAAGGTAAAGGTTTAGCTTTATTTAAATAAACAAATATACAAACCCCTCCACAAATATATGCATAGTGATTTTCAATATTTTGGTCAAAAGTGGCAAATAATGTCTCAAAACCAGCATTTGGCTTACTTGCCTGACAGTTTGATGTTTTCAGGTTGATAAAATAATATAGAATGCACATTGTCAATAATGTGCAAGAAAAGTGTGCAAATAATAGTTATTCTAGATCATGCCCTATTTTTGGTATGGTCTCCGATCTGAACTTTTTATCCATTTTTTGGGGATTAAGAAAACTTGCTGCGTTGGAAAACAACCAATCATAGTTTTTCCTTTGGAGAAGGAACTATGTAACTGTTCTGCTGCCATTTTTATACATTGATATGCATTTTAGTCTCAAAAGCTTGTTTATCAGCTGTATTTCTGGGCCATCACCAGCTAACCGTTAAAACAATTGTCAGTTTTGAAAACAGTCCGTTAAAACTGGAAAAAAAATATTTGAATTTCTCTCGCACTGCTAATGCCATGCATACATGTTTATCAGGCCAAGGAAAACATAGGAGCTCAGGTGAGTCAGCGTAGATTTTGTACTATTTAATTGATAATTCAGGCTGATAGATAAATTCCTTCAGTTGTTATTTAGATTAGCAGGGTGAATCAGAGCTTGGTAAAAAATACTCATGAGGTTAGACATAGGCTACAAATTAAGAAACTCAAAGGATGCCTTTGAGCACATGCTCAGTTTAGGCAGTTTGTGAGCTAGAAAAACCAAGCCTCAAAGTTCTTTCTTTTCCTGGTTTTCCCCCAAACATTCTTTCATGATATTGAAATTACAAGGAGACACTGCATTAATGGACAAAGCGGCCATATAAAAAGCATTCCATCACGATTATTCCAGCTTGTATAAAGGGAGTGGCATCTCTCGAGGAAAATAAATGCATATTTATTTTGTTTCTTGTTAAAGAAACAAAATTTCCTAAGGATTATAGAGGAACAGAGAGCCAGGTTAGGAACGGAAAAGGATTATTTTCCATATTTTCCTTTTCCATATTATTCCATACAATTCTTTCCTCTCCTGGGTTTCTCTCCCAAAAATTCTCTTTCAGTTGTGTAATTTTAAGTGGAAAATATTTTTAAACTGTTCCTATTCTTAGTTGTTTGAGTGTTGGGAACCTTTCCCAATCTACTGCAAATCATCTGGAGATCTATAAATGCTAGTCTAGGAAGAAGAACCAGTGAAACAGAATAGGATTATTATTGCATTTTTCCTCTTTTTCTAGCTTTTCTGGAATTCTATTCAAGTAGATCGTAGAGTGATTCCTAGTGATGCCAGGGCTTAGCAGAATGAAGTGCTGTAACAGGTGGGAAATAGCCAAATATATGCCTCTCTATGCTTTTACTGAGGCAGTCTGACAGCCACAGAAGATGACATTTAAGTGATCTTTGGTGAAACTTGGAGATCATAAGAGACACACGAGGGGAGAACATTGCTTTAAGTCCAGAATAGTTCAGAGAACTGCAGAGTATTTTTTAAAATGTATTTTGGCAATCTGTCCCTATTAGAAAGTAGATATATGAACCATATTCAAAAGCACAGGTGTTGAGGTATTCAAGGCATGAAAGGTTTTCTGATTGGAAAGATTGCAGCCTTTTTGCAAGTGGGGTCAGTGGGCTGTATCCTAGCCATTGAAAGCACAGCTCTATTTAAGCCATGCATAAGAAAGTGCAATCCATTGAAGCCCACAGCTAGGTATGAATGAAAAATGTCCCCAAAGGCCGCAAGCAAATCCATTCCTGAGGCACTCTAGAAGGGACGTCATCCCACAGCATTAGAAGATCTCCTTGCTATGGTGTCAGAGCCTGCCATCTTTCTTTCACACCTTATAAGGTTATGCTTCTGTGCTAAATGCACCATCTTCCCTCTCTCTGTTGGGAATAATCTTGCAAAAAGAACCTGCTTTCCAGGGAGCTGCATTCTGTCATTCAAACCACGAATGGGGCTTCTGGGTTACTTGGCTGTCACCAATACCTCCTCTTTCAGCCCACATCTGTTTCTCATTTCTTGCACGAGCCTCTTGCGGAAACACATGGCTTTCCTCTTCAGGCGGCGTGCAGAGGGACCCTTTTCCCAGCTTGTTTCTGAATTTGTCCCAGTCCGTCCGTCCGCCCCCCCCGCCCCCCCAAACCATCAGCAACTTTAATTCATGTTTGGCTTGTTAAGGCTGTCTTCATCGCTACAATGTGCATTTTGGATTTCTGCCTTTACCATACACCCCTTGCCTATCAGTAGATGCTAGGATGCTTATGGGTTTTTTTTTTAACAGTGGCTTTTGAGGATATAGAGCCCCGAATTGTACAGACTTTCATTAAACTCTGCCCCATGGGTTTGGAGATTATGGATATTAGAATGCTGCCCTTTTATGTGAACACATATTGACCAGGAAATTTTGAATCACGCTTTTATTAACAACTCCCAAGTGCCCATTATACACCCCCCCCCATCCGTATCGATAGGTGTTTACTGTCAGCCACTGCTTGTGAAGGTATAAAAACCCCTTCCAGAGCAAGGTTGCTATTACAGGGCATGCGGATGTTAAAGAGGTTGCTAAGCTGCCTTTGAAAGCACATGAAGGCAATTATCCATAAAAAAAAAATCTAATTAAGCAATTTCTTTTTTGCTTTTGAAAGATACCACCCCCTCCCCCCAGAGGGTCTCCCTGGGTGGATTATGTTTTTTTAATATTTTGCAGCTCCCTGCTTTAAAATCGTTGCTCAGAGCCTTCTTTCTGTTCCATTCCTCAGTGGTTTTTCCATATCGAAGGTCTGATACGCCGTTTCTCTTACCTTCCTCCCAGCTAGTCCAGAAATGAAAACAATTTGGTCCTTGTGATGCACCGTTGCCATCTTTTTATATATATATATATATATATATATATATATATATATATATATATATATCCATTCGGATTTACCATTTTTTGCCTCTGATGAGATGTGGCTGCGTCTTGGTGTCTGGTGTGCGCTGTCAGTCTGTTCCACTTACGGTCATCATGTGCAAAAGCCCACCGTTCTGACATCTGTGTTACAGGCAAGGGATTTGGGGGGGAAAGCGTAGGGAGGCCTTGCGAGCTTCAAAGGTTACACCTGTAATAGGCGTTTTGGATGCACTTACTTTGTCATTCCTGTCTCGCTCTGCCTTCTCCTCCTCTCCCCCACCCCCAGCTTGTTGGCTATGCAGAGAAGAAGCTGGAGCTCTGTGTGAAATGGATTACCCCCCCATTCCTCCCTTAGCTTCTAATAACTGCTGGAACAGCTTGGCTTGTTGGAGCACTCCCTGGTGCTTTGGGAGAACAATCTTTTAATAGCTCCTATGACACAGAAAAAGGAGCTATTGCCCTGCTGTCATTTTTTGTTCAGTTTTACAGTCTGCATGTCAGGAGAAAACAGTGAACTAGTTTCCCCGATGCCATTCAGTCACCTTGTAAAAGTGTTAATAGTTACCATTTACAGATGTTCTTGGTGAAAGTATGCTCTCTCCCTCCCTCCCTCCCTCCCTCCCTCTCTCATTGGGCAAGCCTTTGCAGACTTATCTCCTGCCCCCCCCTTTTTTTTTTTGTTATTGTTGTCTGTTCTTGGTTTTGGCCCCAGACTATATACCTGCACAGAATCAAGAATTTGGGTCAGCTAAATGTCCTATGTGATGATTTTTCTGCATACATTAGGGAAGAATTGGGATCATTTCCCTCCCCACCCTTTTAAAATGCCTGCCATGTGACTGCTTCCTTCCAAAGTTAAGATAGGAGCTGAGCAGCGGTCTTTTCCCTGAACATGTTCCCATTTGGAATGACAGGAGTAACAGATGATGTGGTACCTATGGATTTTCTTAGTTCTTATGGATTTCTCTTGTCGGTGGCAAGAGATTTGTGTTGGTGATCATGTCAAGACCATCTTTTTTAGATACTGTGAGATATATTAGTTCAGAAGCCTGGGGTAACATCAGATGAATTAATTCCTTCTCTCTACCAATAATTATGCCATTATCTTCGTGTCCTTAGCTATAACTCTGTATTTATTGTCTAACAGCACAAGTGATTACCAGTTGGCATTGTGCATGCTGCTGAAATTTTACTTTTAATTGTTTCTTTACTAAATGTCAACAGCCTCATATTTGTCCATTACCACAAGAAAAGATTTTGCTACCTTAAAATAATCCATTCTTTTTAAATTGTTGGATTTTCTTCTTTCATGATCTTCAGAAGCATGGCAAGAGCCTTGGTAGTACAGTGGTCTAAAGCACCCTGTTATTAACACCAGCTACCTGCAATTATTGCAGGTTCGAATCTCACCAGGCTCAAGGTTGACTCAGCCTTCCATCCTTTCTAAGGTAGGTAAATTGAGGACCCAGATTGTGGGGGCAATAAGCTGACTTTGTATAAATATACAAAAGTATGGAGGCTATTGCTTAGCGCATTGTAAGCCGCCCTGAGTCTCCAGAGAAGGGCGGCATATAAATCAAATTTTAAAAAAAGGAAAAAAAAGAGTAATGAAACAGAGTGTATAATAGGTTGGCCTAGAACAGGGGTGTCAAACTTGATTTCATTGAGGGCTGCATCAGGATTGTGTTTGACCTCGGAGAGCCGGGGGTGGCTATGGCGGGCATGGCCATGGTGGGCATTTGACACAAGCTCAAGATGCATTTTTTCCCTTCTCTTCTTTCTTTCCACGGTTCTTTACTATAACCATTTTCCTATCTCTTCTACCAGATATCACTGGCATTTATTACTTATTCTTCATACTTCACTAAACTTTTTATTTCTAAATTTATACCCCATTGTTTAATAGTAAATTGCTTTTCCAGGCAGAAAAGGTATTTATACTACTATATTTTTATTATTCAACTAATAATAAAAATACAGTAGCATAAATAATATGATAATACAAGATCTAACAGCAGAGGTAAATTTCCAGGATAGTAAATAGAAATGGCTAGCAATTATAGATTGTTGATTGTAGATTAAATGGACCTGCGGTATATAAAATCTGGCATTAAACTGTAGTATTAATATAGGATGTTGCTTATTTTCTATCCAGATCAGGCACTTACTTGAGGCCACATAATTGTAATCTAGTCCAATCCAGTCCTCCTGCAGCACTCTGCTGCCTGAATACGGGCCGTGCGGAGGCACCGCATGGCCCATTTTCAGCTGTTAGAGTGCTGCAGGAGGCTGGGAAGGCCAAAAACGGGCTGCGTGGGGGCCGCATGCAGCCCCCTTGCAAGCTGTTTTGGCTGGCAGAGGCACTGTGGGCTGGTCCTTTGATATTTTCAGTCCAGATTTAAGCACCCCGCAGGCTGGATCCAGCCCGCTGGCCTTGATTTTGTCGACCGTGGCCTAGAACAATATTTCCCAACTTGAAGCCATCCAAATATATCAAGTTATATATTCTGTAATTGAAATTGAGCTTTCCTTAATTTATTGTATTCCTCATGAATTGGGAGATAATGTGTTGTGTCTTCGGCTCCTGAGCCCGGACCTTCGGAGGAAGAACCCTCCGAAAGTGAAGAGGAGGAGGAGGCAAGGCCCCCCTCTCCTGGCCCGTCTGGTTTGGCACCACCCCAGGCCCCAGCTGAAAGCCCTGAGGAGGAAAGCTCCTCTGAGTCAGATGTTAATGAGGAGAGGGAGTGGATTAATCCCAGGTGGCGACAATCAGAGAGACGGGCTCAGCAAAGGAGTGGGTGGGGCCGAGCACGAGGTGATGAGTCACAAAGCCAACGCCCCACAAGGTATAAAAGGAGCTGACCTTACCTTGTTGGCTTTTGTGACAAACAAATTATTAGCTTGGCTGCTTGTTTCCTGAAGTACTGCATCAGATAAGTGTTTGCTAACCTTAAGACTGTTTGTTTTTGGACATGCCGGAGAGCCTTATCAGGGACTGGCCGTGGCAACTCAAAATAACAGCTGTCTTTATCTCTCCCGGGCTCGCTGCCAGCTTGTTGTTTATGAATGGTGAATAAACGACTTTCGTACACTTCTGTTTGTGTGTGTGCTTGTCTGGGCTCCTGAAGCAGGGAGGGGACAGAACATAATGACAGTATAGGTAAAGAGTCCACCAAATTCAAAAGACACCAGCTTGGGGAAAGCTGAAGGAATGTATGTCTTCAATTCTAACTCTAAAAATTACCACCAGATCAAGAGGGGCAACAGATTGCAGAAAATACATGCACGCACAAACACACCCAGAGCAAACAATAAACTTCATTGCTGTTTTCCACAGCATCTTTTCTCAATAGACAAGTATCAAAAATGGTGCTACTTCTTTCCCTTTGCTACTTAAAAATAAGCATATGTATGTTTTCCAATTAACAATTTCTGTGTATCCCCTCTCATTTTTTTTCTTTCCTCAAAATTTGAAAAGAGTAAAAGCTTCTTAATATGTTTTTCTCCTTTCATAGAAACCAGAGCACTGATAATGTCAGAGAAGAGGTGATGTCGGTTGATATTGTGGGAGAAATGCCTTTATCTCTGGCACATAAGATGTAGTTCTGCTTCATTCATTCATTCATTCATTCATTCAATTTCTATAGACGCCCCTCTCTGTCAATGACTTTGGGTGGCTTACAATTCAAAAATTATTACAATTAAAAATACCAAAAACATTTTAAAACAGTAAAAACATGTTTTGTAGAGGATTGATTGTGAGAAAGGAGCGGGCCTGTAGTTTTTCTTACTCCTCGTTTTACCTTCTCCTTAACATCTTTTCCAGTGCAAATTGATAAATTGATTTCCCTTGCTTTAGAACAAAAGATAATTTCTGGGTCCAACACAGTTGCGTTGTTTTTTGCTTAACTATTTCTTTAAATTATGCATTTGGTGAAAAGTCTTTCAACTCAGTGTTCCATTTGTATTCTCCAGCTTACAGGTAGTCCTCAATTTAAAGGCCATGGGACCATTCGAAGTTACAACGGCACTGAAAAAAGTGACTTACGACCATTTTTCACACTGTTGCACTATCCCCATGGTCACGTGATCTAAATCCGGATGTTTGGCAACTGGCTTCTATTTATGACGGTTGCAATGTCCCAGCATCATGTGATCGATCACCTTTTGCGACCTACTGCTATGCAAAGTCCATTGGGAAGCCAGAATCACTTCACAACCGTGTTACTACCTTAACAACGGCAGTGATTCATTTAACAACTGTGGCAAGAAAGGTCGTAAAACGGGGCAAGAGTCACAACGTGCCTTGCTTAGCAAAGGAAACGCTAGGCTCAATTGTGGTCGTAAGTTGAGGACTACCTGTACTGAAGAACCCGAAGAGGTTTCTCATTGCACTTTATTTGGATTATGCCGGGATAAACTGCAAGGAGCCCGAAGCATTGCGGTTATATTTTTCTCTCAGGGAGCTCTTTACGTGGAATATTCCAAAATAAAATCAGCTGCCATTGTGGGTTTGGAGGCCGCAAAGAGCATCAGATGATTTTGCTCCTGCAGATCTGGATCGATTGCAATGCATTGGGGCCAGGTAGCTCAATCCTCATCTTCCCGGGAGCAGAGCTGCTCCCCTTGTCAAATTCTTGGAGAGAGGATTGGAAAAGCTTTTAGGGTTGCTCACTCATGATGAGATTTTATTGCAGCCCAGAGGGATGGGGTTGGTGGGCCATTAAAATAAAAGTGGATGCTTCAAAAAACCCCGTGGGAAAAGTCCTTCCCTCACCCTGCCCTAATGCAGTCAGAGGAGTAGCTTGGGTTGGCTCAGTGTGTGAGCTATCATTCAGCCACCGGTCCTTGGGTGCACTCCCAACATTTGGGGTTTTTCATCTCTCTCTCTTCCCCCCCCCTTCCTCCCTCTTTCTGCCTAACACTTCCTGAGCCCCGGGATCTTTTTTTTTCCCCCTGCTGTTTTTGTAAGCTAAGAAGCTTTTACAGCCTCTTCGCCTTTTTTCCTGTCAAGCCCAGCACCCCTCATAAAACATTAAGAGGCACAACATTACTGTAACATTATCCAAAGGGACCACAAGGGCGACTCTACAGTTTCAGTGATTATTACACATCCTGGGCAAAATGTTTCTCTCCAAACCACATATAGCCCCTTATAGATTTCCGAGCAGCATGAGAGGCCGTTAATTCACGCCCTGATGATGAACTTAATTTTGCTTCCTGCTGAGAAAATGACGGCTTTGAGGCAACTTTGTCTTATTACAGAGTGGAGACTTTTTTTTTTTAATCTCTTTTTTTCCCCCTTTTGTTTTGCTCTTGAGTGTCTGTGCTGCGTACATTTGTGTGTGTGTTTGTGTGTGTGTGTGTCTTATATATGCAAAGCCAGAGGTTTAGATACAAGCTTACTAGTTATGTTCCACACTGTTGAACACAACTGGAGCATTAATAAATTAATGCCAAAACCCTTCCACCTTATCAGAGGGGAATAGAAAGCTGAAATAAACGAATGTGTTGTATCTATTCTGCTTTTCCCGGCGTAGCTGCCGTTTAGCCAAATGACCTGGAGAAAATCAGCTTGTGACAGACCAACATTCTAGGCCAGGTGAAAGGATCACAGTCCAGGTGATAAAGTTTAATTCGTGGTAGAAGCTGCCAGGGTTATTTCAGAAGCTGCTGAAATAAAGATTAATCCAGGGCTTGCCACTAAATCCTGAATTTAAAAGGGGAAACATACATGTAACGTGTGTTCCCTTTTAAATCGGCAACTCGCTGACTGTGCCTGAAAGCTGGCCCAGGTCATTTGGCTGCACAGCAGTCATGCTGTGAAAAAGGGGAAAGATAGTGTCCATTCCCTGTTTCTTTCCGCTTTCTATTCCCCTCTGATAAGGTGGGAGTCTCTGGCATTAATTCCTCAAACGCTTCAACCCTGGTTTTTTCCAGTGCGGAATGCAACTAGCAAGCTTGTATCTAAACTTCTGGCTTTGCAGCTGTATTTTCCCTCCTGAGTTATTGGTAATCAGGGTTTTGGGGAGAGACAATGTCCTTGTAAATCTGCACAACTACAAATTTTGACACGTATTACATCAAATCCACTATTTTTGTTTAAAGTTAAGTTCCTTTAGACATAGCGGGGGTGAAGAAAACTTGGAGGTTTCCATGCAATGCATTTTAATGGCTCAAAACTGCTTCACTCTGGGGTTCTCCCCCCCCCCCAACGTGGCCCGTCGAAGGGAAAGCTTATGCCACTGTGATCGAAAATTGCATGCTACGTAGATCTGAGTTACGAAACAACAGTATTCCCAGAAGCATCCAAATATACATGTATGGTTTGAAAAGTAGGGTTTTCAAGGTAGGGTTTCAATTGGCCATTCGTAAAGGCCATGCTAGCTTGATTTTCTGGGAACTGTAGACCCAGTGGTAGGCTGGAGCCAGCTCATACAGGCTTGCAAGAGCTGATTGTTAAATTTTCTGGAATTCTGTGAGCCACTTGAGAGCAAAGCTGAGTCACAATGGAGCATGCTGATTAGCTGTTCAGTGGCTAGTAGCGCAAACACTGTGGCGGCAATGGATCTGGAGAGCCATTTGCTAAACATTTACCAGCATACCACTTATCTAGACCCAATGTATATTTGGAAAGTACCAACTTGGGGAAGATTGATGTATGTGGTTTCCTCCCCCCGCCCCCCTCCCAATCCCATGTGTGATTTAGCCTTCTTCGTCTAGGTTGGACTTCTCGGATCAGAGAGCAACTCTTCAATCTTATGCTAAGAAGTGCCAGTCTTTTTTCTTTTCTTTTTTCTAAGCAGTGCCAGTCTTGTTGCCCATTAATATTTGTCCCCATCCTTTTTTTTTTTCCTTTTCTTTCTATTTCCCAAGTCCAGATTTGGGGCAACTTTTTTAGCTGGGTGCTGCCATTGGGGCATATGATGATTGCCTCACTGAAGCAAATGAAATTTGAGGATGTTTTTATTCTCTTTTTAGAGTTTGGGAAGGCTTGTGGAAATAGGTGTGACAGGTATTCCCGGTGACCTAATGCATTTGCTTTTCCCAGCAAATTGTAAAAGAGGTAGACATTGCCCTATTGGAAACTATCATTTTGTTGCTGATGTTGCCGAGTTCTGGGAACTGCAAAAATATTTCATAAGTGGCCCAAGAGCTGTAGGGTGCTCACTCCTGTATGGGCCCTAAACGGTATGGATAGAACTCAGCAGCCTGTCTAGCAAGGATAATGGAAACACAGTGATTTCATATTTAAAACAAAATGTATCATATCCTCATGTTGTCACATAAGAGCTCCCCGGTTTAAGGACGTTAAGCAGAGCCCTACAGGATTCTGTCCACATTTTCTCTGAAGAATCTCAAGCTTAAGGCGGGAAGGGATCTGACTCGCAGCACTTAGTATTCTGGTGAGTGGATGTGTGAGACAAGTGCTCTGACTTGCTTTCTTGAATCTTGCAGTAGGTAGAGTGGCCTTGCCTTGAGAAATCAGATTTGACATATATTTAGCATCAGATCCAGCATTCAGAAGCCACTGTGCTTTAGGGGAAAGTTTCCCAAATAATCTGGCCAATGAGCCATACCAGGCCTTAAGCCTACATTGTCTTACTTCTGGTTTTCAATTTATCTAAATCAGGAATGGGCAATTAATTTTCTCAAGGCGCCCCATGAGAAACTGGGACTGTTGTGGAGGGCCGAACCAACAGGGCTGTCAAGGTGCGTAGGCATGCACGCACATGCATGGTATATATGTATGTATGTATATAGCATGTGTATATGTGTGTTTGTGTATGTGTCTGGGTAGATATACACTTCCTCTTGAGAGCAGGCAACAGAACTTCATTTTTAATGTGGGCCAGTGTGCTCACAGTAAAAAAATGACAATAAAAGTTATCTTATCTTACATACATAAATTGAGAGAAAAAAGTAGTCACTTTCAAAATAAAAGCAATCCAAGTGGGCCAAACAGGGGCAGCCAAAGGGCCGAATGTATCCAGGGGCCGTAAAATACCCACTTCTAGTCTTGATTATAAAGGTAAAGGTCTCCTGTGTCCAGTCATGTCTAGGGAGCGGTGCTGATCTCTGTTTTTTAGCCGAGGGAGTTAGCGTTGTCCAAAGATATTTTCCATAATCATGTGGCTAGCATGACTGTACACTGAGGCGCATGGAACACTGTTACCTTTCCACCAACCAAAATGGTACCCATTTATCTACTTGCATTTGCATGCTTTCGAACCGCCAAGTCAGCAGGAGCTGGGGCAAATAGTGGGAGCTCACGCTGTTGTGCAATGCCTGGGTCTCGAACCTGGGCTGTCAGCTTTCCAGCAGACAAGTTCAGCATTTTTAACCACTGAGCCATTGCGTTCCCTCCAATCCACATTATATACCATTGAAATCACAACATCCCTGACATATTCTGGGACCCAGGGACAGCCAGTCACACTAATTTCAGCAGAAGACTTTGTGGAATTGTTGTAGCTACAGACTTTGTTTTGTATTTGCTTCCTCTTGCATTTCTGGAAATACTGGTTACCTTTCTTATATTGTGGCTGCCAGACATTCATATTGTCTAAATATAGTTGCTTGCAAGTCAGTCAGTTTCTATTAACTTGCAAGTATCAAAAAAGTTTCTAAAGTCATTTTAACTGTGCCCTGTGCTGGTGCTTTGCTAATCTGCCACATTCCAAAGGACTGTGGGTTCTAGTTTAGTTGTGGTCCCTGACAAAGTTCAAACAGTTTTAGAAACCCAAAGGTTGCTAATCATATGTATGTATCCTAGGTAATGTTTTCTTCTACCCATTCTCTTTCCCTGATAGGTTCCTTTGAACAAAAAAAAAGGGGG
Source organism: Ptyas mucosa (assembly GCA_012654045.1). Taxonomy (NCBI): domain Eukaryota; kingdom Metazoa; phylum Chordata; class Lepidosauria; order Squamata; family Colubridae; genus Ptyas; species Ptyas mucosa. Next base: position 14,077,466 of record WNWU01000020.1, read on the forward strand.
CTATAGTTTGAGATTGCTCATTCATTTGCTCCTCGTTGCCTGTTGGTCTCTAGCTAATCTGAGCCTCTGATGACTAAACCAGCCTTCCCTAATCTGGGTTCTCTCCAGACGTATGGATTTCAAAATTTTCCAGCCAAGGAAGCCATTGTTAAAAATTCTAGGAGTTGAAATCCAGACACATAACAAGAGCCCCAGGTTAGAGAAGGCTGTAGGCTCCCCTCTCCCCAAAATGGAACAGCTGTGTTCTTTTAGACTAAGTTGCAAACAAGAAAGAAAGCGAGAAAGGAATGACGAGGATGCAGCTTGAATGGAGAACATCTTTCCCGAGGGCTCTGTGGAACATGGAGCCAGCTTGGCTTGGAAGTAGGACTTCGGCTGTAATTCTTCAGCTGCTTTGCTTTCTCTTGCATTTGGTCTCCTTGACAATGCTGAGGCAGCTGTGTGAAGCCAAGCCCCCTGTCTTCTCTCCCCCCCCCTCTTTCTGTTCTTGGCACCCGTGGACTACCTTGTGTACCTGCTGAAGTTCATCTGCCCCACTTGGAAGGTGTGTGGGTGGAGGCAAAGTTAACGTTCACAAGGAGCCGAAAATGAAAATGGGACAGGGTGGAGAAGGGTGTTCACGTAAGTGTGAGAATGACTATTTCAGACTTCAACTCTGCAGGAAATGCTTGGCGTGACTTCAGCTGCCAGAAGTGAGGGAACAGTCTGAACTGCCCTTTTTTTTTTTTTTTTGGTAAAGCTAATTTCTCAGGCTCTTTTGCAATGTAGGCCCCTGATAATGGGAGATTGAGTCTTCCTGTTCTCATTTACTTACTCTTTTTATAAAAAAAAAAGACTTTCAAGGTAAACGTCTATGGCTTTGCTTAGATGAGGGAGAGGTTGGATGTATTCTTAACCGTTTAGTCAGTAAAGCAGCTGGAGGTGAGAAGGCTCTGCCCCATCCACCTGCAGAATTTCAAAGCCCAGGAGTAGGACTGTCACTCTTCCTCCTTGCTGCAGGCTGCTTTCCTGCAGAGAGCAGTGTCAGGCTTTTAAACTGGAGGCATAATTGGGAAAGCCTGAAGCCTCTTCTGTGACACCCTGCCTCCTGTTAATTCTGGTTTTAGCAGAGAGCTCTGCCTGTATCTGCAAGCAGGGAGAGATGCTGGCAATTCCTACAGCAAGAGGCCTGAATAAACAGGCGCCAGACAGCCTTCAGCTGCCTCCTTTCTTCACTCTGCCTTTCTTTCTTGGTTTTCTCCCTTCTGGGGATTTCTCTTTGCTCTCTACCGCTTTCGCTTCTATTGTAAACCAACTCCTTAGTATGTTTCTTCTAGGTTTGCTAATTCCAGCAGGTAACTTCCCTTGGCCATGCCTAGCATCTTCACACACTGCTTGTCATGCATAGCATGTAAATGAGCAAGGGCAATGCTGCCATCTAGTGTCCACTCATCCCAAACAGCAGCATTTTGTTTGTTCTAACAATCCAGCACAATTGTGTGTGCGGGGGTATGTATAAAGGAGAGCTGTGATTACTTTTCCTAACTCTTCTACTATAAAATGGTATAGTAGGAGGAGAGTGTTTGAGAGAGAGAGAGAATTTGATTAGTGTCACTTCTTACACCTAAGAGTCTCTTGTGTTTGCACTCGCACTCATATTTCTCCTTTTTTTTTTTTTTAATTTGATTTATATGCCGCCCTTCTCCGGAGACTCAGGGCGGCTTACAATGCGCTAAGCAATAGCCTTCATACTTTTGTATATTTATACAAAGTCAGCTTATTGCCCCCACAAACTGGGTCCTCAATTTACCTACCTTAGAAAGGATGGAAGGCTGAGTCAACCTTGAGCCTTGGTGAGATTCGAACCTGCAATAATTGCAGGCAGCTGATGTTAATAACAGGGCTTTAGACCACTGTACTATCCAAGGCTCATTTTCCTTGTGGAGGAAAATGGCAGTACGGTGGTGTATAGATGGGGAAGATGGCACGGGGTAAAAGGGAAGATTGCCTCTTCCCAAGCATAACTGATACCATCAAACTAACAATCCATTTTCCACAGTAGTTGCACTTTATTAAAAGCTGAACACAACAGGCAATATAGCCACAAGAGAGAATGGGAAGCTTGTTTGTATGCCAGATGGGGAATCTGTTTCCTTAATCATTTCTAACCATGCTTTTCAGATCAAGACCCTGCAGTTCAAGAAGTGGCTGATAACCGTGACAGACCCAAATTGGTGAATGAGAAAGAAGAGGTGGAACAGCCACAGATCAAAGTTCCCATGGATATGCCTAAGAGAGAAGACAAGGAGAAACCAAAGGAGGAGGTACAACTGGACCGGCCTGATCAAGGTAGCGTAGAATTAGAACCGGAAAGAGGTTAGAAATATTGAATTCAGAGAAGCAACAGATCCGCAACTTGTTCTAATTTTTGGTTGCCATTTATTTGGCCAGAGAACACGGTAGACGCCACTTTATAAATCTGTGTGAATTGTACTTCACCAAATGTGTTGCTTCCTGTGCTGTTCTTGATTGAGAGTCTGTGTTTCTTTTCATACAGGCATTGCACAACCTGTGGGAGAAGCCCATCGCCATGAACCACCAGTACCACGTGATGGGGTAGCAGTGGATGAGGGTCAGGACCGGGAAGAATCTGAACAGAATCGGCCACCAGCAGACAAGGATGTCCTGGTAGAGAACAATGCTGTGGTGGAGAAGGAAGAACTTAAAATTGTTCCTAAACAAGCCGATGAAGGGAATGGCCAGAAAAAGCTGGAAGACCAGCCCATAAAAGATCCCAAGCCAGCGCCAGAGGGGGTTGCACATAAGGATGATCAGTCTCCTCACAGAGATGGTGAGCTAGAAAAGCAGAATGAGAAGAGAGACAAGGCCGCGGGTGGGAAGAACGATGCCAATTTGCAAGTAGTTGAACATGGCAAAGAAAGAGTAAAATCCACGGAGAAGGAAAATGAAGCACGTATGTACTTTTCTCTGCTTCTTTTGGTTCCAGGGAAGTTTAATGTATTATTTGGTCTTCTGAGATTTTGCTTTTATACACGTGACATAAATTATTACAGAAATTGATTGGCGCCATAGAATGCCTGGAAGAACTGCAGAGACAATTAAAGCCACACCCAGCCTGAACTGCTAAAGTCTGAGCTGGGATTCTCAGGAATTTTTCAAAATTCCTACTCTATCGACCTGCCCTGTTCATAGCTGTTTCTTTGCCACAAGGCTTCTATCTTTTTATTTACAATGTCCACCTTGTGCCAGTGTTTTCTCCCACACGGTCACATCCTAGCTTTTACTGAAAGAAAGAAGTCTACTTCTGCAATAAAAAAAAAGGTGGACTTTATATCCCAAGAAAAATAATGTATGAATTCCTTCGCTTATATGTCAGAGGAAATGTACAATTTTATACTGACGAATTCCCAAGTTTCTGCTTGCCCTGATCAAAAAAAATCACAATTTTTCATTGTGTGGGAGTACCACTGAAGAGCCGTTCAGTCATTGTTTGGGAAAGGGGGTGCACTGAATTATTGGCCATGGTAGATCCTGTGGCTTGGCTCTTGTGCAATTCTTCACTTCTTTGCTAAGCATCAGGTGCTACACCATTCTGGTCATTGGGGATTCAGAGCCAGATCTTGACAGGTGCCTCATTGCATAAGTGTCCCATTGCATAGCTATCCAGGGCTAGGGCTTGCATTTTAATAGGCTTAGGCAGTTAGCAGTGGTTTCTTGCCAGCAGGCTATAATGCTGTTAAATATTTTTTATGACTTTTTCTTCGGCAATCAAGTTGGATAGAAACTGCAAAGAGAATGGAGGGGTGGGGGGGCGGGGACAGGGGCAGAGAACATCTGTCATTTTCTTTGCTCCATCCAGGAAATATCTGTGTGTTTCTTCTTTTCAGATGATAAAAAAGAGGTAGTTTCGTCAGAGAAGTTTGGTCCAGCCCAAACTGAGCCAAGAGAGGTTCGTAATGCAGAAGAGAAGTCCGAGAGCAAGCTCGAGGGTAAGCATTGTCCTTCCTCCACAGAGCAGATGTGTATACATATGCACGTGTGCACTCACACACACACACGCGCACGCACTGAGGTTACCATCTGCTTCCCTGGCAGCCTTTGGTGTGTGGGTGTTATACTGTATACGCCTAGGCCAAATTCTTTAATCGTACTATGAAGGAGATACTAGATAAAAACTAGACTGCAGGGCCAGGCAATCTTGTCTTGAGGTAATCTCAGAACATGTAATCTGAGGCTACAAGCACTGCAATCCTGTCATTTTGGTGAAGGGCAAATAAGCAGCTCTCATAGAGCCATTTGATGGTAACGGAGCCACGTTCCATTTAAAACTACAGCTAAGTGAAGGAAGAGCCTTCTCAACCAGGGTGCCCAGTTCCTCAAAGTAGATATGATTGTATTGAGGGTGCATCTGAACAGGCAATATTTTAAAATAGAGTAGCCTCACCTCTCTCTTCTTTTTTTCTTTCTTTTCCCCCCCAACACTTCAAACGTTGCCAGCATTAGGAGAGCTGTTGGGCTTCAGAAGCTCTTCCCATTTCAGTCAAAACGCAGTGCCTGCCAGTCTGACAACTTAAGACATAACCTCAAAGCAGGCGCCTGTTAGACGTCCTCAAATTCTTGTTTTATATACTGTATGACTGTGAAGGCCATAGCAGTAGATTTCCTAAAAGTAGTTTTGGTCTTGCCAGTTCTCTTGTGTTTTGAACATTCCTATATACATTTTGTTCAGCAATCCTCCAGACATATAAAAATGATTTTGTCTCCTTGCCAGTCAAAATCTCCTGATTTCCCTAGACTGTTTGCCAATGGGGTTAATGCTAAGACAAACTGATTATTACCTTCTATCCCTTTTCTCTAATCTGCACCCCTACTGGCAATTAACTTTACATTAATTTCTTCCGCATTGCCTTGATAACATTTAATATATTTATAAGTTGCTAGCAAAAGATTGCCAGGTTGCTGATATATAACCGCTTGTTCCAAAATACGTTTGCTTGTTCTGGAAAGAATAGTTCTTTCTAAACTGTCTTGTGGGGCCCAAAACTGTTCCGAACTTAGTAATGCCTATGATGGTCAATGGAGCACTTGTATTCTAAAGTAAGCATTTCCTATTTAGTTTAGTGTAGGTAACAACCAGGACTCTTCCAGTGGGTTTTAAGAACTCTTGGATGCATTATATCAGGGGTGAAATCTAAATTTTTTTGCTACCGGTTCTGTGGGTGTGGCTTAATTAGTGGGCAGGGCTTGGTGGCCAGGTGACTGGGTGGGCGTGGCTTGTTGGTCAGGTGGGTGTGGCCAAGTCGACATCACTTCTTTGCCCTTTTTTAACCTACACAACACAACACAACTGGCTTACCCACAATGTAAAAGCAGCTGTACTAGACCCAAAATGGCCCCTGCAACAAGCAGGAACCTCACACAGCCCCAAAAAACAAGAAAGTCCATTCGTCTTTTTTTGGGGCAGTGGGGAGAAGCACCTTTGACACAACCATGACCTGAATGATTGAGTATCTCCATAGACATTTTGCTTTCAAGACAGTTTTTATTAGTGTCACACATGGAAAACTCCATGTAGTTTTCTTGGCAATATTTTGGGAAGTGGTTTGCCACCTTCTTCCTAAGGCTGTGAGAGAGACTGGCCCAAGGTCACTTGGCTGGTTTTGTGTCTAAGGCAGGATTCAAACTCTTCTGGCTTCCAGGATGATTCTCCTCTTTCATCATGGTTAGTGAGAATTCTGGGTGCTGCGATCCTAACTCATGGAGGACACCAATTTGGGGGAAAGCTGCTATAGAAAGCTTCTTAGGATATTTATATATGTTCTCACTTGCTTCCTATGAAACAGCAGTGACCACATTATCTAAGAATGTAAAATTGCTCTAAATTGCTTATTGCTTATTGCTTAGCGCATTGTAAGCTGCCCTAAGTCTCCGGAGAAGGGCGGCATATAAATCAAATTAAAATAAATAAATAAATAAATAAATAATACCCAAGTGAAACAGGAAATATTCCTAGACTGTTTGGGACTGTTTAGGAGGGCAGGACTGCCCCTTTTAAGTTTACTTCTTTCCCTATAGTTGCTTTACTTATTTAATAAATCAGAACGGATGGTAAAAAGTAAAATTATAAAATAACAAAAAGAAGAAAAATGACGCCATACTGCAATAATGAATGCCATGCCTCTATAGATGTGGGTGTCTGTATAACCATATATGAACGTTTTACTTAAAGGCGTATTTCTTTCTAAGTTCAGTTCTTTTGACTGTGTGACAATGAGAATCCTTTTGTTTTTAAATTCCCACTTTCCCGGTTTTTACTTTGCATCATTCCAGGATGTGTTGTTTGCTGGGATTATTACTTGATTTCCCTTTGGGACAAGAGTTCCTTTTCTGCTTATTTCCATAGTATGTTGTTGATCTTCATGGCGTAGATCAAGAAGGTTTGCAAGACAAGTCAGGAATGCCATAATAATTATCCTTTCTGGCAAAGCCTTTCTAGAAGGTGATTGGGAAATCAAGACTTCTTGAGACCCGTGCTTAAGAATGAGCGTGCTACCTCTAGATTAAAGAAGCACAGAGTATATATGCAAATATGGCAGAGACCATAATAGGCACGGGAGGCCTTCCTGATTTTCTCCTTGAAGATGTACAGTAGATCACATGGATAGATTCCTTTCTAGCCTCAGTTTCTTCCTCCCCTCCAGGAGATGAGGAGAAGCAGCTAGACCATGCCGTCCTGTTGCAAGTGATAAAGGAACAGCAGGTTCAGCAAAAGCAACTCTTAGATCAGCAGGCAAAATTGTTAGCAGTGATTGAGGAACAACACAAAGAAATCCACCAGCAAAGGCAAGAGGACGGAGACGAGGAAAAGCCAAAGCAAGGTAAACCCCCCCCACCCCCCCAATACATAAGTATTGTAGAAAGTTGCTCGTGGAGCTGTTATAAAATCTCCTCAGAGAAATGTCCCTTCTCCAAGCAATAGGTTAAAAGCTATCTTAATTCTGGAAAGCTTAAGAAAGCACCCTGCTTCATGATCTGAACATGCTAACATATACATACTTGCTAGGAGTTGGGGAGTTAGTGAAGCAGAAGGAAAATGATATTAGAGTTTGAAGTCTCCATGCATCCCAGCACTTGTTTCAAAACTATAGGAAGATTATAAACTATAAAACAGAAGGTACTGCTTAAGACACATGCTTACATCTTATTCATAATTTTACAATTAATGCAGTAATTTTGGTAGTCAGATGTAATGGGGAGGGTACTGAGTGATTCCCCAAGGGCCTCTGGGTAAACTGTTTTGTTGGTGATAAGCGTTTTCTAGTTTGCTAAATTGCGTATGCAGTAACTGAGAGCTCTCCACTTCTCTTTGCAATAGAAATCCAGCTGGAACATGGCCTAACTTTGACCAAGAGTAAAGAGAGAGATCACCTTGACAACAAAATTGAAAATGCTCCAAAGAATATACCAAGCGATAACCTGGGTCATCCTTTGCATCTGCCCGAGAACCAGCCCAAAGATCCTGATGAAATTAAAAGACAGCAGGACACTGGTCCAGGAGATTTAAAACCTATACAAAACAAATTAACTGAAATTCCTCCTAAAAATCTTATGGCTCAAATAAACGATGATGAGAAAATCATACAACACCAAGCTAATGCAAACCACAAAGAGGACTTAGAGCCAGTCAGGAGTGATTCACAGATAGCTAGGCCTGATGGACCCCGGCAGGAAAAGCAAGCCAAGGCTGGAGATTTGAAAGGGCAGGAGATTCAAGTGGCAGACAACGTTGAGAAAAGAAAGGAGGCTGTGAAAAGGGCTGAAAGCCAAAGAGACGTACCAGAGGTAGTCAACATCCATGGTGCTGAGGGAAAGATTCCTCATAGAGCTTCTGACAGTGAGTCCCTTGCCAAGGAGGTCAAAAAAGACTTCCATGACCCAGACATTCCACTTAAACCAAAGATTGTTAATAACATACCAGCAAAATTAGAGGTCCAGGAAACTGTGAAAGGTAGGGAAATACCTTTGGACCAGGTTGACAGATTACAGGGCCAGGGGACCAAGAGTAAAGAGAGGGTGGCCACTGGAGCCCATCATCCACAGCTGAGTAATGCCAATGATCAAGGGCATGATTCAAAGAGAGAGCAAAGGATCCCAGAGAGCTTGCAAGGAGCTGACAGTGACCATATCTTACAGGCAGACATAGTTAGGCCCGAGTCCAGGGATTATGAAAAGGCCAAACCCAACAGAGACCTCAAGCTACAAGCGGACCTGGACCTGCGCCGCAAAAGGCGAGATCTGGAAGAAGAGGTGGGCGGTGTAATATTTGGACTTAACCCCGTCCCAGATGTGAAAGTCAATGACCTCCGTGGTGCATTAGACACTAGGTTCAATCAGGCAGCAGAAGGTGCCCAGCAAGCCCTTCACAGCCGACAGATTAAACAGATACCAGAGGGAGAAGAAGAGGCATGAAAGTCTCTGCACTCTGAGGAAACGTAGGAATCCACCAGCTGCTTAAAACTGTCTGTTACGCAGCTAACTGCCACCGGTATATAACTATTGGCAGCCCAGGTCAACTGGCTCGATCTGAACTGAGCCCCAGTGACTGAACATTGTTCGCTCTGGAGGAAAGAGGAATTTCCATGCTGGCAGCCAATTTCACTCTTCAAAATGGTCTCTCCTCACGCTGCTGGTAGCTTGTGTGCAAAACCCAAATTCATCTATTTTCTGGGTTCTGAAAACGCTTTACGCTTGCCATCTTTCCAAAGAAGCATGTACGTTTTTATTCCTGCTCAGATACTTTTAATTGTTTAATTTCTGTGTCTAGGATTAGTCTGTTGACTTATCTGTTATTTTATCTCACTGGAAAATCCCTTTATCGGGTATGTGGATGTTACCCTCCCTTAAATTAACGTTGGGATTTTTGTGTTCTGCCGTTTGCTAAATGGGTTGATTTGGCTTTTGGAAATGGTTGCAAGAAGATGAAAGAAGTTCTGTAAACGTCCCGAAAAGGGAGCATCGCTTCAAAGATAAATTCTTAATATGGACTTGATTGCTAACAAGTGCATTTTTACAATGACTTACAAACTGCTCTGATCTTCTTCAACCAGGTCCATTATTAGCAATAAAAAAAGTAACCTTTTTCCTTTCATTTTTGTGAAAGGACTTTCATTTTTGGTTATCAAAATATAGGTCTGTTTTAAAAAAACATACCTGTCTTAAGTGCATTATGGAACCATACTGTGTATAAAAGCCTTGCAAGATGCTTGTTTAAATGAAATTATTTCAAGGGGACGCTATCAAGAGTAGGCCATCTACCTCTTTCCTCCGTTTTAGAGTGCATATAGGGTAACTTAAAGCTTGTCCCCCTACATCCCTTCCAGTTTTTCAGGAGACTCTAGTTATGTGAAATCTGTTAGTCCTGTCTTAAAGAGTTGGCAAGCTTCAACATTTGAACACAATTGATTTGTTCTAGGTGTCCTTAACCATCCCAAGGATTGTGTTAACAAATGATATAGCAAATTTAAGCTCTTGACATTTGATCGTCACTAATATCCCAAGATATTTGGAATTTGGCTATAAATGGTTAACTATCAAAGTCAATTATCAGTTTATGTTCTAGAACAAGAAGAGAAAAATAATAAAGCGGATGTAGCTTGGCCTACAACGTGAAATTGAGATTGGGGGGAGGGGGTCAATGCCATTGTTGTATCTTTCCTGTCAAGTGTATTTGCTATATTTCCATTCAGGGAGACAGAAATGTGGCTGGTACCACTTGACTATTGCAAGGGGCATTTTTCCTTGTTATATTGTTCTAACTTTTCCTCAGGCATCTCATTGGTCTTGTTTGACCATCATATTAAACTGTGATTTTAGGTGATTGTAATAAGCGGCAAAGGGCCTTCATCTTACCTATAACCCCCTCCCAAGCCTCCACCACCAAAGGCCCCATGGTGTTTGGAAGCTTGAGCTTCTGTTTGGTCAATTAGTTTTCAAAAAAAATTATGGTCTTTGTGTATCAAACTATGGTTACTGCTGTCATGGCTCAACAGAAACTAGATTTCAAACTCCTTGCGAGCTATATTTGAGAACAATATTTGTGTGGTAGATTCATTATCATTGCACTAAACCAGGAATAGCCAAGCTGATCGTTTTAGTCACTTTGGACTACAAAACCCATACACTCAATCAGCATGACCAGTGATTACAGGTGTTATAGCCCAAAAAAACCTTGCAAGACATCAACTTGTTTACTGCTGGATTTAATTGTGGCTGAGAGCAACATTTCCTAACCCAAAATCCCCAGATGTTTTGCTATTCTTTGAGTTGGCTGGGCATCTTGGAATTAAAGAGGGGGGGAGTTAGTTGGGGAAAGACAGATTTAGTATGATATTCCACACGACCATTGAACAGTGCTGCCCAAAGCACAATTACGGTAGTTTGTGGTTGGATCGCTGTTACTTCAGTATGTAAATATGATTTATTTTAATTTTTTTTGTAAATATCAGCCAAATTGCTTTAATGTGAAGGGCTGTGAATGCCCTGTCATGCTTGCTCTGGCCACAGTGTGACCGTCTGCTATAATCGAAGGACCAAAGATACTTCTGGCATTCCTCCACAGAACGATTCAAGTTTTTAAAACAATCCATCTCCAGGCAATTACAAAGAAAGACACAAGACTGAAGGCAGCAGCCCTGGATTTCATCTGGAACCCTTCACTTGCTGCCACAGCAAAATGTCCAATTTGCAGTGTTGTCCAATGACCAGTCCCAGGGATTATGGCTAACCTGCACAAATCAATAATAATAAAAAAAAAACCTGAAGCATTTTACCAGCCTCTTTTTTTTTCTTATTTGAAGTAGCTGTTACACAACACAGGACAGCAAAACTGCTTAGTTGGAGACAATATACACAGTTGAGAAAATATCTGTTGATCTTGATGCACTTTCTAGCTTTTACACTCTGGTTTCATTTTGGATGCCATCAACAAAACGAGCTCACTACTAGCTTCAAGTAATATTATTAATCATCCTCATGAAAACTACTGTACTTGTTCCCAGCCAGAGTATAATCCAATTATTTTCTGAGACATGGTCATAATGAACTGACAAGATTTGTAAGAGATACTGATATATGATATTTAATACTTTCATAAACTTTTTTCCTACAAGGGCAGTGCTCCCCTCCCCCTTTCCCCTCAGATCAACTAATGTTGGTCCATTGGTTGTGACAGGAATTGACTAATGAACCCAGCTTGTTGCCTGAGCCTGACATTATGGGCCAAGAGTGACTGGCCCAAGATCAGCCAGTCCGTTTTCATGCCTAAAGTGGGACTATAATTCACAGTTTCCATCTTTCTAGCCTGGGCCTTAATCACTAGACCAAACTGCTTCCATTTAGTATTTTCACAAACATATATTAATACAAAGATAAACATTTGTGTTTTGTGACTAAAGTTGCATTCTAGAAATCCTCCTAGTTGATATTTGTCTCTAGATCTGAGCAGAGTCCGACAAATCCCTCAGGAGTTTTAGAAACTCTGGAACCTTAACATGGAGGCCTAGCATTCCTAGCCAACCAAGAGGTAAAGCTCTGTCCCAATCTTCATATTACTATTCAGATTTTGAGCTGTTCCGTGGAAACTTGGCACATATACGCAAACACATTTTGGTCCTTAGGCAATTTCACTGATTAGATTTTTCCCCCCAAAGCTTTAGTGAGGAAATTCATATTCTGAAGGGAAATCAAATATTCAAAGTTGCAAATATCAGGATTTTTTATATACCATAACTGGATATTTTTGGGTAAATGACCAATGACTGTTAGGGAGTTGGCCACTCTGGGCTTTCTTTGCCCCAGATTTTCAGCAGCTGGAATTAACGATATAAAGTAGCTTAAGCAAGATCTACAGGAGTATCTTATTTTATTCCTGTAAATAAGAAGGGAATTAGTAAATTCCTCAGGGCAAAATTGGCACAAGTAGCTAATTTAACAGACATTCCACTGATAGGAAAAGGCCGCTGGTATATTAATGTCATATTTTACCAAAGGGAACCTGACATTTGCTAATAGAAATTCTAACATTACAAAAATCTGAATTAAATGGTATTTATATATTTTCTGGCTTTATACTTCTCAGCCTTGAACTTTGCCTCTTGCCACTCTGAAAAATTATACTGCTTATCTCGTTTAAATTAAAACCCCGACACACTAAGTTTTACATTTAAAAAAAGTTTTCCAGAATGTGCTTACAGTACACACATGCATAAATTGAAAAGCCATTAGCTCTTGGCACATTGGGAAATATTCCATTTCTGGACCTCAATATAACGACAGATGGAAAAGTTCTTTATTCTTTGGTGCTGAAAACAACTATAAATCCCAGATTTGCCATCAGTATCCATTTCAAGTCTTTACATTCTTTTTTGCCTGCAAAGAAAGATCAATTTTGTTAGAATAAATATTAAGAATTATGTAAATATATTCATATCAATATATCCTGTAGCATAAGGCCAATGAGATTTTGAAATGGATCAGTTGTCTACTATCATTCTTGTAACAATATGCAAAGCAAATATGGTACAGGTAGTCCTTGACATACAATCATTCATTTAATGATCATTCAAAGTTATAATGGCATTGAAAAAAAGTGACTTATGACCAGTTTTCACACTTAGAATCGTTGCAGCATCTCCCTAGTCATGTGATCAAAATTAGAGCACTTGGCAACAGGCATGTATTTATGATAGTTGCAGTGTCCCGGGGTCATGTAACCTTCCCAGCTGGCTTCCGACAAGCAAAGTCAATGGGGGGACAATCAGATTCACTTAACTGCAGTGATTTGCTTAACAATCACGGCAAAAAAAAATGTTGTCAAATGGGGTGCAACTCACTTAAAAACTGTCATGCTTAGCAATGGTGGTTGTAAGTTACAGGCTACTTGTATACCTAAATACATAGATTCTCTTAACTTCCATATTAAGAGGGATGATAAGCTTGTCCCAAAGAAAATCACACAGTTTTTTTTACTGTAGTAGTTTCTTTTAGAAGTTTCTTTGGTCAAACTAAGCTGTTAATTAAATGAACAAAATCCCATGATAGCACCAGTAAGTTTCAGATAAATTCACATGTTTCTGTTGGGTAATGTGGTTTTCTAGCAGCAGGACTGATTAGCAGACCTCTTACCACCCCCTGAATTTCAAATACAGGTAGTCCTCGACTTACAAACATTCACTTAGTGACTGTTTGAAGTTACAATGGCACTGGAAAAAATAACTTTTGACTGTTTTTCACCTTTACGACCATTGCAGTATCCCCATAGTGATGTGATCAAAATCTGGATGCTTAGCAACTGACGTGTATTTATGATGATCGCAGTCTCCCGGGGTCATGTGATCCCCTTTTGGGACCTTCTGACAAGCAAAGTCAATGGGAAAGCCAGGTTCACTTTACAACCGCATAACTAACTTAACATCTGCAGTGATTCATTTAACAACTGTGGCAAGAAAGGTCATTAAATGGGTCAATTATGGTCATAATCCAAGGACTATCTGTATAAACAGGCGCCTTCTTACAAGTATGGAGTTTTTGGACACACTGAAAGACACTACAGTCTAAAAGCTGTAAAAATGTACAACAGACAAGGAAGAACAATTCAGTGTGATAATCCTAAAAGAAAAGAAATGTTCTAGCACCGTGATGGTGAACCTGTGGCACGCGGAGCCATATTAGTGGGCATGCCAGCTCAGTTCTGGGGCGCATGCACCCGCCGGCCAGCTGATTTTCGGGCCTTCTGGACCCACCAGAAGTAGGGAAACAGGCTGTTTCCTGCCTCTGGAGGGACTGGGGTGGGTGGGGAAGGCCCGTTTTTCTTTCATACCTGGCTCCAGATCCTGTCTATTTATCTGGGAAAAGCAAAAACAGCCTTTCACACTCCCTTGGAGGCCCTACGGAGGCTGAAAGGGCCCATTTCCTGACTTCCGGTGGGACAGGAAGTGACGTTTTTTGCTGTCCCCGGCCTCCAAAGACTCCTAGAGAGGCTCCTAGAGATTCCTAGAGAGGCTCCTAGAGACTCCTAGAGAGGTTCTGGAGGCTGGGGACAGCAAAAAATGTCACTTCCTGTCCCACTTTCAGCCTCCGTAGGGCCTCCAAGGGAGTGGGAAAGGCTGTTTTCGCCCTTCCCAGATAAATAGACAGGATCTGGAGCCAGGTAAGAAAGAAAAACGGGCCTACCAGGCCATCATGTGCCAGGAAGGGGGGAGGGGGGTTGTGCGCACATGCGTGTGGGCACGTGCGCGCACGACCCTCCCCCGCCCCCCCTCTCCTGGCACGCGATGGCAAAAAGGTTAGCCATCACTGTTCTAAGCAGTTGCTGATGTCATTTACTATTGAACTTCCTTTCAATTTGTAGGTGCTATAAATTCTTTGCAGCAAGAGTGAACTTCTATTTTAATAAGGGGGAGGGGGGAATGGAGAGAACTTTAATGTCCTATGCCTGTAAACTAGGATTGTTTCCATGATTTCTTGATCAGCATTCTACATTTCCAGCTATCAAAAATAGAAAAGAGGACAACAGCACATTTTTATTGTGTATTTACTGTATATATCTCTTTATTTACAGCATGTTTTGCTCCTAACAGGATCCCAAATGAAAAGTTAACCATGTGAAATGAAAAACAAAATGCAAACAACTCACAGCCTCTGTGAAGCAATCCATCAGCATTGCAAATTCCTTGGCACACACATCCTTTTTCAAGTTTCCATGTTCGGTAGTATTGGAAGCAATACATTTGCCATAAACTGAGGCCTGCAAATATCAGCTCTAATTAGATGCAGACTGCAAGGCACATTAAAACTCTGGTAAGCCCTAAGCAAGTTTTATCTTTGTAGGCCTTTACTACAGTAATGATTCAGGTGCTTAAGAATACAAAGGTATAACCAGAGACCTACGGTATATTCTTCAGTAAGTCACAAGGAGTTAGTCAAGTAAGTACATATGTAATAAATATCTCAATTTTAGGATATATGGAATTTTATTTTACTGTTACTTTTCACATGTCCTGGTTTTGCAGTTTTTTGTTTGTAGCTTAAAATATTTTCACAAACAACAAAAGTTTAGTAGTCCCTAGGCACAGTGCTTATGAGATACCATGGTCATAATAATGTACTATTCTGGTCTGGGTATGTATTTGGTTTTTCCAATTTGTTCCACTTTAGCTTTTAAGCCACCTAGAGATTTCTAAACTCTGCCAAACTTTACTCAAAGGAATAGGATTAACTCATACCATTCTGTCTTATTCAGACCTTACAAGACAATTCACCCTGATAGGAGGATCTGTTCCCCAGCACAGCAAAGGCAAATTGTGCAGTGTTCTCCCTTAAAAAAAGGAAATACATACAAATACATACCTGCATGCAACAGTTCAGAAAGGGACAGGATCCTGAACAGACAGCAGTCACACCTTGAAGGACCAACTTTCTCTCTCTCTCTCTCTCTCTCTCCTTTTTTCTGACATTTATTTACTTACTTTTGGGACTTATTATATGGCTGCTTCATATAATGACTTTAGGCAGCTCACAATCCATAACACCACCGATAAAATAAAAGTACTCTTCCCTTTAGGTTCCAGACCAAACAACCTCCCAATTCAACCCCATCTTTGTCCAATTGTCACAGCAATAGTAAGCTCTTCATGACCCTCTGGAAGGCTAAAAGGGTAGGACACTCTCATATAGGAGACTATTCCAATGTAGTGGCCAGAGGGGTACCCTTGAGGGCCCATTAACTGACATTTAAGGGAGAGAATCTAGAGTGGATCTATCTATCTATCTATCTATCCATCCATCCTAGTAGGATGGGCAGAGAGGGGCAGTTCTTTCAATAATCCAACTTTGGGCCATATACAGTGTATTAAAGATGGTAACCAGCACTTTAAATTGCAACCGGAAAGTAACTGGGAGCTACTGCAGCTTACGGTGGTGTTAATCAGGTGCAGGGCACCCTAAACTGTGTGGCTCTGCATTCTGAACCAGTGCAGCCCCATATAAAGTGGGTTGCAGTAATCCAAATGGGAAGTGACTAAGGCATGAGTGGGTGCAATTGCTGCACAAGATTAATTTCTGTAAAGTCCTTCCCTCCAGCACAGCTGCCACCTGCTTTCCAGGAGGGCCCTAAATGTTACCCCATCCAGAGTCAAAAATGTCAACTCTCTCAGAAACGTGGGGGCAGGGGGGAGGAACACAAAGACCCACAACCCTTCTGTCTTGCTAGGGTTGAATTGCAGTCAGCTCCTCCCCATCCAGGACCTTATAGCTTCTAGGCCACTGAGCCACCCTTTAAACAGCCTCACTTGCCTAGCATGGAAGACAAGTAGAATTGAGTATGAACAGCATACTGATGATCCCAAGCCCCATGCAACTTAGATCTGTAAGTCAATGTTTTTCAAACTTGTCAACAAACATTCTCCTTTATTAGTTAAACTTGTCAAATTTTAAAATGTGTAGGCTTCAACTCCCACAATTCCCCAAACATTATGGGAAATTCTGGGGCTCCATAGCTGGAGAATTCTGGGAGCTGAAGTCCATAAGTCTCAAAAGTTGAAAAATTTGAAAAACACCTGGATGTTAAATCGGAGACGATCGACATTATGTAAAACTATTTACTCCCTTCCCGCCAGGAGAAGCGCAACCCATCTAGCTTCCCTTTCCTATATTATTATTGTTGTTGCTGTTATTACTGATCATCACACAGTCAGCCAGATGTTCAAACTGGGTTTGGCATTTTTGTTTACCTATTGAGTCCTTACCAAGGACCTGGGATAGACAGATTTGGATGTTTCACAGTGTTACAGGATGGAAGTTATTATTATTATTACCGTATTATCTCTTTTATTCATTAAATATGAAACTCAGTCAGCAGATCATTTAAAAATGTGTCACAAATACGACTGACTGGTGCTAATGGTTGATACGGGTTGCTGCCAGTGTCCTAGGTATCAACCAAGTATCTTCTTAAAATATATGATGTTCTGAGTAGCACAGTTTTTTGCAGTTCCACTGGTGTTATTGCAATTATTTATTATTATTATTATCATCATTATCTTTATTCATTAAATATGAAACTCAGTCAACTGAACATTCAAAAATGTGTCACAAATACAATTGACTGGTGCTAATGGTTGATACGGGTTGCTGCCAGTGTCCTAGGTATCAACCAAGTACCTTCTTAAGATGTATGATGTTCCAAGTAGCGCAGTTTTTTGCAGTTCCACTGGTGTTATTGCAGGAAGCTGCAATTTGCTGATCTATGTTATAAAATTCTTGGACATGGTACCAAGTGACAATGGGTATCACTGTTACATCATCATCATCATCATATTATTATTATCATTATCATTATTATTATTATTTTATTCATTAAAAATGAAACTCAGTCAACTGGACATTTAAAAATGTGTCACAAATACCATTGACTGGTGCTAATGGTTGATACAGGTTACTGCCAACATCCTAGGTATCAACCAAGTACTTTCTTAAAATATATTATTGTTGTTGTTGTTATATTATTATTATTATTATTATTATTATTATTATTACTACTACTACTACTACTATTATTCCATCAAGCCATTTTCGAATCCTAACGACCACACAAGCAGATTGTCTCCAGAACGGTTTCCCCTAAATGCAGAGCGTGTGGATTTGAGGCGACGGGGATGCTGCCCCTGCAATCTGCCCCTTCCCTACCTGCTCCCCACAACTCGCCAGCAGCTCAGGGAAGCGCTGCACCCTCGCTCGGACGCGCTCCCAGACTGCTCGACTGGACATATTCGGAAGAGTAAAAGCCAGCAGCCTCCCTAGTTATCGGCCATAACCAGGCCCGAAGCAGCTTCCGCGAAGCAGCGCTTTTTTAACCGGCCTTCACCTTTCCACCATCGGCCTCCAGCCGGGCCTTAAGCACGACCACGCTTTCCAACTGGGGAAACGGCTCCACGCTCCCTCTCCCCTGATTGGGTCCCGTTCTGCGCCAGAAGCTTCCGATTGGACGAGAAATGGAAAGCCGCGGGTCTTGGCTCTCGCCGTTCGCTGGCGGCGTCTGATGACGACAGAGACAGCTGTTTGCCGTAACACGTGATTGGCTGGATCGGCATACGGTCGCCGTTCGATTGGAGTATCTGGCGTCCCAGGAGGCGGGATGTTGAAGCGTATGGCTGAACCCGGAAGTCACCATGGCGGCTGTCCCTTTGCGAGATCGGCTGAGTTTCTTGACTCGGGTTAGCGTGGATAATACGATACCTGCTTAGGGACGGGGCGTGTGGAGATTTAGAGTATTAATTTACCCTAAAATCTCTGCGGTAGGGTGGAGGTCAAGAAGGCAGATGAAGTTATGACTTTTTTTTTCTAGAGATGTATTAGATGCTTCAGTTCTTTTGATAGCTCAATACTTTGGCAGTATAAGGCAGAGAAGAAAATAAATATGGATTATGGACTATTTTATCAGTGCAAGGTGTAGACGTGGAGCTTGTATGTTGCATGCTGCGCCATTGAAAAGGCTTGCAGCATCATTCTCTCCATGGAGGCTTGTTTCTTTGTTTTCAATAACATCGGGCCTTGATTTATTTGTAAAGCATTAAAACATATGTTTTATATTTACTAACACTGAAGTAATGCAGTCTATAAAGGGCTATGAGACCAGAAGCATATGTGAAGTGGGATAAAAATGAAGACGCCAATTGTTTTCATCATCATCATATCATCATTATTATTATTATTATTATTATTATTATTATTATTTGAATTTCTATACCGCCCTTCTCCTGAAGGACTCCGGTCGGTGAACAGATTAAGATTTCATATACATATAATAATTCATCCCAGCATCAATACTTTACTTTTACAGTTGCTATGCTATATGTCAGCAATACAATATTCATGGCTTACAGTGCCACTTCTCTGCCTTATACTGCTACCAGAGAATTTAATTGAAATAAACATTTTTGAAGAAGATTGTTGAAGCTGGGTAAATTATACTAGCCAGATAGTAAGTCCAGCAAGGGACAAGCCACAAGTGGTGATAGTAAAGTTCCACTTAGCAGTGCAAACACAGGATGACACCTATTTGTAAAAAGAGGTGTTACCAGCTGCCTCAAAAATAACCAGTGATAACGTGAAGATATGTCAGCCATTGTGCAGGGAAGTCACATTGTATTAGGTTAAGTTTGTTTGAAATGAAATAATCATTTAAGCATTTGGAAACAAAGATTTTTCTTCTGTCTGCATTTGGAGATGGGGTTTTTTTTGCCCTTTTTGGGCAGAGAAAATACAGGCTTCATTCTTTTCTTATACCAACTAAAATTTATAAAATATATTTGTAGATATTGTAAAATATAAAATACTTTTTTCTACTATCAGGGTATGCCATATTCTATTACAAAGAATGAACTCCGATAGTAATGCTTCCTTATTCGTGAAATGATACTATTAGGCTACCTGTATTTTCTCATTCCTATGACTCTCTGTATTGCCTCATAGTGCCATTGATTGTTGATACTAACAATTATATATTAGAAAAAAGTGACCTTTTTTGTATATGTGTGTTCTTTTCTTCAGCTACCCACTCTAATCAAAGGCACCTCAGATGATGAAGTTCCATGCCCAGGTTATCTGCTTGAAGAGATTGCCAGTATCCTTTGATCTTTAGAACAGTTGGATGATCTGTGTGTGATCTATTCATGAAATAATTTTAGTTATGCAGTACTAACTTTTGTTAATAGCAAAAATGTGTGGCTATAATAGAGCCTAATACATCTAATGTTCTGAAATCATTGGGAGACCAGCAGCTACATTTTTTCAGTTGCATCCCCCCATCTCCTTAATTCCATACCTATATACTAAAAACTCATTGTATTAAAAAAAATCTTACTGTAGCAATACAAGAAATGTAGGACTTGGAAAGCAGACCGGCACAAAAGTTTAAGTGATGCTTGTCTATCAGTTCCTTTATTTTGCTAACTCTTTAACATAAACTCACAGAGATCTCCCATGAATCAACAGGAAGCAGTCACTGTCTTCTTGAATACCTCCTCAATCGTCTTCAGAGCAACTCATGCCATATCAAGCTAAAGGTAAAAAAGTGGCTTGAAAGAATGTGGCCAAAGCTAGAGTTGCTCTTTGGAGTAGGCATCCTTAACTTTGAAACAAAAGCAAAGATTTATACTTTTAAATCTATTTTCACAATCCCAACTTAGCTTCTGCATTCTTAGGTGCTTAAGATCCTGCTCTATATGTGTACCCATGGCTCGTCACCTTTCCTTCTGCAGCTTAAGAGGAATTCTTCATTCATTCAGGAAGCCATAGGTAGGTCAGAGATTCCAACAAGAATAACTATGTCTTCCTAATAATAGTTATATAATGTTCATTCAGCACCTATGTGATCTCTTTTACACAAACTGAAAAAAGCAGCAGCAGGGTTAATGTTATCGTCATACATTACAACTGAAGGGTTTGATACTGAGAAAAGATAGGTTTGCCTAAGGCTAGTTAGCAAGTTTTTGTCAAAAAAATGGCTCTTGATTCACAGCTCAAATATAACTATTAGTTATATAACCATCAGGGAATAGGTCCCACTGATCTCCTCGATTAGGCATAGCAATAGCAATAGCACTTAGACTTATATACCACTTCATAGTGCTTTACAGCCCTCTCTAAGTCGTTTATAGAGTCAGCATATTGCCCCCAACACTCTGGGTCCTCATTTTACTGACCTCAGAAGGATGGCAGGCTGAGTCAACCTTGAGCCTGGTGAGATATGATGTGTCAAATTACTGGCAACCAGTGATCAGCAGAAGTAGCCTGCAGTACTGCACTCTAACCACTACGCCACCGTGGCATACATGGAAAAATGTCCCTTGACACTACACTAGAAGCAAATGGGAGAAAACAATTTTCCTCTCTCCAGATCCTGTCATCAGTCGTCCATGAGAAGAACAGAGCTGTCATTGTACTATCAGTTCTAAAGTATCTTTCCCTGCCAAGAAGACTGCTCCAATAAAATAAACATTTTAATTATTTTGACTTTTCAGATAAGTTGAAGGTGTTACTCCTAGTGGACAACTTTGACTATAGATATCTCTCTTGCTCACTTTATTTTCTATGGCAGAAGGAAGAGGGAGGTAGAGGTGGATTGGCAACTATTTCTGGGTATTGTAGTTCCCGCACATATTTGCATGCATAAAACCTCATTTATTATTCTGCATCAATATGAAAGTCACAAGTGATTTATTATATAAATCTTTGTGATTGTGGTACTTAGCAGCTATGGTGGCGCAGTGGTTAGAATGCAGTGTTGCAGGCTAACTCTACCCATGACCAGGAGTTTGATCCTAATTGGCTCACGATTAACTCAACCTTCCATTCTTCAGTAAAATAAGGACCCAGATTGTTGGGGGCAATATGTTGACATTGTAAACCGCTTAGAGAGTGCTGTAAAGCATTATGAAGTGGTAGATAAGTCCAAGTGCTATTGCTATTACTTTCTCTGTTGGGGGCATGTTTTGTACTAGGATTGTTGATATGGAACTTGTTGTATAGGATATTTTTTCACTGCTGCAAAACAGACTCAGCTGCTTTGGCTGATGCTGTTTTTAGGAGTCTATAAGAAGTGAAACCTATGCAAAGCATGCATGGATTCTGTTCTTTTGCTGCCTCACCATCTCTCTCCTCTACCTTGTAGGATTTACAGGGCCTCCTGATCCTCTCCATGGCAACAGCTTGTATCAGAAGGTGCGAATGACTGCACAGGTGAGTGACAAGACCCAGTCATGAGATCTCAATACTCTCAAAGCCTACTGTATAAAAGGGCTTTCTGTATGACCGTTCATCACATTGCTCTTTGCTTGCCTCTCCCCTTGTAGGACCTGGCAGGCACTTTATTTTCAGATGTGCTGTTGCCTCAATGTGTTACTCAGCCACCTAAAGAGCTGCCTTCATCAGGTAAACCAATACTGCCAAGATAAGACCGTAGTGCCTGTGAAGATCCCCTGTATTACCTTTTTCAGTTAAAAAAATATGTGCAAAACCTTCTGCGCATGCACAGAGGGTAAAAAATACATTACTTCCTGGTTAAAACCAGGAAGTAACGACACCTGCGTGGGTGGGCGGAGCCTTACGCTGCCATCGCTACCGGTTCTCCGAACCATCTGCCACAATCACTACCGGATCACCCGATCCGGTCCGAACCGGGAGCATTTCACCCCAATGTACAATCTGGTGGTATATTTTCTGAGAGGAAGCAGTTCTCAAAATATCTGAGCCTTCTTATCTCAGTGGCAGTTTGTGACCATTTCTTTATTTGAATGACTAGAATGTCAATGGAGAGACAGTTTGGGGTAGTGGTTAAGGTGCTGGCCTAGAAACCAAGAGACTGTGAGTTCTAGTCCTGCCTCAGGCAAGAAAGGTAGCTGGATGACTTTGGGCCAGTTCCTCTCTCTCGGCCCAACCAACCTCACAGGGTTGTTGTGGGGGAAATAGAAGGAGGAAGGAATATTAGATATGTTTGCTGCCTTATTTATAAAATAATGATGGTAGAATAAAAATAATTGCTGATAAAAGTTATTTTAATATGATGCTGAGAAAGTGTAGAAAAGCATGTGAGCTGCCTGCAGCAGCACCATGCTGGATTCAGACTCCTCTTGTAAAGTTCCTTTCATGTCTCTCTTTCTAGGTATGGGAAATAGATCTAGCCCCCATGGCTCCCTCGAAGGTTTTGGTTTTGAAAAGAACAGCTCTGGTAAGCATTGGGTTCAAAAGCTGAAGGGACATGATTTCTATGATACCCACAGCTCTTTTGGCAAGAACCTTCTGCCTGCCTGTCTCCTACCATGTTTTCCTGAAAATAAGACCTCCCCCCAAAATAAGACCTCCCCCCAAAACAAGACCTCCCCAAAAATAAGCCGTCCCTGAAAATATTTAAACGCATGTGCAGCCGGTCCCCACCATTTCCTCTGGTTAGGGTTAGAAAGACAGAGCTGGAAATCAGGTAAGACGGCAAGAGGATCCCCGTCTCACTCCACGGACCCCAAAATAATAAGACCTCCCTGAAAATAAGGCCAAGCGCTTATTTCAGGGTTCAAAAAAAATATAAGACAGGGTCTTATTTTCGGAGAAACACTGTAGTCTTCTGCTTCTTCCACCCTGCCTCCAGAACTTTGCTATGTATCATATTCAAAACCTTTCCTCTCCTGATTCCTAGCAGTATCCAGCAGTACTGATTGGGCTCAAAACCACTCTGAGCGCTAAAGCAAGTTGAGCCGTTCAGAAGAAATCAATTGAAGAAATTGCCAGAGATGAGACACTGTGGTTTCACCTTAAAATTTTGTAGTTGGGAAGGATAAATTTGTTTCGTTATGAAGCCCAGAAATTTCAGCAGTAAACATATGCCAATGGAGATATAGCTACATAGGACATAATGTCAAGGCTAGAGAGGGGAACACCTGGGAAAAAAAACCAGAAAAATTAGGGGGGAGGGGCAGGTTTTTCCCCATTTTTTTCAGCTTTGGGGAAAAAAATGGGGGAAAACCTGTTTTATCCCCAATTTTTCTGGTTTTTTCCAGGCCTTCTCATCTCTAGTCAAGGCCCTTCTAATTTTGGACTCTGTGGCTTAGCCCATCTCTTTTCTGAACAAATAGATATAAACTCATGCCCATTAGAAGTTATTTTTTGTGTCTGGCATTTTTCTCCCCCATAGTTAACTTCCCTAACACAACAAACATTGAATAAATGGTTTCCTTTTATGGCTTTTTCAGTATCCCCTGGCAAAAGTCTGCTCGCTACCATCCAGAAGGCAGCTGAGGTGGTTGCCAATGTGGTGCTTCCTGGTCAGGAACTCCCATGTCCCCCTCAGAGAGAGATGGCGGACAATGTCTACGAGCCAGTGATGGCACCTTCCCCTGGCAAAAGCCCCGCCTTACTCACTAAACCACCAGTAACCCTAGCCAAGAAGATGCGAGGTAGGAGACATCTTCCATTCAGTAGATGTTAAACCTTGTTGTACATTTCTGTTTTTGAGAAAAAGAAAAGGTATACAGGTAGTCCTTGACTGAAGACCACAATTGAGCCCCAAATTTCCATTGCTAAGCGAGACAGTTGTTAAGTGAATTTTGCCCCGTTGTACGACCTTTCTTGCCACGGTTGTTCAGTAAATCTGGCTTCCTCATTGACTTTGCTTATCAGAAGGTCACAAAAGTTGATCACATGAATAAATATGAACCAGTTGCCAAGCGTCTGGATTTTGACCCTGTGACCATGGAGATTACTGCAACGGTTCCAAGTATGAAAAATGGTCATAAGGGGTTTTTTTCCCCCCAGGGCCATTGTAACTTCAAACAGTCACTAAACGAACTGTTGTAAATCAAGGACTACCTGTATATAATTACTGTAAGTGCAGAGAGAGAGGGGGCAACTCATGGTCCATATACGTTCCCCACCTAAGTGCTCCTTGGCAAACCCCTAAGTCAAAATCCACACATTTTCCAGTGTTTAGTGGTATAGTACTTTTAAACTAATTTCTTCGTATTTTGTTTGGGAGCTGAGGATGATTTCAGCTGTTTTGGATTTTTTAAAATGCAGTTTAAATTTTTTTAACTGTAGTCATAGGTTGCCTTGGACACAGGGGCTTTTCTGGCTGGCCCTGCTGGCTTTCTGAGCAACACCCCACTATCATTTGGTGGCCTTTTGCTCCTATATTACAGGAAATGTTGTTGAACATATTTCCTAAATTCAAACCAACCTTGAGGCACCAATTAAGGTTGCCCGACTCCTTGTAGATTTTGAGGCAGGGCAAAACAGGTAGTCCTCAACTTACGACCACAATTGAGCCGCAAATTTCTGTTATTAAATGAAACATCTGTTA
Source organism: Ptyas mucosa (assembly GCA_012654045.1). Classification (NCBI taxonomy): domain Eukaryota; kingdom Metazoa; phylum Chordata; class Lepidosauria; order Squamata; family Colubridae; genus Ptyas; species Ptyas mucosa. The sequence goes on from WNWU01000020.1 coordinate 14,102,370, forward strand.
AATGAGTTTTGCCCCATTTTACAACCTTCCTTGCCACAGTTGTTAAGTGAATGACTGCAGCCGGTAAGTTAGTAACCCGGTTGTTAAGTGAATCTGGGTCCCCCATTGATTTTGCTTGTCAGAAGGTCGTAAAAGGTGATCACGTGACCTTGGGACACAGAAACAGTCATACATATGTACCAGTTGCCGGGCCTCTGAATTTTGATCACATGATCATAGGGATGCTGCAAAGGTGGTAACTACGAAAAACTGCCGTGAGTCGCATTTTTCAGTGCCATTGTAACTTTGAATGGTTACTAAACAAACTGTTGTAAGTCGAGGACTGTCTATAGTGATGAACGAATGTCTTTCTTGGCTTTGGAAGAAGTCATTCAGTCCTATCACCTGGTTCCTTTGCAAATTCTCTCGCAGTGAACCATCAACCTGGGCAAGCAGGAGGTGGGTGGGAGGACCTGGACACGGGGCTCAGCTCCCAGAATTCCTTGCAAGAGAATAGTGACCCGAGCAGAACTTCAGAATCCGGCAGCAAAGCAAGCAGTGATAATCATTCCAGCGCCTTGGAGCCAGGCAGTGCTGCTGACAGGTAAGAGAAGAAACTGGGGGAGCTAATGGCTGAGCCTAAGAACAAGGGGAAGATAATTTTTTAAAAAAATTTTAATTTATATTTATATGCCGCCCTTCTCCGGAGACTCAGGGCGGCTTACAATGCGTTAAGCAATAGCCTTCATACTTTTGTATATTTTTATACAAAGTCAGCTTATTGCCCCCACAAACCGGGTCCTCATTTTACCCACCTTAGAAAGGATGGAAGGCTGAGTTGACCTTGAGCCTGGTGAGAATTGAACTCGCAGTAATTGCAGGCAGCTGGATGTTAAATGCTGACTTAGTAGGAGGCATTAGCCTCCTACGCCACTCAGGCTCCGATAGCCGAAAGAGAGGTGATTTTTTTTTATTTGGACTGGGGAAGACTCTGGTAAAGGTCTTCTCTTGACTACAGAGCTCGCTGGAGAACTTTGGGCTAGTCATTATCTCTCAGCCCGGTACTCACTCGGGTGGTGGTGACAAAATGAAGGGAGACACCCCATCCATCCCCCCACCTTGAGAGCTTCCAGATGAAAAGCATGTTATGCAAGTAATAAATACATGTTCACAATGCAGAGGTCAGTTGGAAAGTGGAATCTCTTGTGAGGCAGAGGAAGGGAAGGAAAAGAAGTCTCAAGGTTAATTTCTCCCTAATTGTTTTTAGGATGGAAGCTGAAAACCTGAACGATTGTCTTCAAGAAATGGGTCTAGTCACTGGGTTAACCAGGGGCTCCAAAGTCTTCCTGACTCGTGAGGAAACTCAGCACTTCATCAAAGAGTAAGAACCCCACATGCTCTCCATGTCCCAAAATAGGGCTCATCCCTGTTCATTCCCACTTTTTCTGCACTCCTGGATAGCGTATGGCATCCGTATACTTACCCTTATCTTTCAACAACTTTGTATCACGTTTTGTAAATTGTTGCAACTTAGTCCTTTTTTTCAAGGGCTACAGCTGAAGCAGAAAATCCCAATGGACCCTGTCCTCTGTTTATTAGAAGTACAAATAGTCCTCAATTTACAACCACCATTGAGCCCAAAATTTACATTGCAAAAATGAAATATTTGTTAAGTGAGTTTTGCCCCATTGTACAACTTTTCTTGCCATGTATGTTAAGTGAATCACTGCAGTTGTTAAATTAGTAACACGGTTGTTAAGTGAATCTGGTTTCCCCATTGACTTTGCTTGTCAGAAGGTCGCATAAGGTGATCCCATGACCCCGGGACACTGGAACCGTCATAAAAGCGAGTCAGTTGTCAAGCATCTGAATGTAAATCACGTGACCAGGGGGATGCTGCAACTGTCAGGAGTGTGAAAAATGGTCATGTCATTTTTTTCAGTACTGTTAAGTTTGAATGGTCACTGAACGAACTGTTATAAGTCGAGGACTACCTGTACAGCAAATGAGTAACTTGCCATCTTGGCACTTCATAATGATATTGCACCTCACTTTGTCCTGCCTGGTTTCATATGAAGAGGGTGAGAGAGGTTTCAACTGAATAGAGCAGACATCTCCTTCTGAAAGATCTCTGCTGGCTGCGTAAAACGGTCACAGACATTCCCCTTTTGCATAGGGTTGCTTGGGGATATCCAGGGATCTGGGAGAAAGGGGCGGGCCTTCTTCCTTGCCCCACCCCACAAAATTGTTTCCTTTTCTTCTCTCCCTTGTTGGGCTCCATCCTATCCCACTGACAGGTGCGGACTGCTGAACTGTGAAGTTGTCTTGGCTTTGCTTAACCGAACTCTGAAGGACCCCAGTGAGTGCATCTGTATGGTGAGGAAACTCCTAGGAAACTATCTACTTCAGCAGGTTGCATTAAATCTACCTTCAGTTTGGCAGTTAAGCATCGTTTTCTGAAACTGCAGCCATAGAACTCCGTTTTTTGCAGCTGTCTCCTTTAGGGCTAACAGCAAGGGTAGGATTTCTTTCTTATCAATTTTATCAGTATACTCATACTAGTGTAATGTGGAACAACAGCTGCCTGGGCTTATTCATTTTTAGGGCAACACATTAAGGAAAAACTCAGGCTTGTGTTCCTCACAGCAAGCCTTTTAATACTATCACAACAGGTGGCGGCATCTGTCTGTCTTTAGCTGATTACTGAAAAGTTAAGCAATTAAGCTGATCTCAAAATTCAATACTTGACTGGTAGAGTGCTAAGGCTTGCAGGCTAGATTGAAGTAAAAAATAAATACATCTCAGAAGGCAGCAGTGAGCCCCTCCCCCTCCCTTCTTTCTGCCATTGTGGCTATGTACTTTTGGAACATACTTACCACTTGTCTCCCTAATCATGTGCCGTTTTTTTCTTCCTTCCACAGAGGGCAATGTGTGCCATCTCTTCCCTTATGTGTTCTGACTTGCTCTCCCAGGATCACATCTTTGCTGTTACCCAGAAACACTTGCAGGAACTTAGTGAAGGGAGCCCAGGATGTGTAGCCAACAAAGCAACAAAGGTAACTCCTGTTTTTGAAATGTCCACTTTCTGGAACACCGGACTGTATGTCCCTTGTACTTTGGCATTATATGGCATTTCTGCATTCTGAATAGGTTTGTGTGTGTTGCCGTGGCCCACGGAGTGCTTAGATCTGGCCCGCAGGTCCACCCTGGAAACAGCAAAGGACTGGCCCACGGTGCCTCTGCCAGCAAAAACAGAGCTTGGGAGAGCTGCTGGCAGAGTGCTTGGGCCACCACATGTACCCCTGACACAAGTGACGTTTAGCCGGCCACTCCCACCCTGGCCATGCCCACCCAGCCCCCTAGGTCAAACTCAACCCTGATGCGGCCCTCAATGAAATCGAGTTTGACATCCCTGGCATATAGTGTGTGATTGCGTGTGTGCACCTTTGTTTTAATTCTGCAGCTTTTCAGTGGGAAAGGAACTGAATAAAAAGCCAGTTTTGTCCAGGTATACTGGATCAGCTCCAGAAAAAACTGAGTTCTAGTCTTGCTTTAGGTGCAGAAGCCAGCATGATAGCCTTAGGCCAGATGCACTCTATTAGCTCTAGGACCGTGATGGCGAACCTATGGCACGGGTGCCACAGGTGGCACGCGGAGCCATATTGGTGGGCACGTGAGTGTTGCCCTAACTCAGCTCCAGTGCACATGCGCGCACTGGCCAACTGATTTTCAGGCCTTCCAGTCCCACCAGAAATCGGGAAACTGGCTGTTTCCGGCCTCCGGAATGCCTCCAAGGGGATGGGGAAGGCTGTTTTTGCCCTCCCCAGGCTCCTAGAAAGCTTCTGAAGCCTGGGGAGGGGGAAAAACGGGCCTACCGGGCCCACCGTGCCATTGCGTGCCAAAAGCAGGGGGAAGTGTGGGGGGTCATGTGCGGGGGTGCGCGGGGCGCGGGGCGCATTGAATTATGAATGCAGGCACACGCACCCATGACCCCTCACGGTCTCTCCGCTTTTGGCACGCAACGGCAAAAAGGTTAGCCATCACTGCTCTAGGAAGAAGGTAAGGGTAAACCACTTTGGAAAATGTTGCCAAAAACAGCAAGGATTCACTCATCTAGCCACCAGAAATCTCAAGATTGACTTGAAGGCAAGGAAACAAAAAACCTGAATATCTTCTCTCTCTATTCATATCTAATATATTTAAGGAGACTTTGCTTTGTAGGTGCAAGCATCCTAAAGAGAGTTTTGCTCTTATAGGTGATGCACATTAGCTTTAATAGAAGCAAATGGTGCTCTGAGTTTCAGACACACCCATACACACAAGGCTAACGCATCCTAGACAGTGCTTGCCTCTCAATTAGTAAAATGAGAGCACCTAGTGCTGTAGCTTTGTTGCAACTAAACAGGGATGGATTTCATAGTCCCTGGATGGGAGTCTCCTGATACATGCACTTTCCAAGCTAGATGCTCAAACTGAAAATAAAATAATGTAGATCATGTTGTCCTAAAGGAATTCAGCCCTGCTTGTTGTTTGAAAAGACAGATTCTGAGGCTCAAATAGTTTGGCCACCTAATGACAAGAGAGGACTCATCGAAAAAGGTCCTAATTTTGGGAAAGACTGCAGGCAAAAGGAGGAGAGAATAGTAAAGGGTGAGATGGTTAGATAATGTCATGGATGCAATGAACATGAATTTGGGCAAACTCCAGGAGACAGGAGAAGACAGGGGAGTCTGGCATGCTATGGGCCGTGGGATTGCGATATCAGACATGACTTAGGAACTGAACAACAACAACAGAAGACTATGCTGATTGAAAATAAATCCAATGTGGGAAAGTGTCTGTAAGTTCCTTGACTGTGGTTGCCTTCTTAAGTGTTAGGTGGAAACTCTTCTTACTACCATTGCCCTTGTCGTTCTTGTCAAGTTCTTTTTTTCTCTTCTATCCCACTTAAACAGATATTGCGTCAGTTTGAAGCCCTCTGCCAAAGCCATTCCATTTCCAAGAATCCACCGCCAGTTGCTGCCTCCTGTTTGTCTGCCAAGACCACCTTGGAGCATGCCGATGACCTGCTGACAAATACGGTGCCCTTCTCAGAAGATTCCTTCCTGAAGCCCATTAACCTGTCGCTGCAGCCCTCCCAAGCCCCTAAGCTCATCACGAGTAACACGTTCCAACCAGCAGGGCAGATGCCAGAGTCTCTGTCCTGTGGCCAATTGGATATCCTGCCACCTGATCTCAGCCAGCAGAGGGCAGAAGGCAGACTGCCAGACTCTGACCCCCAAGAAGAAAGGCCCCCAAGGGGTGATCCAGATGGCACCGTTTCTTTATTTGCTGGCATGGAACTAATCGCACCTTCAAGCATGGCACTAGCAGCATCTGGGCAGGGTTGTATTTCTCCAGTGCCACAGACAGCATCTCTCTCTGGGAATACTAGAGATAGTGAGGACAACCAGCAACTCTCTGCATTTCCCTTCCTTCATGTATAGCACTCCCCTGATGCAATTTTAGTTGTGGGGAAAATGAGCAACAAACCAACTGTCTTACTAGCTCTTTTCATCCTGGAATAGAGTGGGGAGAATAGAATAAGCAATTGGTCTAGTTAGCCGCTGCTGTACAATACAGTAGTTTTTCTGATCTTACCAGGAATTTTATCATCCTTATCCTTGACAGATCAGGAGAGGGAAAGGCTGGTTTCTTGTCATTCTATTCTGAAAAAGATTAAGGTTGATATATCCCACTAATTTATATTCTTACTGAATCATCCGTGAGAATGAGAGAGAAGACTTGAACCCTTGCTGCTGTCTCTTAAATGGGTTATTATTATTGAGTGGAGAATAAAGGCAATCATATGTTCTCCTGAAGAACAATTTAATTGGTTCTTATGAAAAATGCTACTCTCTTTCATTACTAAAATTGAGTTCCATTTTATATTATTTCTTCCTGCAGATTATGTTATTCAGGCTGCATCACCCCTCTTATCTCACTTCTTTCCCTTGACAGAGGCAGCTCCTCACTTAAGGTGTTACGGCTGTCAAAATTCTTAAACCTGGAAAAAAATTAAAATGAATTGGAAATGAACTGGAGGAGTTTGCCTACTCCCTACCATTTTCTGTTCCTTGTTCATCTCACCACAAAGTATGAAATAAAGCGAAATAGGGACAAAATATCGAGAGAAGCCCCATTTTCCTTCTCTGGGACTTTGTGACAGTTCCAGCCACTAAACAAGGGGACAATCTTTGTCAATGCTGTCATCCTTAGGCAACATAGCTAACTGAGGATAATTAGTTAATTCCTTCCAACCTTCACTCTATTGGCTAGCATTAGAGTGTTCACACAACATGCTAACACCTCTTGCCTAAATCAACTGTCAAAGGCCATTGTTTGAAATTCTGCATGTAACAGAGAAGAAGGTCTAGAACTGTGATGGCAAACCTCTGGCACACATACCAGAGCATGTAGAGCCCTCTCTGTTGGCATGCGCACCGTTGCCCCAGATCAGATCTCCATGGCGTTTCTTTCGTGAGCGTCTGTTTCCCTGCAAATGACAAAACGGAAGCTCACGAAAGAAAAAGATCTTACCGCGCTGCCAGTGTTGGGATGCCCCGCCTCCTGCCGGCCAGCTGATCTTCAGGTCTCTGCTGCACATGCATGCATGCATGCTCACACACATGCGCGAGCATGTTCTTGTGCACCTTTCAGTTTGGGCATGCGTGCACGCACAGTTTGGGCACTTGGTGTCTAAAAGTTTCGCCAGCACTGGTCTAGAAAAATAAAGGTACCTGACTATGCTAGTGACCTCTTCTGCCCATTCTGGGAAGGAAAGCTAATTATGGTCCACATAAAACCACTGTGGCTCTTAAACATCCTCACAAGTTGCTTAGTTGGGTGACTTTGTGAATTTTATGATCCCACTGCTACTTGAAACACAGGTAAGCCCTGCTTTGCACCCAGTCTTCCCTTGTCTCCTCTAACCATTCCCTCTGCAAACAGGAATGCTTGTCTAAAGTTGTTGTCAGAAGCTTAGGTGGAGTTTCCAACACTCGGATCAACAGGAAATTATAAATGATATGTGGGTCAATATCCAGATTTTATTTTGTCTGGTAGCCCACAGACTCCTCTAAAACTTCGACCAGGAGAAGTAAAAGCTCTTGATTGGGCAGGAAATCCAAACACAGAACTCATGAGCACCATGATACCTGTTATCCCCCAAGTAGCACTGATAGCCCTCCAAAACTGTGTTATCACATGACGTGGCAAGACAGCATACAAGACTTAAAGGGCTATAGGTCATGCAATTTATTTTTAAAATGCGGTATTCTAAATAAATTGTGCTTTTTCTTCAAAGGTCTTGCATTCATTTTTTTATTTAGGGGTTCTATATATATATATATATATATATATATATATAAAGATGTGTGGACTTCAACTCCAATAGCTGGTTGAGGAATTCTGGGTGTTGACGTCCACATATCTTCAAGTTGTCAAAGTTCAGAAACCTGGTCTAATAGCTGATAATTTGTTGGGTTCAAATGTGTTAGTCAGTGCTGAGGGAATATTGTTGCCCCGCTGCGATTGTTAAGTTAGTAACATGGTTCTTAAGTGAATGTGGCTTCCCCCGTTGACTTTGTCAGAAGGTCACAAAAGGTGACCACACGTCCCCAGGACACTGCAATTGTCATAAATACCAATTTCCAAGCATCTGAATTTTGATCATGTGACCACAAGGATGCTGCAATGGTCATGTGAAAAATGCTCATAGGTCAGTGCAGTTGTAACTTTGGTTGTAAGTTGAGGGCTATCTATAATATGGTGGCTGGTTGATATGGTAAATGGATACTCATGACTTTCATATAGAAAAATATGCCTCCTTTATCAAGGAAATAATTTCCCAGTAACTGTCATTAGTTATTTGAGAGGCGGGGGAACTGGGTTTCTGAGAACAGTTTCTGTAACTGTGGCGTTCCCATGGAGTTTTGATGGCTGTGCAATCTGCCTAGGCACATTTATTGTCTGAAATCAAGGACCTTGGTCTTCAGTCCACACCAGAAATGAATTAGTCTTTATTTTTCAAAACAGTCTAGTCTACACAGAGGCCAATAATCCTCTATTTGCTCCTTTAAATGGTTCCTGGACAAAATAAACTTTTACGATTGAGTTCTGTTCAAAGCTGAAAAGCATTTCAGAACATAGTTATGTTTGGGATCTCTTTTTCTCTTTAGTGATTGAGTAACATGGTCAATCTGGCAAATCACATAAAATCAGCATTTTTGAGATTTGGGACAGTAACGTATCTGTACTTTGCCTAGCAATCTGATTTCAAGAATTTCCACATTACATGGGATGTTTATTTTGAGGCAGAAGCAATTCAGTTTTTAGAAAATGCCTCTTAAACTATCAAGCAAGCAAGTCTGAATCCAAGGAGTTGCATTACGTTGAGGAAGATTTGTTTCTTTTTATCTTCATGGTTTTTAAAAACGTTCTTTTCCATCTATGAGGAAATTATATTTATTGTGCTTATACTGTATATTATGGAATGTAATGATTCACAGCAGGATCAAGTCCTGCAAACTTATCTTCCCCACTGCAGCACCATGATTGGATGATGTTTTTCCTATTGACTGATGATGTGCAGATGAGAAAGGACAGCAAAGCTAAGAAATCCATCAATTATTTTGGTCATCATCTGCTGCATCAGGAAGGGTGATTTAATACTTTAATTCCCCTTAAAGCCAATCAAGCATTCAAACTTTTTATTGTAGGAATTTGCATTGCCTAAAATTATAAAATGGCTTTAACTAAACATCTTGTTTTTCAGATTGACCAGGATATATTAGGAGCATCTAAAACACCTTAATTATTATCAGTATTGGAAAATGCATAATCCTAAATATGCAGGACAGGTAGTCCTTGAATTTCCAAGAGTTCATTTAATGATTGTTCAAAGTTACAACAGCACTGAAAAAAGTGACATGACCATTTTCATACTTACGACCATTGCAACATCCGTAAGGTCACATTATCAAAATTCAGATGCTTGGTAACTGGTTCATATTTATGATGTTTACAATATCCTGGCATCATGTTATCAGTTTTTGTGACCTTCTGACAAGCACCATCAATGGGGAAGCCTGATTCACGTAATAACAGCGTTACTAACTTAACTGCAGTGATTCACTTAACAACTGTGGCAAGAAAGGTCGTAAAATGAGGCAAAACTCACTTAACAAATGTTTCACTTAGCAACATAAGTTTTGGGCTCAATTGTGGTCTTAATTCAAAGACAACTTGTAGTGCAGGGGTGAAATCTAGCAGGTTCTGACATGTTCTGGAGAACTAGTAGTGGAAATTTTGAGTAGTTCGGAGAACTGGCAAATACCACCTCTGGCTGGTCTCAGATGGGGTGGTAATGGAGATTTTGCAATATCCTTCCCCCAGGAATAGAATAGAAAACAGAGTTGGAAGGGACCTTGGAGGTCTTCTAGTCCAACCCCCTGCCCAGTCAGGAAATCCTACACCACTTCAGACAAATGGTTAGCCAACATCATCTTAAAAATTTCCAGTGTTGGGGCATTCACAACTTCTGCAGGCAAGTTGTTCCATTTATTAATTGTTTTGTCAGGAAATTTCTCCTTAGTTCTAAATTGCTTCTCTCCTTGATTAGTTTCCACCCATTGCTTCTTGTTCTACCCTCAGGTGCTTTGAAGAATAGTTTGACTCCTTCTTCTTTGTGGCAACCCCTGATGTATTGGAACACTGCTATCATGTCTCCCCTAGTCCTTCTCTTCATCAGACTAGACATACCCAGTTCCTGCAACCGTTCTTCATATGTTTTAGCCTCCAGTTCCCTAATCATCTTTGTTGCTCTTCCCTGCACTCTTTCTAGAGTCTCAACATCTTTTTTACATTGTGGTGACCAAAACTGAATGCAATATTCCAAGTGATTCTATTCCTGTGTTTATGCAGCCCAGAACTGTATTGGCTTTTTTGGCAGCTGCTGCACACTGCTGGCTCATATCTAAATGTTGTCCACTAGGACTCCAAGATCCCTCTCACAGTTACTACTATTGAACAAGGTACCATATATACTATACCTGTGCATTTTGATTTTCTTCCCTAAATGTAGAACCTTGCTTTTTTTCACTGTTGAATTTCATTTTGTTAGATAGCACCCAATGTTCAAGTCTGTCAAGATCCTTCTGTATTTTGACCCTATCTTCTGGAGTGCTGGCTATTCAGTGGGGAGGGAATGGGGATTTTGCAGTATCTTTCCCCTGCCACACCCACCAAGCCACGCCCACCAAGCCACACCCACCAAGCCACACCCACAGAACTGATAGTAAAAAAAAATTGGATCTCACCACTGCTGTAGTGCATCTTTAAGCCAACATGCCAAGTATTAAGGCTCGGCCTTAATCTTAGACTAGTGGACTAGGTTTCTAATCTCAAGTTTTAGAAACATTTGATTCTACAGGCCATTGTAAAAGCCCCGATTGATACGTGCTTGAGAGGTGTGTGTGTTTGTGTGTTTCTGTTGGTTATAGTGTGTGCTTCTGTCACAAGGTCAATCTTAATTGTCCTTATGTCTTTTGGCTTGTCTTTGTTGTGTAGATGGCGTCTGGGCAGTTTATTTGTGGGTTGGGGAAGTAGGTATGAATGGGTTCTTTGGCTAATTATTCTTGTCCATGTAATTGGTTTTACTATTTATCAGTTGATTGAGCAATCTTTGTGGCCAATCTTTGTTAAAATGTACCTATTTGATTGCAACATAATTTAAAGTCTTCATGAATTATTTGAGGCAGTGGAGGAAAGAATCATCTATCATTATTACCAATTATTAAAATTCTTCCCACAACTTTTTCTACAAAAATTAGTATAGAAGAGTGTTTCAACACTTATAGACCCTGTTCTGTCTTTTAAACCCCTTCCTTCTCCTTCTCTGGGATTTCCTTCTATTGCTATTTTCTTCTTTATTAATGTGGGCAGCTGATAAACCACTGGCACCTTCCCAAGGTTGACCTTGGTTGTGCCTCTTCTTTCCCCCCCTTCCCCCAGACACTTCAATCTCTGTGAAGAAAATTCCTTCTTTTATTTGTCTACTTTTTATAGCTATGGCTCTTCCAAACCCACACATCCCTCCTCCATCTGTTTCAAGGTTGCCGCTTTCATAAGCAATTTTGCAGTGCTGACACTGGGCCAAAAGGCTTAAATAGGAGGGGAGGAAAGCATTCCAGGTGCCTGCAATTTTCTCAGCAGCTTGTTCTTCCACACCCTGTTGTGATTGGGTAATGGGTTCCTGTGTCTTTACCCAAAGATAAACCACTTTTATCCAATTTGGGGTAATTTACACAGGGTTGCCTTAGATGTTAATATGGAATGGCAAACATTATTGCATGTATTTAAAAGCATTTTTAAATTATGTTCCAAAAACATGGAGCTTAGAGCTACAAGAGAAACTATGGATTTACTAAAGGAAGATAAATCTTGAAAAGATAGAGCTACCCCAATTTGGATGACATATTTTGTTTATGGGATAGCTTTTATAATCAAAATACGTTACCTTGCATCTCTAGCTTTCTTTGCTTAAAATTGGGGTGAATTTATATTTCTCATAAGTAATATGTCTTGGTTATTTTTTAGTATTTGATGTCTTTTTTTCTTTTTGCTGTAATACTCATTTGGATTTTTACAACCCAGATCTGATAGCCAGATCTGACAGACTTCTATCTGCTACTTCAGTAAAAAGTAACCCAACATAAATCCGATTAAAATTACAGAACATTTTGTTTCTGTACCTAAATCCTATCAGTTTTTTTTAAAAAAAATTTTTTAAAAGACAGAACATAACACACACACACAAAACATATATTTCCTTTTTACAAGAGTTTCATAACAGTATTCTTGTATTATTTACATTTCCCCCCTGCTCTTCTTTGATAAATCCTATCATTTTAGGTGGGTTGTTTGGGAGGTTTTTTTGCTCTGCGGTGTCACCATGTATTTTCATATTTACAACTACTTCTTGTGACCCTTAGTGCAATTTGTTGGTATTTTAGGTCCTAGTTACAGGCAGCTTCATATTGGTGGCTAATGAACAAATGGTTACTGCAAACAAATGACACCTATTTCTTTATTTCCAGCATGGCTGGCTGTATGGCTGTTGAGAGTTTCTTTGTGGAGGATTTTTTTTTTTTTGCAATTTACAGTACAATATCTATCACTGATGCATATGCACTGCTGGGTAGCGAAAGAGAATAGCCTCGATACCGTATTTCCACAACGGTGACAGGGTAATATAAATCCCTAGAGGAAATGGTTGAAGTCAGACTAGCCGAACAGCAAATAGCAAAACAGATCAAGCACCGAGCGTTGTCTCTTGTCTACCAAAACTGGAAAGAATAGTTTGGATCATATTTATGTTTCGTGATTATGTGTACCTTACGCCGGTTTCTGTGGAGCTTAGGCTACAATTCGCAGCTCTCGCGATTGCCTTCGAATAATAACTGGTTTCTTCCTTGCCCTTCAACACTTTGTTTGCAATTACGACTAAGCCCATTGCGAAATGAAACAACCGGGTGAAGCAATGGGTGTAGCAAAGCCGGTTTAGTTACTCGATTCGATTTGTAGGACCCAGTCACGTAGTTTCGGTGCAACGCTCAAACACTAGGAGACAATTGGGGGATGGAGAAGAGGCGCCAGCATGCCTGCAGGGTGTTATCTCGCCCCATCCCCCTCTCTATAGTACTTGGGGGGGGGGGAGTTTTGCTTTGAAGTGCGTTTGCACTAATATTTCTCCCCAAACGGTAAAGTAGCAAGGGGGGGTGGGGGCGGAGATGCAAAGCCACAGCGGAGGACCCACTGCTTAGTGCCGCCCACCCCATAACCGGAGCTCCGAAACAAACGCTCGGCTCGTCCCTCAGATTTTTTTTTGCAAGCTAAAAGCGGCCAAAAAAAAGGGGGGGAGGGGGTTCCGAGCGGGAGAAGAGGCGGGTTTTTAGGGGAGGCTCCTCCTCGGCACGCGCTCTCGGCTCGCACCCCCGGTCCCCCATCGTCCCTCCCCCTCCACTCTCCTCTCCTCCTTGCTCTGCCAACCTAGCTCTGGCAACTGAAGGACACGGAGATTAGCCGATGAGGAGGCCGCGTCTCCCAAAACCGGCCAATGAGAGCCTCGAGGAGGGGCGGGAAGCTCGGCCCGAGTCAAGTGCGCGTGCGGATGGTTGCTAGCGGCGCTTCCCCCTCCCCCCCCCCGCCCTTCTCACTTTTGTTGTGGCTCGGAGGGAGCTGCGGTGTCGGCAGCAGCGACGGGAAGCCCCCCCCCCAACGCCTCCCACGCCTCCTCCCCGTTTTGGTTTTGGTGGGGCTGGGTGGGGGAGAGGAAGGAGGAATGACCCCCCTTCCCCTTAGGCGCTAAGCCTCCTTGCTCGGGAAGGAGGGGAGCTGTCCCTTGTGGACGTGGGCACCGAGCTAAACGAGGGAGCCCCTCTCCCCACTTGCACGCCAAAGCCCAGGAAGAAAGATAAAAGCGGCCCTCCATCCCTTGAACCTCCCAAAAGGGTCTGGGGGGGAAGGAACCACGCGTGTCTGTCTCAGGTAAGTGAAGAGGTGTGTATGTGTGTGCAAGGTGAAGGGCATCAAAGACCCCCCCCTTCCTAATTCCCTCTATCTGGGATATGGAGGGGAAGCCTACCCGGTTCCCCCATTCGTGTTTGTGTGGGTGGGTGGGTTTCCCACTTTTTTCCCTGGCTACTGCAGCGTCGTCTCCTTGTTTCGCCGAAGCTTTTTGCAGAGCTTTCCTTGCAAGGCTTCGTTCTTCTAAAGGGGGACCCAAGATGCTCTCTTCCCCACGGTTAGACAAGTCTTCTTAAAAGAGGGGAAGGGTCCTGCTTTACTTTTCCCATCTGTTCTCCCTGGCCTCCTTTCAGCAGTTTGAGAAATTCAGGATGTTTAAAAGGGTGGCTTCAAGCTTTTTATGTTGTTGGTGTTGGTATCCCCAAAGACCATATATCAAAGATTGCCTCCTGACCCAACATTTGAAAGAGGGCTAAATTTATTTGTGCAGAACTTTGCCAATCCGTACAGTACACCGTGCATATGGTAAAGTGGACAATGATCATTTTTGTTTTTAAAATGCTATTAATGTTTTTCTGCAAAAGAACTGGAAATTAATGCCACTTAACAGTCCTCATAATTACAATACTCAAGAATCTGTATTTAAGTATAGTATTGGCTTCCACACTATTTTTTTTAAAAAAATCACTATTGTATGAATGCTTACAGTAATTTGTTAAATATGTATATTGGCAGGCTTGGAGAAAAATGCATGCTAGTATTTTAGGAATCCTATGTCTTTTCCTTTTTTGTTCAAGTCCTGTGCTTTTATTTTTCTGTCCAACAGGCGCAAATCATTCTGCCAAATTAATACATAAAGTACATCCTTTAAATGCTTTGCTATTAAAAGTGCTATTAAATGTAGCACTTTCCTCATTTAACAACCAAGTTGGAAGCAATATGATCACTAAGTGAATGATCACATAACTCAGAGTGAGAAAGAGACATTACTCTTGCTCCTGTATGCGTTGTCAGGTACATAAATTTGGTCATAAATGTGTGCACTCATCGAAAAACCTTTAGGTTGCAAAAATCCAGATGGCCATCATATGGCAGCAAATAATTTTTGCAACCTAGATCTAGTAAACTTATAATACTTATTGATATGTGGTTTTCACATTTGCTGTGATTGGGGTCACAGAACCAACCACCCAAATGTCTCTGTATATTGCAGAGAATTCACCTATGTATGATGGCTGAATCTATGTTTATGTATTTGTGGAATTTCAAGGATGATTCATTTTTTCTGGTAAATACAATATATGTCTCAAAGCCAAATGTCAATGTCTGCTGCTCATGTGACCTGATAACTTCAAATAAGAGATTGTCTTGCTTGAAAACACATATCTCAAAAGAAAACACATCTAAAGAAAAATTAGAAACATATCTTTCAAAAAATGTAAACATGCCCCCAGAATAGCTGAACTTAAAAGAAAAAAACAGACTTAAGATTGTAACTGTAATATTCTTTCTATTGAGAGCATCATTCCCATAGGGAATCATTTTGAAGAAAGACATAGTGGGCAAGAATGAAGGGGTGGCAGAGCTGAAGTCAAATGTGGTTTTTTTTTCTCCTGATATTTTTCTTTTAAACTCCCAAATGGGATAAATAGCTTCTCTCTAAAGTCTGAACAGATTGCTTGCAGTAAATAACAGTTTGGGATTAATGCATGAGAGCTGGTGTTCAGTACAAAAACTTGCATAAGTTTATGTCTGATACTATAGTCACTCTTTTGAAAAGCAGTTTTGGCATAAAGGTGGTAAGTTCCCTTTAATTGTATAGATTTTTCAGATAATTGGAACTGTCAGGCAGAAGGAATAGCTGCTGAGGTAGTACTGTACTTGTCTAATTTGTATTCTTAAGAATTGTGACACAAGAAACGGTTAGTCTCACATTGAACAAGGATGATTTGCTTAGCATTGGATGAGTGAACTTCAGGGCAACACTGGGTGACCCTACATTCCAGCATTCAGATATCATTTTGCGAGTTTACTAAAACAAATAAATCTATTTTTGGTAACTATCTTCTTTTTTCACCTTTGTCCACTCAAAATTACATTGATGGAACTTTTTTGTCTGCAAAGAACTAGGTGCAAAATCCATGCCTATTTTCCTTTTCAATTGGGAAAACAAAACATTTTGCCAAACATACTTTCTGATGCAGTATTGCAACAAATGAATTGACTCCAGCAACCAATGCAAAGTGCCCATGCTTTATTGAGTCTGATCTTTAGATATTGGGATTGGTCTCCCCTGTGGGCTTAGCAAATGGTTAATATAATTCAAAGGGTGAGAATTTGATGTTGCCACCCTGCTTTTTTTTTTTTTACTAACTCCCATTAGATCCAGCCAGTATGACCAGTGGCAAGAGATTGTAATAATTCCAAGGCATGAGGAAGTTCTTACTACGGTGTGGAATAATGCATTTAAGCACATGAAATAAGGAAGACATATGGGTCAATTTACTCATTATTTTTCCTTTATTTACAGAGCTTCTCTAATTCAAAATGAAGAGTGCCCGTGGCAGCAGTTCTTCCTTTCAGGGAAACGGTGTCAATGGTGTGGACCTCATTCTTACAGGGCTGCCTATGCAGGTGCTTCAGCGCCCTAGCAGTGCCTCCCCAGGCAAACACATTGCTCGTTCCATTTCTGTCATTACGGAAAACAAACCCAAGAGGAATATCTTGGTGAGTACTGATATTGTAACAAACATTATTCTTCTAAGGCTTATGGTTTATATTCATTTCACTCCTAAGGAATAGATTTGGTTTAAATGTAATCTTTAACTTCTATTGATGTACAAAATAATGTGTCTTCAATTTGTCTGGATGAAGAGGTTTGCGGAGAAAGAGAGAGGAGGGGGGGGAGAGGGGAGAGAGAGGGAGAGAAGCCAGTGGTATAGCATATAAGAGGTTGTATTAGCAGTGGAGAAACCCAGATTCTTTTCACTTTCAACCTCACAAGCTGTAACTTTGTGTAACTTTGGGCCAGTCATTGTCCCAGCCCCATCTATCTTACTAGTAGTGTTTTTGTGGCGAAAAAGAAGGAAGCACTATGTACCTTGCCTTGGTTGTCCCAAAAAGCACCTTGGGGACAACCATGACCTGGATGACTGAGAATCGCTACAGACGTTTAGCTATACAATTTGGGATGAACACCCTTTGAATGGTGTGGGAGTAAGAATGGATTTCCAGAGGAAAAATTGCTGAGTACAGGAAGCAGGAACACTACTCCGGTGACCCTGAGGACATAGATAAACCTCCAAGTGCTTCAACAACCCTCTAAAAGGATGCAGATTACCAGCTCTGTGCAAGGAATATAAATCCTTTCTTATCAGAGCTGAAGAAGTTTCTTGGATGAGAAGCAAAGTGTCTTCAAAAGAAAAAAACAAAGCCCAGTTGCCTCCTGAAAAAACACCTTTGGGACTACCTTGCTTTGTATAACGTTTGGAGCTACCAAATGAATGTCAGGATCTACAACAAAAAGAACAATAGTTGCCTTGACAAAATACTTCACATTGTCTAGAAACCTCCTTACCTCTGTCACAAAAGGCAAAAGAAGCTTCTCTTAGAAATGCTGGAGAATGTGGAGAAAGCATTGCCTCCCAACCTTTGCTTAGTTTTCCCCAGCACTAATCAGAACCAGAAGATGCTTCCCTGCAGGGGTTTTGCACATGGGGAAGTTCCTGCTTTTTGCAAATTTTACAGGATGCTGAGGGAGATCTGTGAAGCAGAAGAAGGTGAAGTAGTGTAGTTGTTCTTTTCTGTTAAGATGCAAGAAGGCCATGTTTCACAAAACACTTTGAAGACAGTGCTTTCCTCAGATCTTCCTTGAACTGAACATTCCTTCAGAGACTGGCAAAGCCCCAAATCCTGGACAGTCTTAATTTTCAAACTTTTTCAATGGCAGAAACTTAATAGCTTAATAATAATCATTTATCTATCTATATGTTATTCCTTCCTCCCCTCTTCCCTCAAGAGGCGAAGCACTATTGATAGAAAATTGGCAATAAAATGAAAAGAAAATGCAAAATTAATATTTCTAATGTAAAAAAACCCAACAACCTGAATTTCAGTGCTGAAGCAGGAGCAGATGATAGAATGCGTTTAAGATCCTTCTCTAACCTCACTTGTTTTTTTTTTAAATTTTATTTATATGCCGCCCTTCTCCGGAGACTCAGGGCGGCTTACAATGCGTTAAGCAATAGCAATAGCTATGTTTCCCATAGAGAAATCTGTAACCCACTTTGAAAACATTAGTCTAGTAGAAAACTGCAGAATCATGAATTTTAACTTCAGTAAGGCTACAACATTGCAGTATCCCTCTATAATAAGCATCCCTCTATAAAAATGTTTCATTCATGTACTGTATGCCTTATAGCCAAGGGAAGTTGCAGTTACATATTATTTTGGATTACAACAATGTACTAACAAATTCAATCAATCTGTAAATTGGGTTGGGGGTAGAGCAGAACCCTAGCTGTAAGTTATTAAAGTCATTTGATGGAATTGTGAGATACTAACACACAGGAAACTCATGAAAGAAAGAAATGTGTTTGAGAAATAAGCCATCAGTGTTATAATGCAGTCTGTTGCTCTGCTCAACAATAGATAGGGATTATGCAGAGTTTATAGGCATGTGTGACATTTATCAATTCTTTTTTTTTTTTTACTATATTAAAACCTTTGCCATTCATGTGAGAGTGTACAGAAGAAACTATAGGGCACACTTCATGACCCATCAGTGGGCAAATTTTCCAAAATTTCAAAACGGAAAGAATCAAACAGCTTTCAGAACAAGCTGTCATGATAGTCAAAGAAAGAATGAAAGGGTTGTACAGCAAGTAGAAAGCATGTCAGCTGAATATAGATTTCAAGAGACAAGCAAAAACCAAAACTGAAGGAAATTGACAAATAGAGGAAAATAAGAAGATAAAACATAGGTTTTTTTAAAAAGAGAACAAAGAAAATATGGGAAAATCTATAGCTAACGGATATTGAATAGTTATTACAGGAGTCTAGTAGAGGCAAATTGGATTAAATAAAGACAATACTGAAAGTGTTCAAATAGGATTCCAGAATGATATATATATAAATGTTTGCAAAGATAGAAGATATTAAAAAACCAAATAAAAAAGTTGACATGAAATACAGATACTGAAAAAGAGTTTAGAAAAAAAGAGATATTTAAATTGTTGACCTGGAGATGGTTACTGAGAGTACCATTGACTACAAGAACAACTAATTAATCCTACATAAACAATCCCTTCTTCACCAACCTTGGCCAATATTGTGAATCTATATTGCCAGTCACTTGACTGAGATGGTGGGTCTGTTTAGTGAGGCTTTTTGCCTCACTAAATCTACACAAAATACACAACTCTGTGGGAACTTAAAAAAAAAATTTTTTTTTTGCTGCTTAAAACTTAAGGAATACTTTCAAGACAAAACAACACATTTAGTCATTAATTCAATCTATACAATACCGTAGATTATACCGAATTCCTGATGCATAAAAATAATACTACATGAACACCCCCCAGGTAGATGTAACCCTTAGCTTTTTTTTTTTTACTTTTTCTATTTATCAGTAAAAATGGATAAAACAGCATTGCTAGTAGGGCAGAACAAGATGCCATCCCAGATCTCAAGAGCAACAACATTAGCAAGCTGATGAGTGATTTGTCATTATGAATAAACTGAATTATTTCAAGAAAAGTGAGAGACAGCCATCCAACACCATCTTGTACTAACTTTTATCTTCATATCCAAATGTCAGTATATTAGACAAAACTATGCGATTTGATGAAAAGTTACTGAGACACACAAGACCATATTTATGTAGAGGCACCCCAGGAGCCCAGACCAAGTATCTTCTCTGTACCTTCATACACAACTCTTGTGCTGTTTTTTGTCATGCTAGAATATTAGGTTACATGGACTTCAATTTTATGCCAGCAACTTCCCAGCTTCCATAAGAGACACTGCAGTTTCCTAAAAAGATTGATTTCTATGGGCAATCTCCTTAACAACATATTTTTAGCTACATGGATGTTGAGGCACTATATACCAACAGGGACTTTGTCATGCCAACATACCATACTTTGCTTTCACACCCATTCATACCTACACACACAGCTCCACTATATGTCAACATCTTTTTGGCTAATGCTTTCTCAACTTCTACCTCCTTTAACCCCTCCTTTCCTTGGGGTTCATTGGTTATGTTTTCATTAACTAGGCCTTGGAAAAGAATAATCAAATTCCATTATGATTTCAACAGTTTTTATCCCACCATCAACCTCAGCCTATCTGCTGAACAATTTCTGAATGTAGTGGTCGAAGTACATAATGAGCACATGAGCACCACTTTCTACCGAAAGCCTATAGACCATTATTTATTTATTTATTGGTTCGATTTATATGCCGCCCTTCTCCAGAGACTCAGGGCGGCTTACAATGCGCTAAGCAATAGCCTTCATACTTTTGTATATACCTGCTTAGTAGGGCTTTCGGACCCCCCAAGCGGTGTTCTTTTTTATACAAAGTCAGCTTATTGCCCCCACAATCCGGGTCCTCATTTTACCTACCTTGGAAGGATGGAAGGCTGAGTCAACCTTGAGCCTGGTGAGATTTGAACTCGCAGTAATTGCAGGCAGCTGGCAGCTAAGTGCTACTTTAACAGCACTTTAGTCCACTGCACCACCAAGGCTCTTATCAATGCTTACATGCTTCTGCCTTCCATTTAGAACAAACCACCAAATATATCATCTTTACACTAACAATTGTTCTCAACATGGATCATAAGGCCACTCCCCCCCACCCCCCAAAGGTATCATAAAATATTTCTAGGAGCCAATAGTCTCTACACGATACAGTTTAGATTAATCGTTTTTAAAAATTAAGTACTTTTTTTATAGCTAAAGGGGACAATGAAAAGGGTCACAGAGGTAAATGAAACCTAGAAGGGGGCCATGGGTAGAGAATCTGTGCCCCAACTGCTTGCACAGCAAAACAGATTCTCAAGGGAATGGGAAACAATACAACTAGTATGACGTCGGGACTCAGAAAAAGGGCAGAGTAATATTAGAGCATTTCAGCATTCTAGGACACTCCATTACAAATCCCAGAGTAGCCATTTGGGGAACAAAGAAACTTTGCCAGTATAATTGTGCAAGAAATTGCTCTGAAGTGTTCAACAATGAATATTTAACACTTTACAATTGTTACAATTGATGAAGTCCTTGTGTAATTTGCATCTGCATAATCAATCTGTTTTTCCCTTCTTCCCTCCTCGCTCCCCATCCCATTTAAAATCCTATAGCAGTGTAACCATACATTGTAGCTGATGAAATGTGCTGTAATTTACCAAACCTATGCCTTTTAATTAAATTTTTAGTCTGAAAGGTGCTCCTTCTGATATTCAAATATACCATAAACTAAGATGTATAGTAGAAAAATTAATCAAATACAAGATGGCATTTTTCTCAATAGAATGTGCATGTCTGAATATAATTTGGCTAAATACAGTTGTATGGTTATAATTCTTTGTCTAGTGGGTGTTTTCGTTTTTTAAAGGGCTGGTGACATGTAGTTCCTCCAAATGAATTCTTATCTGAAGACAATGCTATTCTGTCATTTGTAATTAATTAGACTAGAATGGTAGAAATGAAGCAGAATTAAGAGAATTTTTGTCTTGATAAAATACCAGGTGTAGGTACTACTTTGCTTTGTTATAACTTGTCTTTCAGGAAGATGCAGGGCTTGCCACCTCTAGAGCTATGAACAATTTACGAAGATCCAACAGTACAACGCAGGTTAATCAGCAAATGAATGATGCCATCATGTGAGCATTAAACACTTCTTACTGAAAAATTAACTAGCCTAGGAGGTGTCTTAGAACCTCTTTTGTTCCTTTGAGTATTCTGGGAAAGCTGAGTGTTTTTGTTTTGGGTTATATCCTTTAGACTGAACATAAAATATTGGAATAGTTTATAGGAATAAATTACCTTTCAGAAAAGCTCAAAGCAATGCTATGTGTAGACTTCTGCAGGATTCCAAATTAATCTTGTTATTTTCTTTTTAGCAGTGCAGATCACCATGATGACTTCCTCACGTTGTTTAATAGCAGCTCAACTGGGAGAAAAAAACTAGCAAGTCTAAGCAAAGATTCCCCAGAAAAGAAAACTACGTGGAACATCCTAGTAAGGGCTGAAATGCATGCGCATTCATTAGAAAAGCTTCCGAAGCCAATCACAAAACTTAGCTTTATGTTGTTAAGCCTGATAATTCTTTTGTAAATGCATGGATTTGTCTAGATTTATTATGTCAAAAATCCATTGTTGCAAAAAATAATAATCCAAATTAGCTCATCTGTGTTAAAATTATATTTCCCTTGGGACAAGAACATTGCCATTTGACTGTTGGGAAAATGCAAGATACCCCTATAATGTACTTATCACACATGCCACAGTAATGAGCAATGTATACAATATGCAATGTATACAATATGCCTAAGTGACTCACATACAGCTGTTGTGTAAGGTTTGCACTTCCCTCTGGAAAAGAATATACTTGTCTCCATAAAAAAATAAAATAAAAAGCGGTGGGAAAGCTGCACTCCACAAAAAGACTTCTGCCATCACTTTTTCATAGGCTTTGTGGAGCTAAGTGCTGGTGGAGCAGGAAGAGTCAAACCTGGGTTAGGAAATGCAGAAAAGATTTTATTATACCATAGATGAGCAGGCTTTTACCAAAGCTTTCTTGTTGACAAGAAAAATTTAAACTCTTTTTACATTTTCAGCATCTTACTATGCTTTGCTTTGTATCTGGTTTAGCTGTCATCAGCACAGCAATTCCCCAAACTATATAGGGGCTATGGTATGGGTGCTTTTGATTCCTATCTCTGCTTTTGAAGTTCCTTTGACTCTGCTCTGATTTAGGAATATCTATGACTCTCCAGAAACTTCCACACTCAGCACCAAACTGTTCATTTTGAAGCACTCCTAATTGGATAAAAATCTTAGCATCTATCTCCAAAGTTTTGAAAACTGTTACATTTATTTCACTGGTTTGTAGTAAAAACTGATGAGATTGACCAATTTTTTGCTTGAAGAGGAATTAAGAAATCTTGCTAAAATATATTTAGTGAAGATCTGTGTACTGTTACTTATTTTTGGTTATCTGGTCAGGATGAGCAGCCCAGGATATTTCCTGCCTCATCCAGCACTCCTGGAAGCATGAGGAAGAAAGAAATCTGTGTACCCCTTGCAGCTAATTTCACTGCTAATAATAGGTAAGAAATATGTGTAAGTAGTAGGGCTTAATGTCTGGACATTCAGCTAAAGTGCTGGCATTAAGTTGCAGAAAAATTCCCATAGCTTTGATAGTAGTGAAGAGCCGAGGTGGCACAGTGGTTAGAGCGCAGTACTTCAGCTGACTACTAGCTGCAGTTCAGCAATTCAAATCTCACCAGGCTCAAGGTTGACTCAGCCTTCCATCCTTCCGAGGTGGTAAAATGAAGACCCAGATTGCTGAGGGAAATATACTGACTCTGTAAACCGCTTGGAGAGGGCTTTAAAAGCACTATGACGTCTAAGTCTATTGCTTTGGCTATAGTAACACTTCGATTTAATAGTTGAATATGGACAATGCTTTGAGACTAGGCTGAAACTGCCATATCTAAAGGTGAAACAGGCACGTAGGCATATAAGCAAGGTGGATAAAAGCCAGAAATCTTGTTTAAAAGATCCCTTGGGGGAAGTAGATAAGGAGGAACTAAGTCATTAAGGAGACAAAAGGAAAAAATGTCACATGAGCCAGACAAAAGTTGAGCCTGAGCACAACCCCTCCCCAAATTTCACCACCAGCTACTAGATTTGTAAATTAACAAGAGAAAAATAGCTGCCAGTCTTGTTGATCTACAAAG
Organism: Ptyas mucosa; assembly: GCA_012654045.1. Taxonomy (NCBI): domain Eukaryota; kingdom Metazoa; phylum Chordata; class Lepidosauria; order Squamata; family Colubridae; genus Ptyas; species Ptyas mucosa. The sequence goes on from WNWU01000020.1 coordinate 14,125,882, forward strand.
CAAGCAAGGACTTTGAGGGATAAACAGCATCCTTAAGGTTGCCCATTCTTGGAGTTGTCTTTGGAGCTAGACTTCCATCCCTCCAGCCAGAACCTGGCAGAAAGACGTGAGTAAGTATAGAGGATTGTGTGTGTGTGTGTGTGTGTGTGTGTATGAGAAAGAGCATATATAGATATATTGTAACCAAGTGTTCTGTTGAAAGTGATTTGAGTGTTTTTCCAGGGCTGTGAGTGTATGAATGAGTGGCCATAAAATGAACCTGGGAATACATGTAACAATACCAGGTCCTGAACAGCAAATACTGCTAGAACCTAAAAAAGGTTATATTATTGGCAGAATTGTAAATTCTTAAGTTTGAGAACTTCCATCCTTTTTAAGTTCATTTTGGTTTTCATTATTTGAGAGAGAGAGAGCATCTAGGTCAGCATCTAGGACATTATCCAGAATGCAGCTGATTTCCAAAAATCTGGCTATCCTATTGAATATGAGACCGTTATTAAATGGCAAGGCTCCAGAAGTCTGGATTGTTTTGATAGTCTATTGGAGAAATTATTCTGGAAGCATGCTGACACATTTTCCTTCTATTTTATGAGGAGTAACAAAGGTGCCATGGGCAACTGCGTCACCACTATGGTGCATAACAATTACTCCACTACGGACAAAGTATCTGTGCCAAAGAGCTCCAATCAAGCTACAACTTCACTCAAGTAAGTGACAGCTTTCCTTCAGTGGTGAGTTAGGAGCAGTTTGCTCAATATTTCATGCATGGGCAAGATGCTAGAGATGGGAGGGGAGGATTGTTTTCAAGAAGAAAAGCATAAATAGACCACACACCCAGAGCTCCTGAACTATTTCATGCTTAGTTTAATAACAAAGTTGCACTTTTAGTCCTTTTTTTCATGTTAATACAGTGTTTCATATCAGCAGTCACTGGACTAAATGTGAATGCCCAGCAACTGCTAGACTATATGTTGTAGATAGAAATAGTTCTCAAGGACAGCAATCCCTGAGAAATCACAATACCAGCTAATATGAAAAATGGGAAACGTTCTTTAGTGTATCCTAAATTGAAGAGACTTGCAGCATTCCATGGGATCCCATTGAGCAGCGTATTATTGTCTCTTTCCTTAGCAACATCATCAAAGCTACCTCTAATGAAGACACAGACAGCAGCAGTTACATGAAATCTCAGAAGAACTTTTCCAGCAGCAACATCCTGGCTTGGAACAATAACACCAGTAGTAGCAGTCCCCCGACTAGGATACAAGAAGTGTCTGAGGAGGAGGCTGAGCGGTAAGCCTGAGAAAACTGACAGGAAGAAAGATGATAGGAAGAAGTAACAAATTAGGCAGAAAAATCAGAGGAAGTGAAATGAGGGCATATAACTGGGTTACTAGTTAATTGCCATATCTGATTTAGCAATTTCCAGTTAATAGCCTGGTTCTTTTGCAGCAAATTTTGACCAGTAAAAGTTGCAACTTGGCCTCCCAGCGTTCTAAAGGATGACAGAAGCAATTCAGTTACAGAAAGTAACTATGAGTTACAGAAAGTTACTTGCAGTTACTAAATGGTATATTTTCACACCTTCCTAGAACAGTGTATTTTTGAATAGTGCTGCTGGATTTCTAAAAACGGGAGGGAGGAGTGTTTGTTTGAATATAGAAGCCGTGTGGTCAAGATCCATTTTTCAGGGATGTTTTTCTGTGCCTTTCTTAACATCAGGAACTGTTTTGCTTGACATGGTAGTTGGAAAGCAATAGTTAACTTGCATGATTTTTTCGCCCTGTTTTAGATTTGTTAACCAAGTCAATTCGGCTGCTGTGACAATCCAGCGCTGGTACCGGTGGCATTCTCAGAGGCACAAGGAAGGTGTAGCTCAGCTTGAGCGATTGTTAGCTTCCAAAAGAGAGGTTTGTCTTATGTATATATTGTATAAAAAACTTCTGAACGTGCTGAAAAAATATTTTGTTTCGAATGTTTTGTTTTGCATAAGCTTTAAATGCATGAGGTGTGGTTCTAGTTAGATTTTAGGGAAGTTAGTTGGCTTTTTTTTTGTCCTAGAGAATAGAATAGAATAGAATTTTTTATTGGCCAAGTGTGATTGGACACACAAGGAATTTGTCTTGGTGCATATGCTCTCAGTGTACATAAAGGAAGATAGGACAGTATATAACTGATACACTGATACACATATGACTGATACACATGATTGATCCTATCGTGTAAAACTACAATCGTGTAGTTTTATAATGCTTGTGCTGTATGTTTTTAAGGAAAAGCAGCAGCAGCAGCTCACAGATGAGGGCAACATCTTGGATTTGCAGCAGAGGCGAGATGAGGAGAGGAAAAAAATACGAGAGGAGAAAGCACGCCTTGCCAGACGAGCAGCCATCCAGGTAGCCATTTGCTTATTGATATTGCTAGTCCTGGGCATTAGAACACAGGGTTGTCTTGCTTGATTTATTTGGGTTAAAAGTTAGGCCAAGTATGTTTATTGGTGGATGAGGAAGTGTGCCCTAACAGAACAGAAATGCAAGTTGGTGTTTCGTTTTAGGAACTGCAACAAAAACGAACCCAAAAAGCTTTAGAGACCCAGCGTTTGGTGGAGGAGGAGCTGGCAGTAATTAAAGAAGGCAAGAAAGCCAGAAGAAGGAAAAGTGAGAAAGCCAGCTCTTTGAAAAATAGCAGTCCTGCTAACAGCATCATCAAAGCCAACAATGCAGGTGAGAAATAATGGGAGGTCTTGGAACATTTGGCCTCTGGGTCTTCTCAACTGCATTTCTCTAAATTCAGTACACACACCGAATCTGTTTCAATACAAAACATTTCTATAGCATTTAAACCCATGGCAACATGGTATTGTTTGGTCATACAAGGCAGTGAGAAGCAACAAATAACATGCTGAAAATAAGGAGCAAGTTCAGAAATATTTAACTTGCACAGAAGCAAATAATGATAATGGAAAAATATGGGCAGCTGTTGTATCCTTGTAGACTTGTAGTGAAAAGGTGATTCGCTACACTTTAGAATTGCTTGGAAAATTATTTCAAAAAAAACCTTGGACTTGACATCTTAAAGTCTTATGCTCCAGTTCTCGAAATGAAAAACATTCTTGTTCTCGTTTAACAAAAAGACCAATTCTGAATTCTTATTCTACCTGAAGCCAATGCTTTTTGGTGCTATTGCAGGTGCCAACTTCCACTTTGCGGGAATAGATCTAGAAGAAGCTTCTGCCATGGCATCTCTTTGTCACTCAGCACAAAACAAAGGACTTGAAGAACAGCCACAGGTGTTGCCGCCTTCTGATGTTCCTGAAAGCCTAAATACTTTTTTTCTTTTACTCTTCCCTCATGATTTGTATAGTTCCCAATTTCTGTACCTTTAAATGTTTTTATTGGTTGGGAAATATAAGGTCTTGGAAACCTTAGAGATGAGATGGATGAGCCCTCCCTATGTCAATGAAATATACTGATAATGCCTATTTAGAATTCTCCACAAAATTTCATCACATGGATTTTCTCTGTTTCCCAGGATGGGAGTTCGGGAAAAATGCCCAGTGAAGATTTGGATGGCATGATGAGCACAGCCAGTAGGATGCATTCCAAAATAACCTTTCATGACCTACTAGACACCCTAAAGCTTTTGGAAGCGGATCCAGAATTTCTGCCACCACTACCGTATCAGACAAAGGTTTTCAAGGATTACAAATATGCTTGGATAGATGGGGTAATTGAACTATGATATTGTGATGTCTTTTCTCTGTAGATCCTTCTTTTACGGCTTTGGATGAAATTGTGCAGAATTTTTTTGGGCTGGCGTGAAAATAGTTTAGGGAAGAAATCCTGGAAATGAGAAGCCCATACCAACCATTGCTTCTTGCTTTATATTACATACTCTGCTTAGAGCAAACTTTTGAGAGTTGTGAGGTAGAATATTTTTTTACAAAAAAGCAAGACATTTGTAATTGTTTTCCAAACATTTACACTTAATCCCCCAAGAGAAAATTTATTAAAATATTATTTTTAATCAATGGAATCATACATCAATTCTTCCCCCCACCCCCCAAAATTGTTGCAGGTTGAAATCATTCTGTTTAGTACTGCCACGGTAGTCTACATCTATTGATCCCAAGAATTTTTCCCTGCAATACAGGACTTGGACTCAATTTCTCTAACCACTGACAACCTAGAGAAGTTTGGAAAATTGAACTGCTCGCTGGGAGCCCCTGAAGAAGGAACATTATTGTCAGAAACAAAACTCCAGAATATAATGAGCTTTTTGGATGAGATGGAAAAATCTGAGCAGGAACGACCCAGGTCTGTTGCCTCAGCTTCACAGCAAGAGGTGAATATGGCACATTTAAATTTTATTGATTTTATTGATGGGAGTGGGTAGACCGGGGGGGGCGGCCGGGGGGGGGGCGCGGCAGGGCAGATGGCTGTTTCAAGCAATGAGCATTTGCCTTCCTTCGCTGATTGAAACACAAAGTATTTGAGGTTAAAAGCTGTTAAATTGGCATTGGCATTATGGCTTCCAATAATCTATTGTTAAGATAAGAGTTGAGAAGCTTCAGATATAGTTGGATCTGCCTCAGGAAATGAAGAACAATGGCAATTTTATGATGGGTGTTTCTTACGACAAGCAAAGCTTTCAGTACTGGTATATTAGTGCGCACTTTAATTTCCATCCTTGAAGGATGGAAGATGTACCTCAGTTTGACGAATCCTTTGCTGCTTACCACACCTGCTAGGGATTATTGCCAGAAGAAGAACTCGCCCACTTGGAACAGGTCTCAGCAGTTGCCACAGAAGTCACCAGCTCTATCCAGAAGCTGAAGTTGGAAGTAGAAGAAAAGAAGAGAGCCGTTGCTTTTCTACAAAGAGCACTGGTGGGTGACCAGAACCTGATTCTTATAGGGCTGTATATGCTACAGGAAGTGGGGGTGGGGTGGTGTTTCCTGTGTTAGACAACCCAATCTTTCGCTCTGTTGTGTGGAAGGATGCATGAAATTAAAACCTGAACTGCCAAAGAGTCAGTGTCTGTCTTTATCTGCCTTTTCAGGCTTCAGCAGTGTTGTTGGTGATGAACAATCCATATCAGCAAATGATCTGCTTAGGAATCCCAACGGCTATATTTACACGTCTTTTTTTTTTTTTTTTGGCTTGTTGACTGACCAGATAACATAACTTTTAGGTTTCCTTAATTGCCCTGGTTTTGCTCTTTGTCCTGGTAGGCTCAACAGCAGGAATTAACTGGGCAGCATGTTAAAGATGTACAGAAAGAGCTGACTCACCAACTGACTATGCAGAGGGAGCAGTATGAAGGTGCAATCCAACGGCACCTGGCCTTCATTGACCAGGTAATCTTGGTCCTTTCCTTTTCCTTTTCATTTCCTTTCCATATAGGACTTGAGAATATCAATATATTGCTTCCTTATCTTTTACCTTCTACCTAACATCACTTGTATTGCTGGCATATCACTTCAAAAATTTCCGTGGGCATCAGCTAGAGCAGTTAGCATTCTAAGTTGAAATACTCTAATGGGAGGGGGATGTTTTGTATCCATTTCTACCTGAATAAGACGGCAGCTTGATTCCAGGTACCATCTGCTACCTAGCTAATGTGTCACATTAGTACAAACAATGTTGTATTGTTAGTAATACTATCTTGCCTGCATCTCTACAGCTCATCGATGACAAAAGAGCTCTGAATCAGAAATGTGAAGCAGTGGTATCTGAATTGAAGCTTGTGGATCAGAAATATACAAAGAAAATTGCCCAGATGCAAGAGCAGCATGAGTTGGTGAGGAAATGACATTGATATAAGGGTTGGGGGAGCTACAGAGCAACTAGATAAAACATAAGACTGGACTTAAGTTGGAGTGAATTTTGCATAATGCAAAGAAAGCAGTGTTTGATCCACTCCGGAGAACATCAGCCAAGAGAATGTTGGAAGCCACTTGAAAGTTAGTAACATGAGAAGACTGAAATACAATCTTTTATATCATTATGGTTTTTCTTCTATCATCTCTAATATTTCTCAACTTTGTTAACTTTGACATACTTAAATTTCAACTCCCAAAAGTTCAAATTCATGTATCTTGAGGTTGCCAAGATTGAGATGGGTGGATGGACAGACAGACAGACAACTTCAGCTAGGACTTGCTATAAATATTAATTTGGGCCAAGCAACCTAAACTAGCAGGCACTGAGAAGGGTGGTAGATATTTTTTTTAACATGACCTCAGTAAAATTAGACTTTGTTAAGATTATTCCTGCCTTGAAAAGCACTTTGAACAGATGCAATATTCTCAAATTGTTAGCTCTTTCCCTTGGTCAATTTGTTTGATCCCTATGCTAAGAAGTAATCTACACTCTGCTTAAGCTGTATCCTTGCTTCCTCCCCACCCACTTCCAACTCTCTTATTTCACACTCCTCCTATTTCCCCATTTCTCTCATCTTTCCTCTTTCTGTTTAGGTCTGGCGCACTCTGGGCCCCCTCTGTGAGGTAAACTTTGTGCATGCTGTTAACTTCAGCTTTTGTCCTTTTTGCTGGTCTAGATCCTTTAAATGTGATTTTTCATGAATTTCTTAGAGTGTGCTGTGCCTATAGCTCTCTTGGGGTATAGGTATGGCAAACATTGCAATTTGATGCAAAGTGCTATTCCTTGATTTTGATAATAATGCCCTCTTCAGCTTCCATACCTAGTGCCCAGCTGAACAGGCTGTGGTGTTTATGAAGCAAAGGCAACATTTCCTAAATGCTTTAGCAATTCATTATTATGGACATGCACATTGTTTTGATTGGTGTAGGAAAGTGGATAGATCCAGCATCACATACGCACCTGTTTTTAAATTTCGGTGTATAGGTGTGGAGGTAGATTATAGATATGGATTATTTTCATGGCATGGGTCCAGGTTACTTGAGGGACCATCTCACCCCACTGGGATTGGCCCCTCCCATCCGGGCCGGCAGAGGAGGCATGATGTGGGTCCTGTCAGCCCAATTGTTCCGGCTGACAGGGTCCAGGAGGAGGGCCTCCTCTGCTATTGCTCCTGCCCTCTGGAACATCTTGTCCCCCCCAATTTAAGATTGGCCCCAACCCTCCTAACTTTGCAAGGGCCTAAAGGTGTGGCTGTGCCAGTTGGGGAACAACCCAGTGAAGGTTGTTGATCGAGTAACAAAAGATCCCACCTCCCCCCACTCCGCCCTTGCCCTCCCCATGTGTACTTAGGTTTTAATGTTGATTTTAATTATCTGTGTTTTAATTGTACATGTATAGACATATTTTTATGACTGTAAGCTGCCCAGAGTTAACATATGGTACAATGGGTGGCCAATGAATTTTACAAATAAATAAATTTGAAAGGCATTGAAGATGGCTTGTGAAAGGGATAAAATGATACAACTTTGCATTATAGAAAAGTACAAATACTAGTTCTGTTTGGTACTATATAACCTTTTGGAGTAAAATGGTAGCATTGTTCTTCAGATACAGCTAGTCAACTTTTCATTCAGCAACTGTTCAAGGTTATTATGTTGCTGGATGAAGGGATTTACAATCTGTTCCCAAAGTTACGACCATTGCACTGCTCCTGCAGTCATGTGGCCAAAATTTGAGTGTTTGGCAGCCCATCCATACTTATGACTGTAGGGGTACTGCAACTCACCTATCTTCCCCCATCTGTGCCCTTTTTGCCTCCAGCACTCCTTGATTCTTGCTGACTCTAGCTGATTTTTGCCATCTTCTTGCTCCCGCAGTTGCCCTGCTTTGGCTCTTCACGAGGCAACTCCTGGCCTCATGACCCTTTCTTCTCAAGGTTGTGCATGCCAGTTTCCTTATGAGATTTTGGAGAAGTGTGGGCAGCAACTGCTTTGTGAAGTGCCAGGGCAGACATACCTCGTCCGTATAGGTAACAAGAAGATAGCAAACATCAACTGGGATAGCCAGTGCCGGACTGCAGGGTTCTCAGAGCTTCCTGGGGAGGCTAAGGTTTTGTGTTGTGCTGCTGGGGTGGCTGTGGTTTCCAGCGATGGCTTTGCGCCATGATGTTGAGGCTTCCCAGGATGCTGCAGCTTTGCACTGGCTCTTTCCTGGAACATTGGCTTTGTGCCATGATGTTTGGACTTCCTGGGGCATATAGCTGGGGCTTCACACTCTGTGGTGGCTCAGGAGCTTCTTACAGCCTCAGTGCTGTACACTTCTGGAAGTGCTTGCCAGCCCATAAGGCATCATACAGGGGAACCTAAAGGGTAGTGATGGTTTGGGGAGGGGGAGAGATAAGCAGGTTGGAGGAGTTTAAAGCACTTCCTTACCTTACCAAGGTTTATGGCTGGAAGTGACCAAGCCTTCGAATGGTTTGTACTGGGAAGGGGCTTCAGCTAACGACCAGTGGAATGTGCTTTGTGACTGCCACTGAGGAGTGCCGGGACTGCAGTTGCTAAGCGATATGGTCATGTGGTTTTGTACTTTATGAATGTCTTGCTAAGCAACTGAAATTCAAGTTCCATTTGTGATAAACTGAGAACTGCATTTATTGTTGCTTCCATAGTAATGTTAAGGGCAGAGGTATCTTGTTTGTTGAGAGACATTCTTGGTTTTGCCTGTTGTTCACTTTCTTGTCTTCCAGTCTTCTGTCCTGAATGGCAATATTATCTTGTTAGTTGACCTGACCTAGTAATTATTTACAAAGAAGATCTGTTTCTTTCTTCATTACTCAAAAAGAACTGATAAACTGATGAGAAAACACATTAGAATTCCTTATGCATGCCCCTTCCCTTTGCACACACGCCCTTCATTTAATGCTGCAGCAAGATATATATCATTCTTTTCCAAAACAGCTTCTGAGAAAACAGTCAGCTGCACTGAATTTGGCACATTCTATCTCTTCAGAAATGTCCCATTTTCCTCAGCTTTGGTTTTAAAATGATTAGTCTGCAAGATAATGGAGCATCATTTTCCTAATCTGAACATTGATTATCGTTAGACTCTTTCCAGAGTGATGCAGATCAGACTTGATCTTTTCCAGAGATCCAAATAGATTGATCCTTACAAAATAAAAGGCTGGGCACAATCATTTGAGGCTGTTGTGGTTTGTTCAATATTCTTTGCCTCCCAAATTTTAGGAATAAAAAGCTTAGATTCTCTTAATTTTCTTGGCTCAAACTATTGCAATGGAGAAATGAGATTTACTAGAAGCTCTGTTGTTTAATCATTTTCGGTATGTAAACTTAGAGCTAAAACATTTTAGTTGTTATTCGGAATTCATATCTTGAAATTTGTCTTCTAAAATTGGATTTTATAATGTGGCATTATAAAAAAATGATGCCCTGAATTAGGTTTTTATTTTAAATAAATTTATTTAAAACGAATGAATCAATCAATCAATCAATCAGTCAAGGTTTTATTTATTATATGGATGCATAATATAAATAATTAAGTATATAAATTACACACAGAGAGACATACACAAATAATATAAAGTACATCCTTCTGAGGTGGGTAAAATGAGGACCCAGATTGTTGGGGGCAATATGCTGATTCTGTAAATCGCATAGAGAGGGCTGCAAAGCACTGTGAAGCGGTATATAAGTCTAAGTGCTATTGCTATATAAACCACCTGTGTGTGTTGTGGGATATGTTTGGGTTAGGGTTCTTTAGTGAATTATTTGTAAGTAATGTCAACCCATGCATTGCATACCTTGAAATTCAATTTCAGAAAATTCCAGGAAGTTCAGTTGGCTATCTTACTGGATTCTTTTTGATCCCTTGCAAACAATTCTCCTCTTCTAAAGCAATTCTCATGCATTGCAGATTTATTGAAGAATTGCTTTCTTCTTTCATAGATACAAGATGGAATTTAATGAAAATCTGATATACATCTTGCTTTTTTCCCCTTTTTAATTCACATGAAGGAAATAAAGAAGCTGAAACAACTGATGACTGCCACAGAAAAAATCCGCCGAGAGAAATGGATTGATGAAAAGACCAAGAAGATCAAAGAGATCACTGTTAAAGGTACTGTTGAGCTTTCGTTATTTGTTCAGGTTCTTGTTCCAATAGCAGACTTTTTAGTGGAACTGCCCCCAGGTAGAACTATTTCATAAGCATGTTGTCTTTGCTTTGACCTTCTAGGTAGGATTGTAGGTCTGATTATTCTTCCCAGTTCCCTTTCTTTGCTTCGCCTCTGATACCTGAACTGTCCTTTAAAAAAAAAAAAGGGAGTTCATTATTAAAGGCAAATATGTTTTGAAATGGCAACATTTTTATAACTAGTTATGGCAGGGAACAATTTATAGTAGTTTTTTTTTTTATTAAATGTAGTCAGACATTTACATGATATGCTATCTGGTGTATTTTACTAATGATAAAGATACAATTTCATTCCAATTAAGCTTGGCTTTTAGTAATGTGATGACTATGTGCTATAAGTCAGGACTGTACAATGCTTTTAATAAATTTTAGTAGCTCCATTCACCTTTTGTCATCTTTTATTATTGCAACAACTGAATCTGCAGGAAGGAGAGTGGAAATTCTTGCTTTCACGCCGGCACTTGTAGTCTGTAACCTCCCATTTGCTTTCTTCCCCATTCAGGCCTGGAGCCTGAAATCCAGAAGCTCATTGCTAAACACAAGCTAGAGATCAAAAAGCTGAAATCGCTGCATGAAGTAGAACTCCTGCAGTCGGATGAGCGTGCAGCTCAGCGCTACATTCGACAGACAGAAGAACTGAAAGAGATGCTGGAGCACGAGAAGGAAGAGCAGGGGCAGCGAGAGAGAGAACTGGCAAGGCAGCGGTATGAAGGGAGAAGCAAGTAGGAAGATGTCCAGCACGAGAATGAGGATCTGGAAAAGGATGTGCAAAGAGGGGGGGAAAGGGGGCAAAATTACCTAGCAGGGGGGGGGGGGGGGGACAACAGGAGGAGGAAAAAACTTGTGTAATGTTTACGGAAGGGACACTATGATGGCCTAGAAGAAAGTGAGTCACAGAATGTGCCTTCATACCTGATAACAAGATGACTTTGTGCATTCAGTTAGAAAAGGTAGCAGTCCTGCCAAATCCTGACATCAGGATTTGGTTGAAAATACTGAGTGTATGTCATTGGCTTTCTAAGGGCAGAATGGAGAGATAGAGTTTATATGCCCACGGAAAGGCATCATAAAGTTGTGTGTGTTTTCTTGGTTTAGAAACAGGAATATAGTGCAGTCCTGACTGCTGACGTCAGAGGGCTTAAGCAAGTACCTAATACCGTACTGTGGGAGGAAAGTAATAGGCAAACAGTGCAGTTTGGATACCATTCTCTGAAATATATTTTTATGTGCTGGTTCATGCATTTGAAATTGAGCCTTTATGCCAGTTTATTCCATCCTCTCTGTTGTAGGGCTTTTCCATTTTGCAACTTCCACATCCCATACGAGAAATTTGGTTTCTCCTGTTTGAAGTCTTTGTGGTTTTTTTTTTTAAATAATGATTTTGCATTCCTCAAAGGTATTATTTTTTTTGCCCCACTTGAGGAAATCTTTAGCCTTATGCTTTTCTATAATGTTGGGTCAAGGCAAGGATACTGAAAATTTGCTAAGACTTCCTTTGAAAGGCTCCCTCTGAACAGGTATGAGAAGCAGCTAGAGCAGGAGGAGCAGTCTCTACAGCAACAGCGGCGCCGGCTCTACAATGAAGTGGCTGAGGAGAAGGAAAGGCTAAACCAACAGGCTGCCAGGTGAGAGAAAGCTTGTTGGGTTCAGAACTGGTGGGTATGCTGAGCAAGTAGGTATTAACCCTTTGGATTGACAAAGCAGTGTTCAGGAAAAAAGAACTGCAACATCTTGAAATCCCAAAGGTAAAAAGCACATCTATTGTTCCCACATATATCATCTTCTCTAGTATTGGGACCTGGAAAATTTGCAGATGACCAATTCAGGTGGCAGTGATGCTTGATTTTATAGTCTGTTTCAAGAGTATTTTTTTCCACCACATTGTATGTAGCATTTTTTCACTCTAAAGGCTGCAGTTATTCTAATGCTTGGAGCTACACACTTAAGAGCCTTGGATAGCACAGTGGTCTAAAGCCCTGTTATTAACATCAGCTGCCTGCAATTATTGCAGGTTCGAATCTCACCAAGGCTCAAGGTTGACTCAGCCTTCCATCCTTTCTAAGGTAGGTAAATTGAGGACCCAGTTTGTGGGGGCAATAAGCTGACTTTGTATAAATATACAAAAGTATGAAGGCTATTGCTTAGCGCATTGTAAGCCGCCCTGAGTCTCCGGAGAAGGGCGGCATATAAATCAAATTTTTTTTAAAAAAAGTAGCTAATGCACAGACAATATTTTATTGGAAACAGATTAAATTGAAAAAATACTGTTAATTTGATTACTTCCAGTGTATGGGAAATATTCCAATTAATAACTTTAGAAGGTTGGTGGGAGCCATATTAAGACTGTGGGAAATGTATGCAATGGTGCCTGAATTTGAACAGTCCTATTCTGTGGCATTCATCTCTGATTCCCAGGCAAAGAGCTGAACTGGAGGATTTGCGAAGGCAATTGGAAGAGAACAATTCAATTGTTACCAAGGCTTTAAAGGAAGAATATGAGAAAGGGAAGGAAGAACAGGAGCGACGGCATCAGGTCTGTGTTATTTCTAGACATTCTACATAATTTTGCTGTCCTCTTCACTGCTAGCATTTGAGGTAAATTTACATTGGGGGTAGCACAGCCTTTTTCAGCCTGAGCAGCCACATTGAGATATCTCTGTTATACATATAAGAACATGTATGTTCTTAGATGAACTCTTGTGAGAACTTTGGAAAAAGTGTTATTTGAGCAGGGCCCTTTTTAAATATCTGCATCATTACCTTTATTGCACATCAGTGCAATGCTTGTTTGTTTATGTGTACGATTTTTTTTCCTGCATTCTTGCAAGATTCTAGTTTGATCTCTGGTTTGTGTCATTCGTAGCTGATGGTCTGAGTGGTTGTTTTTTCACAGTATCCTGAGATCTTGTTGGTCATGTAGGGCTGCTCTCTGAAGTAATGTGTTATTCAGAAAGGTTATGTAACCTGGGCTTATTCTCATTACTTCAGCACATATTAGATGGATAGAATAGAAGAGGGATGTGTAAGGCAAGCAAGATAGAACTAGATCATGTCAAGCTTTTTCGGGGGGTGGGGGGTGGGGGGCTGAAAAAAATTCATATATCAGTGTAGGCCCCAGGAAACTGTTTTCATCATCTGTGATTGAAATTTGAATCCAGATTAATTGTTTTGAGGTTTTGGCTGTTTTGTTTTTTCCCTGCAAAGTGCCCCAGCCCTTTTCTTCTTGAGGGAGGGAATTGCAGCTTATGAGGCTACATATGGAGTGGCATATTACCTCATCAGTTTGACCATGTGACTTTGAAGACTATGGAACTAGAAAGGTGAAACTGGAGATACAGCTTTAAGCCATTTGACATTACAGCAAGAGATCACTTGCTTCCTTTGGTTTATTCTCACTTATTCTTTCTAACCAGAACAATTTAAGAAACTTTAATATCTCTGTCTCTGTCCCTCTCTCCCCTCCCTGCTCCCTCTCATATCAGTGTCAGCTCTATCTAGTTTAAGAAGCAGGTATGTGCTCCCACGTAGCTACAGACCAAGGCTATTCTCAGATTCCTGACTGTTGCAGAGTGAGCCCAATTCACTATGTGTCCCCTTAGTGAGTAATCTGATAACATCCTCTTCAGACTTGCAACTTGGATTCCTTAGGTCAGTCAGACTTTGTGTACTGGAGATTGGAAAGAGACAGTAGAAATCTGGTTCCTTTCTTTTCTTTATTCTTTTTTCCTTCCTCCTCAAGGTAGAAATACAGACCTTGAAGATGCAACTAGATATGGAGAAGCAGGCTTGGGAGGCCAGTTACCTGAAAAAAGAGGTAATATTTGTAGCTTCCTTCCCTACGCCTCAGTGGTGCAGTGATTAGAGTGCAGTACTGCAGGCTACTTCTGCTGACTGCCGGCTGACAGTTCAAATCCTACCAGGCTCAAGGTTGACTCAGCCTTTCAGCCTTCCGAGGTGGGTAAAATGGGGACCCAAATTGTTGGGAGTAATATGCTGACTCTATAAACAGCTTAGAGAGGGCTGTAAAAGCAGTATAAAATGGTATATAAGTCTATATATAAGTGCTATTGCTATTGCTAAGCCACACATTCATCATCCATCAGTGGCTCGGGAACTTTCCTGGTGTTGACAAAATATTCCTAACGATATACATGCACACTTGTTAAATATTGATTTACAAATTGATCTCTCATTTGCAACGACTTGTGAAACCTTTTCATGATTGCTTATAGGAAATGTGAGACCAAAGACAAAGCTTTGAAAAGTTAGCATGGTTCATTACAGAACTAAACAAGTTCAAAATACGTGTATCGGGGGGACTTGGAATTATAAATCATACTGATTAGAAAACAGTTTAACAATATACAATAAGCATGAAAAAGGCAGTACAGGTAGTCCTTGAACTATGACCACAATTGAGCCCAACATTTCTGTTGCTAAGCAAGTTAAGTGGGTTTTGCTCCATTTTGCAATTTTTTTTGCCACGGTTGTTAAGTGAATTACTGCAATTGTTAAGTTAGTAACATGGTTAAGTGAATCTGGCTTCCTCATTGACTTTGCTTGACAGAAAGTCACAAAAGATGATAAAACGACCTTGGCACACTGCAACCATCATAAAAACATGCCAGTTGCCAAGCTTCCCAATTTTGATCATGTAACCATGAGGATGTTGCAATGGTCCTTAAGTGTGAAAAATGGTCATAAGTCAGTGCCGTAACTTTGAATAGTCATTAAATGGAATGGTTGTGAGTCAAGGACTACCTGTAATACAGTAAGAGCCAACGAAAACACTATTTTTTCTGTGAGAATACTACAGTACATCTATACCATTTCTTTCAATACTGTTTTTGGAAAGGAGAAAATTATAACAAAGAAAAAGAAAGATAAGAATTGCAGAAATTTGGGGTGGGGAGGGGGAGGGGTGAGATAGGAAGAATAGGAGTGACCTAAAAGCAGATTTGGAAATAATTCCCAAGGAAAAGTGCTAAGGATAAATATTGAATGCAAGTTTTAAGAGGCCTTGCAGAGATTGGATTTGTGGCAAAAAGAAAAAAAAACCCATTTGAAAAGATACACAGAGAAGATGTTATTTGATTTATTGAAGATTAATTGAAAGAAATAGAAGTTATTGAAAAAAATGCATGTTCTCCACTCTGTGGAAGTTGGCTTAGCATTTTTGGAAAAAGGATGAAAAAGTGGAAGCAGAAAGAAGAGAAGGAAATTGCTTTTTTGTTTGGAGTGGGGAAAGGAGAGCAAGAATATTTTAGATATTAATTTCATACAATGTATTCAACTTCAACCTGCAAGAGACAGGATACCTCAAAGATAATCCTAAACAAAGTGTTTTATTGAGGCAACCAGATGTGGCTACATCAGCAGGATGTGAATTGATTTAGTCTTTCTTTCAAATATAAGATCAGAAAAATAAAGCTGCACTGGCACAAATTGATGCTTACGCGCAACAAAACAACCCATCTCTCCTTTTTGGCTTAAATAAGAAGGTTCGAGTCAGCATAAATATAACTTAATGCTATTTCTATTTCTTTGCCCTTAAGCAATGTCTGCCATTTCAGAGGATTTTATAGGGGATTGTGGAAGCATTGAAGTATGGCAACATAACCCATCAAAGGTGCTGGCAGAAGCTTGGGGACATACCGGTATATCATTCTGCTTGATATCCAGTTGCACCTTTGTCAAAGTAGAATGCCTTTCAACAGAAGACTGTTGTAACAAAAAGGTGTCGGGGGCTTCTTTTGTGTCCTTTTCAGGAGGCTTGGTTGCTAACTCGAGAACGGGAGCTAAGAGAAGAAGTCCGGAAAGAAAGGGACAAGGAGATTGAGCTAGTCATCCAGAAGCTAGAAGCTGACATGTCCTCTTCCAAGGATGAATGTGAGAGGATTGCAGAGAACAGGTAAGATGCAGGTAGACGAAAGTTAGAGATGATGGCCAAAGAACCAAGCACTTTCAAGAGTTCTTGTGGTTCAGTGGTTAGAATGCAGTATTGCAGGCTAATTGTGCTTTCCACTGTCAGCAGTTCGATCCTAACCGGCTCAAGGTTGACTCAGCCTTCCATCCTTCTGAGGTCGGTAAACTGAGGACCCAGATTGTTGGGAGCAATATGCTAACTTTGTAAACTGCTTAGAGAGTGCTGGAAAGCACTGTGAAGCCATATATAAGTCTAAGTGCTATTGCTATTCTGAGAGTGACTACTCAGAATGGCATTTGGTAGAATTTGTAGTAAAGCACTGTAATGAGGTTGTGCTTTGTAAAGTTCTTAACAGGAAGCTGATGGTGGTGATATACTTTTTGTACTTGAATCATGGCATGGATATGCATGAACATCTTGAGCTCTTTGCTATAAAACTATAAAGAAATTCATTGGAAGTATGGTAGTCCAAGACCAGATCACTTTTGGAAGTGGCTCAGGCAGTCACCTCCCTGATTCATTGAAGTTTATGAGGGAAAGCAGGAAGAGCACAATCAGAATTGCAGGATTCTGTTATCTCACTGAATAGTTTTAGACTTTCTGTGGAATTGCGTTCTTGTTCTGGTCTATCTTAATACAGCTGACATTTTCAGGATTTAAAAATATGCAAATTGTGGCTGCAACCTTAAATAAAGCCTCTCATTTTCCATACCTAATTTTTCATGCCATGGTAAGTGCTATAAAGAGAAAGTTGTCTGAACTCATACTGCAGCCCAGATTTGATCCCAGTAGCTGAACAATTTGCCATTGTGCCATTGTATTCTTCATAATTTGTAAATGCAGAAAAATGGTGTTAAAAACCATGCTGCACATAAAAAAGAAATTGGACTCTATACCTCTATTGCTCTAGAGAGCAATTAATCAAATAATATTCCTTTCTCTATTCAGAATAAAGAGAATGCGAGACAAATATGAACTAGAGCTGCGGGAATTGGAGCTGTCGGAACGTAAGTTTCAAGAACGCTGCAATGAGCTGAAGGGGCGTTTGCTGGAAGCAGAAAGTGAGACTGTTCGTCTCCAAGGTCTTCTACGCCAGAAGGAACAGGAAGTTGAGGACATCCGGAAGGTGAGCTGACACAGGAAAGAGGCCTTCTAACTGTGTAGTTTTGTTCTGATGAACTCCTTTTCTCCCAGTATTCTTAACTTTTAGATAAAGCTTCAGAACCTGTGAATCTCATGATATACCTTTCTGGATAACTGACATTGATCTAGCATTGGTCCATACCCTAAGGACAGAAAGAAATGCAAGGAACTGAATGAAGAGAGCATGCATGCTAATTTTAAGCTTTCTCACAGCAATAATCAGCATTTTTGAAGTCGGTAAAATGAGGACCCAGATTGTTGGGGGCAATAGGCTGACTCTGTAAACCGCTTAGAGAAGGATGGAAAGCACTGTGAAGCGATATATAAGTCTTTAAGTGCTAAGTGCTATTGCTTTTCATATGCTTACTGTAACAGGTGAAGGACCAGTTAGCTCAGGAGCGCAGCAGCCTCTCTGAGGTTATTCGGCAAGAGTTTGCAGACCGACTGGTGACCACAGAAGAAGACAACAAACATCTCAAGATAGAAATGGCTGAACTTCGTGCCCGTCAGCGCTTGGAGCTGGACAGAGTGATGCGAGACAAAGAGGAGGAGCTGGAAGAGGTGCATAAAAGGTAACAACAGCTCTGCTTATCTTCTGTACAGAAGTTTAGTTCTGACCCAAGATCCTACTGGAGTCTAGCATTGGTCTATGCCACCTGAGTTACATTCCCATTCTTCCCAAGCCACATGCACAAAGCGTAAATGGTGGCATTGTGCATTTGGCAAGCTGTGTGCCAAGATGTAGTTTTAACAAATGAAATGTGTTTGTGTGTAAAATAGAGAATTAAAGCTCCCCAATCAGTTTAAAATCTGTTTCCCTTACTTATTGAACTTTCAGTCAAAGCAAAGAACAAAGCTAACTGCTTAACTCCTATTTTACACACTTTGGGGTTTTATTGCCTCTTGTGTGAATGCAACCTATTAAATTTATATAGGAGTGATTCATTCATAGACTTAGGAGGAATATGAAAACTGTAGGGCTTGAACGGAGACCCTCTGGCCTGCAGGATCTGAGGTGAAGGCATTTCTTCTGAAAGCCTATTGTTATGTGTCCCAGATGGAATGCTTCCAAGCACAGTCCTATTTAAGCCTCCTTGTACTTTCTTCCCAAAGAAGAAAGACACAAAGCAGCCCAAACTGAAGAAAGCTGGATTGCAAGAGTCCTATCTGGAGTGTCTCCAGTCCTAGTTTTGACCAAAGATTCCAATCCTTATGCTGTTCTGAGGAGTATGTCCAGCCAAAAAAAAAAAAAAATCTGCTCAGGGATATAACAGACTGTTAGTTTTTTGCTTGTTCTTGTAAGCTACATGTAGTGCTTATGTAAGCAGAAAGGTGGAGTATACATTTAATGATTATGCTAATGAAGAAGTTGTTGCTCGGTTATCCAAATGTCATCTCATTTGACCTTCCATGTAGAGTGAAGACAGCAATTGTGAAGAAAGAGGAGGCCGTGAACAGCTTTCGAAAGCAGTATGAGGTGAGGTTCTGTAAGCCCTGCCAGTTCTTGTGAAGAATAATAATGGTTGTAAGGTAGGAGAATTCCCAAAAAACAAATGGAGAGTGTTCCATGAGGAGAAACAAGCTCGTGAAACTGGCTCATTACAGAAAGGCAGAAATTGGATGAATTGGGATTTCTCTTTCTTCCCCCCCTTCACTGTTTTGTTTTGATGGCCATATAGTGTTTTTTCCCCCCACCAAAGTTTAAACCAATGTTTCATATTCCTGGTTCTGAATGTTAAGGTTCAGTCAGATTATAATAATATATTACCGATGCAAATATACTGAAAAACATTCTGTTATGCTCTCATGAGATTTGATTTGATTTGATTTGATTTGATTATTTTAATTTTACTATATTTTGTAACATTCCAGACAAGCCTGGTCACAAAAGAGTTTAATCCCACAAAAATATAGCTTAAGATCATTGGAAGAAAGAATGCAAACTTAGGTCATCTTTATTTGCCAAGGAGTGCAAATATCAGGGAAGGACACGCTACCTCAGTCTATTTTGTCACTAATAATTATTAAAAGAGTCAGTTTTGAAAAGGACACCTTAGAACAGGAGTGTCAAAGGACCGGCCTGTGGGGCCTCTGCCAGCAAAAACGGAACTCGGGAGGGCCGGGCAAGGCCTCCCCGAGCTCCATTTTTGCTGGCAGAGAGCTGCAGGTGGCTGTCGGGGTCGAAAACAGACCCCAGGAGACCCACACATGACCACCCTAAGTTCTCTTTTCTCTGGCAGAGGGCTGTAGGAGACTGTCGCGGCCAAACAGAGCCCCAGAGGGCTGTGCACAACCCCCCAAGCTCTGTTTTTGCTGGCAGAGGGCTGCATGAGACCATCGCAGCCAAAAACGGACATCAAGCTGGCCACGCCCCCCCCCCAGCTCCCCGAGGTCAAATACAACCCTGATGCGTCCTCAATGAAATAGTTTGACACCCCTGCTTTAGAAGGTCTTTGTTGCAACACTTTCTTCTTTGAGGTGTAGGGCTCTTTAGATATAGTAGAGCTCTCAGACTTATCACCCTTTCAGTGAGTTCTCTTTTCGTTCATTGCAGGCAGCCATGAAGAGGGCAGAGCATCTGGAATCCCTCTTGGAGCAGCAGCGTAAGCAGTTACTAGCGACCAAGTAGCAACTGAACCAACCCTAACCAGTGACCCTGTAAGGGTAGAGCCAAATGATGGTGCAAAATAGCAAAAGAAAATTGCTTGTTGCAGTTCAGAAAATATGAAGTCAAAATGAACACTAATCTGTTTGTTGGTAGGGATAGGGATAAGGTTTTCCCCCTCCCTCTGATTATTTTTTTAACTTGTTCTGAGATCTGTCCTGAAGAAAATATCTGGGAAAAAATGATATTCCATTTCTTGACATTGTATTTTAACAGTAAAATACAGCTAATTTGTAAAAATGATTGTCTAGAACTGTGTTTTTCTCTCCCTTCGGTCAGAATACAGTAGTAACTTTTTAATACTTCTTAATACTCATCTAATGTTTTTTTTAATCTATCCTGTCTAACCATGAAAACCATAAATCAGAAGGCCTTTTTTTTCATTTTCACATAAAGCCCCTATAAAAGATGATATCATCCTTATAATAGTAATTAAACATAATAGTAATTAAACAACCAGACAAGTCAAGGAGTACGACTGTCTAGTTTTAGGACTTGTGTAGAGAACAGATCACATTTTAGCTCATTTATGCAGAAATACTGAAAATTCAAGAGTTCACATTAATATTTAAGATATCCCTAGCCTTTGAAATACAAGTTGTTTGTTTTTTGTTTATCTATATGCTGTATGTATTATTTTGGATACAACATCAGTTTATTTATGTGATGGTTTAGAACCATAACATACAAGTTTTTTGACACAGATTCCAGTTATGGACACTCCGATTTGGTATTATGAAAAATGTCAGGTGCGAGAAATCAGAAGCCAAGAAAGAGTTCAAAAGCAGTACGAGTTTATTTCATGCTACCTATACAAAATGGTAAAGGCAAATTGGCAACTGACTGCAAGGGGACTTAGATCTCTTACAGAAGGGCATAGGAACTCCAAACTGATGGTATGTTTGACCCTGCCCTCTGGCCCAGCCTGGTCATCTTACAAAAATAATTTAAATAAAATAGAAATACAGTAACATGAATTTTGTAGTATAGGGGTATTCCAGTGATGCTATGATCTCATAATTTACACATTATGTAAGGGAACGAGGGAATTAAATGAATAGTCTATTTCATGTTTTGAACAGCTCACAAAAATAGGAGACTATTTTTTAGACACTATAGATATGCTAGGGCCATGATGGCGAACCTATGGCACGCGTGCCACAGGTGGCACCCGGAGCCATATCAGTGGGCACACGAGCGTTGCCCTAGCTCACCTACGGCACGAATGTGTGAGCTGGCCAGCTGATTTTTGGGCCTTCCGGACCCACTGGAAGTCATGAAACAGGTCGTTTCCGGCCTACAGGGGGCCTCCAGGGGGTGAGGAAGGCCGTTTTCGTCCTTCCCAGGCTCCAAGAAAGCCTCTGGAACCTGGGGAGGGTGGAAAACAGGCCTACCAGGCCCACCATTCCATCGCGTGCCAAAAGCGTAAGGAGTGGGGGGAGGTGGCACGTGCATGCATGGGGGGGTGCGGGGCGCATTGAATTATGGGTGCGGCCACGCACGTGTGTGCCCCCCCTGCACTACCCCCACTTTTGGCACTCGATGGCAAAAAGGTTAGCCATCACTGTGCTAGGGAATATTATTCATCAAAGCATTAACTGAATGTCCTGCTTAGCAATTCTCTCTTCTGAGATTCCAGAAGGAGAAAACAAGAGCTAGAAGCTGCTTCTTAAATGGAATTAAAATGAAATAGAAAGCTGCGATTTGCAAGACGTAAATTCCATTTCTATTTTTGGCTCACCAAATGGTGAATAAGATCTGAGGCAAGGAAAAAATTGTTCTGGATAAAGGAACATGAAGAAAGAACACAAATAAGGTTTTGCAAATTTGTTCACCTCACTCTTGTCCTTTGGGAGGATTCCCGATTCCTAACTAGTAAATATTTTATTCCTAAATTCTTCAACCACTTAAATTCCATCATGTATTATTTCAGATTACTTTTAACTTAAGTCGCTAAGGAATTCTACAGAAGTAGTAACCATAGTGATTCATCTGAGGAGGAGGAGGGCAGCTTACAAGGGCTGATTGGCTTTGCCAGCTGTCTTGGACCAAGCCTCTCACAAATGGAAGATCAGAGGAACTTCCTCTTGAAGACAGGCCACATAGAAGAGGGCTTTTAACCTCAGTTCTGCTGGAGAACAGAGAACTTTTTTAAATGTGCACACAAAAAGGAAAATAATGGGAGAAGGAAATAAGACCCATTATGCAACCTACTTTTCATCTTCTGCGATACCCTTTAATTTGAACCGAAGCTTTAATTTGGATTCTACCCTGATTATCTTAATGGGTTCACTCAACTGTGTGATTCTGTGATTCTTCCTTTTCTACTACTAACTCAGTTCAGCAAAGCAAGAGTGAGGATACATAGATAAGGTCCTGGAGGAAAAGGAAGATTTAGTCAGGAAGGGAAGTCTGATATCAGTACAACCCACCCCAAACAACTCCATGGACCTACAGGTGTACCTTCATCCCTAAACAGCAACAACAAAATATGTTCTCAAAGCCCTTCTCAGTGATCAATTCTACAAGGACAAAGTATAGGACATCTGATGAATTCTTCCATCTGCAACCTCAGAAGCACTTTTTTTAAAGGCAGAAACTACAGGCAAGGCAGCACAAAGCTCCTTAAACTGAACCAGTCAGACAAAACAGCAGCTTCCAATCTAACACCTAAAAGTTTCTGAGGTATTCTTAGGATAGCATTGCTGCCTTTTTCCACAGTGTTTTCTAATTTGAGCTTCAAAAAAGCCTAGGCTGCTTCAGCTCTAGACAACAAGGCTTAATCTCCCCCAAATAACATGGCTTGTATTATATAATCAATTATACAGAGTTTATCTTGGGCAGGAGCCCAGGACCTATAACTCTGATTAAGCTTCAGTTGGGATTCACATTATCCACTATAATCCTAGATCAAGTGTTGCTGAACAACAAATTCATCTCAACATTTTTGTTATTTTATCATCCAGAGATCTGGTGAACTATAATTTTCTGGCATTTAAATGCAGGATGCAAAACTACAATACCTCATAGAACGTTGGTTGGTTTTGGTAATTTTGAGGGTAGCAAATTTCCATGGCAACGAACTGTTCATGTAACTTTGGAAGGCTAAAAAGAAAAGGCTGCTCCGATAGCAATGTTGTAAGTATTTTTAGTATATTCCAAATATATGCTATTTCTCAAGCTGGAACAAACGTCCCATAGTTAGAATGAAAATGGAATATTTCCTGGAGCCTCAGGAACTGCTGGAAAAGTGGCAAAAGGCGATGTGGGCCTTGTCCCTGATTTCTTTCTCCACTATCCCATAAAGGTTATTGGTTAGTCATCATGATGATGATGAATGGCCACCTAATGTATTGACTTACATTGCCATCATGTGGTCACTGCATTCTGGAAAACCTCCATGAGCCTTTAGCCCATGGGTGTCAAACCTGTTTCGCGACAATTTTCCCCTTCGCGGAGCTGGGGTGGGTGTGGCCTATGCGTGATGCGTCCGGCCCCGGGGGCAGCCAGTTTGACACCCCTGCTTTAGCCACAAGGTGATTGGCTCAGTACATGGTTTACAAAGAGTCATTGCTATACAGGTAATCCTCGACTTATGACCACAATTGAGCCCAACATTTCTATTGCTAAATGAGACATTTGTTAAAGTGAGTTATGACCCCATTTTATGACCTTTCTTGCCACAGATGTTAAGTAGATCACTGCAGTTGTTAAGTTAGTAACACGGTTGTTATCTGGCTTCCCCACTGACTTTGCTTGACAGAAGGTTGCAAAAGGTGATCACATGACTCCAGGACACTGCAACCGTCGTAAATATGAGTCAGTTGCCAAGTGTCTGAATTTTGATCACGTGACCACAGGGATGCTGCAATGGACATAAGTGTGAAAAACGGCCATAAGTCACTTTTTTCAGTGTCACTGTAACTTCGAACAGGAGTTCGAAGGAATAAAGGAATTGTTGTAAGTCGAGCGCTTCCTGTACCTTATTAAGCATTTTCTGAAGAGGTCCAGTATACAATCAATGACCCTACCAATATTTCTTTTGTGCTTGTGCTTGGAGTATTTCTAAGCCTGTTGTAGTGGCAGCAGGTGACGCTGTTCTGTGTATTGCAGAAGCGGGATTATTTCTTTGGCTGTGCCACTCATTTGGCTTTGCACGCTCATGGCAGTTCTTGTATTTAATCATTCCCCTCCCCCTTCTGTAGCAATTATACCTCTATCTCAGCTTGACAGGAGCCTCTACCTGAACTGACAACTTCAGCTGCTTCGGTTGCAGCTTGCAGCTCTTAAAACCACCATGAGATAACCACCTTGAGGTTTTTCTTATGAACAGGAAGCTCAAACTCTTCTAACAAATTAATGTTAAGATGGGGCACACTCTTTCCCCATCCTGTTCCCCTACAGAGGTACTTTAACTCCATAATCCTCCGCTGCAAAGCACTTATAGGAAGGAATTGCAGAGTAATAAATAGTTTGGGAAGACTGTAATGTATCCCCTGGTTGCAAATGATGTTGGCTTGGCTCTATAATGTTAGGTTCTTCCCAGAAGTGGGTATCTCCTACAGTAGGGGTGTCAAACTTGTGGCCCGTGGGCCGGATGTATCACACCCTGGCCACGCCCACCCCTGGTTTAGCGAAGGGGGAAAAAGTCACATCACGTGATGATGTCACACCACGAGTTTGACACCCCTGTCCTACTGGGAAGTGAACTTGGCAATACTGTCGCACCAGCGTTGTTGTAATAAAAGGCTGTGCTGAAAAGGGCTAAAAGCCATCCTTTGCTTTCAGTGAAAGACATGACAATGAGTCTTCTCCAACCTGGTATCCTCCAAATACAGTATATTGGAATTGTGGCTCCCAGACTCAAAATAGGCCTACAGTGGGTACAGGTAGCCTTCACATAACGTGACTGCCTCATTTAATTACCATTCAAAGTTATGATGATGTAAAAAAAAAAAAAAGCTTTGTGACCAATCCTCACATTTCTGACCGTCGCAGCGTCCCTGTCATATGATCACCTTTCAGGTGCTTCACCATTGGTTCACAAGAAGCAGAGTTAGTAGGGAAGGCAGAAGTAAAATCCTAAACCATGGTCATGTGATGCTTCACTTAGGGACCGCAGCACTTAGCAATGGACTTGTCCTTCCCAACTGTGGTTACTAAGCAAGGATTGCTTGTACCAGAATTTTGGAAATTGTAGTCCAATATTTCCAAAGCAATACTGAAGTGTAGAAAAGTGAATGCAAAGTTGTATTCAGCACTGGAAGCTTTTTAAGAATGCAAATTGCATCAGCTGCAGGAAGTGATTATAAGGGGTAAATGATGCTTTTAGCAATAGCAATAGGACTTAGACTTATATACCACTTCACAGTGCTTTACAGCCCTCTCTAAGCGGTTTACAGAGTCAGTATATTGCCCCCCAACAATTGGGTCCTCATTTTACCCGCCTTGGAAGAATGGAAGGCTGAGTCCACCTATTTTAGGTCTGGCTCTCCTTCCAGATTAAAGGCCAAAGCCTTCTGCCATTCCTGTAGTTTTTTGCTCTCAAGAAGACCAAAGGGGTTTGTCATTGTTACCTTCTGGATTAAAAAAAAAACACACAACAAACTTCCCAAACTAACCTACAAACTTGGTATTTCCTGGAGGTTTCCCATCCAAATATTAACCCTGATCAACCATATCGAGTTTCTCAACATGAACTTGGCCAGATGATGTCATTTGCGGAGTTAGAAAACCTGTGGAGCTCTCTCAAATTATCTAGATAGCAACGAGATTGGGACGACGAAAAATAGTGACATAGTCAGGTGACTGCTGCTCTTTTTTTTTTTTTTTTAATTATCAGGAATCTTTTGAAATATTTAGGATAGTTGCTTTCTCTGGTATTCCCAGGGTAGTTTTTCAGGCAGCAACTGGACTTTCTTGCCCCCTGAAAGAGCACCTTTGGGACAACCATGACCTGGATTAGGGGTCTCCAACCTTGGCAACTTTAAACCTGGAGGAGTTCAACTCCCAGAATTCTCCAGCCAGCTTTGCTTAAAGTTGCCAAGGTTGGAGTTGCCAAGGTTGGAGTTGAGGTCCTCCAGGCTTAAAGTTGCCAAGGTTGGAGACCCCTGACCTGGATGACTGAGAATCTCTACAGACTTTCTATGCGTATGTATGTACTATACTTTTATATACTGTATTATCCTTTTATGCAAGAACAGAATCTTTACCAAATGGTTTAATGTCAGGGTGGCTTATTCTTAAAATGCTTTGATTTAAGTCAAGTATAAATAAGAATAAAATAAGAATAAAATAAGAATAAAATAATAAGAATTAAAAAAAAGTATAAAACTGCGTAAGTTCAAAGATTTTTGTTCTTTCAAATGGGCAACTGGCTTTGCTGCCTGCTACCCTCATATTGGACTATTGGTGCTGTGTTAAAGCAAGGGGCTTGGGGGATAGATGCTCACTGTGTGCTTTCCAAAGGAAACAATTCATATAGGTTTCTAAAGCTACTCTTTAAATTCAGGAACTAAAAAAAAAAGGGGGAGGGGGGGAGAGATCCTGTGTGCAGACTTGGAACTTTGATCCCAATGTATGGGTATTTAATAGAATAACAGAGCTGGAAAGGACCTTGGAGGTCTTCTACTCCAATCCCCTGCTCACCCAGGAAACCCTATACCATTTCAAACAAATGGTTGTTTAATCTCTTAAAAATCTCCAGTGTGGGAGCACCCACAACTTCTGGAGGCAAGTTGTACTTGCGAGGCTGCCACAGTTGGCATGGCCAGTCAAAGAGCCTTGGTAGTACAGTGGTCTAAAGCACCCTGCTATTAACACCAGCTGCCTGCAATTATTGCAGGTTCGAATCTCACCAGGCTCAAGGTTGACTCAGCCTTCCATCCTTTCTAAGGTAGGTAAATTGAGGACCCAGTTTGTGGGGGCAATAAGCTGACTTTGTATAAATATACAAAAGTATTAAGGCTATTGCTTAGCGCATTGTAAGCTGCCCTGAGTCTCCGGAGAAGGGCGGCATATAAATCAAATTAAAAAAAAAAGAATTACAGCCACCAGGTTGCTGTTTTACCACCCCATCTTCCCACGGTCTTTTTTCCCCTGTACAAAGGGCACCTATCCAAATAAAGCATTGGTGTACAGGTCCCCTCCTTGTTTTCTAAATATGCCTATCAAATGAATGTGGGCAAATTAATTTTTGGAAATGCAATTTATGCACGAGAGTTACCGTAGGTTTTCCTTGCCCCTTTGTAAGATCCTCATTTTAAAAATAAAAGGTGAATATTTAAAAAATAAAAATGCTTGGCAGATGCCATGAGAGGTGTTTGCAGGCAGATGGGCTTCCCTGAGTGATGTAGCGGTGACCAGAATCTAGAAGGACTGAGTTAGCCCTTTGGGACAAACCCAGATGCAGAAAGCTTTCCTCCCTTACCGTGTTCCTCAAGAAATGTTTTTCTCTGGATGAGTGTTGTGCATTGGAAAAGTTCCTCTTCTCCCTGGATGCTGAATTCAATAGCAACTCTGGTATTTGGAGCTAATCCATGCTGCCCCTTGTTGACACTTGGTTTGCAAAGGAAAACTAGAGTTGCCATTTCAGGACTCTTTTGTGACAGAATAGATCTTGAGAGGGTTTCATGCACGCATCTCTCTTCGGTTTCCCCTTACCTCTTTTTTCACTGTGATCAAATGCATCGTCAAAGAAAGGTATGCTGCAGCCAATGTGGTGAAAACATATGGCATTTACTTGCCTCAGGAGCATTTTGTTTTCGTGGCATGAAACCTAAGCAAGCATTTCTAGTTCCGTATTGCAAGGCCAGCAAAGGATTTAGAGGAGAGGAAAACATGGCATTAGGAGGAGGTGGGGTTTCAGAACATGTTCATCCAGATGTCATTCACCTCCATGTTCTCTGTAACTGGGACTGTCCCCACTGCATATTTTGCACACCGACTGGTCTACACTTCCCCAAAGGGCAGAGCCAAGGAAAACAGGATTTAATCCTCAAGGCAAAGGGAGCAGTCAGGGCATTGGTAAATTTAATGAATAAAGACTGGGGAGGGGGGGGACAGCTTGCAGCAAAGACTAGGGAAGGATAGGCCTTCTGTTCATCATTGTTCTAAAAAAAGCTGGTCTCGTTCTGTTACCACAACTACATGCCTTTCACCGGGCAAGCATAGGCTAAGGAAATGATTCCCGTTCTCATGTAGCATAGCCAGGAAAGAACCTATTCAAACGATCGGGCAGGGCATTTCATAACAAACTGCTTGCCCCAAAAAGATGTCACAAAGAGAAATACAATGAATGCTTTGAATTGTTTCTGGTGCACTACAGAGGTCATTCAGCAAGCTACAGATGTGCGCCCCCCTCCAAAAATCTTCCTGCAAAAAAACAAAAAAAGGTACTTCAAGAAAAAAAAAATGATCAGAGATAAAAGTACCAGTAGATCCCAACAACCATCCCAGCCCTGCACACCACTTTTGAGTAGAGAAGTAAGAGGTGGTTTTATTTTTCTCTTATTTTTTCTTTGGAATCTTCTCCTTGGTGATCATATCAGTAAACTCTGCAATGCAATAAGATAATCAGAGTGAGTAGGTTTTGCATTAAAAAAAATTATATAAGGCAGTCATTCCCCACTTTCTTCTACCCCACCCCAAATATAAGAACAAATCTGTTATGGTGTGGCACATTTTATTTACCCACCACTAGCACCAAAGCCGGCGGGGCAAGCTGCTTGTATAAACTGGAAGCAAAGTCCTCATTCACTTGCACTGATGATGTTACACAGTTGGGTAATGAAATGTCTGCTAGCAAAGAACGAAGCTCAGAGAGCACCAGGGACTCTACAATGCTTTATTTCTATAGAAAATGACTCCAATTGTGGCAATTTTACCACAATCATTTGACACAGCTGCTTCAAAGGTTTTCAGCAAGTAGTAGCATGGTATAGCAGCCCTCAAACATCACTCTGGGCTACACTTGTTTTGTAAGTAAAGAAGGTCTAGCTTGTGTATGGTTCTTTTCTTTTCAAACTCGATCGTGACGTTTTTTGCCTTTGTGAGCTGTGCCAGGGGTGGGTTCTACTTACCTTTACTATCAGTTCGCAACGGGGCCGCACACACGCAGAGCATTTTGATGACATCGGGGTCAGTGGGCGGAGCCTCCCACTGGTTTTACTATCGGTTTTATAGAACCGGTGCGAATCGGGGGCAACCCACCACTGGCCTGCGTGTGATGCATCCAGCCCGCGGGCCGCCAGTTTGACACCCCTGTTTTCTTTCTTTCTGTAGCCAGTCACACCCACCATTTTGATGTCGCTCTCTTCTGCAGACATGCTGCTCGTTCCAGGATCCTTGCTTTTTAATTGAGCCAACTTAGTTACAAGCTCTTCTGACTTTCTGATTTTAATATTGCCCTCACAACATGTCCTAGAGGTGAGCTTTGCATAATAGTGGCTACTCTGATACTTTATTATTTGCCTCTAAATAGCCGCATTTTCCTTTAAAAGTTTGTCACAGGAATTGAAGGCCAGAATAGTCTCGGAAAAGTTGGGCACATCTCATGAAGTCTGTCTAAAAGTATAAATTATTCTTTGTAATATGACAAAGCTGCATTTGTATTTCTGCTATGGGGAACAATTACATAGATAATATTTAATTTGTTTAATTTAATTTCCAGCTAAATCAAATTTGGCCCTGCCTGCTTTCTGTGTGGTTTTCTGTCTTAAAAAGAAAGAGTGCATCTTTTCTCTGAAAAGGTGCTACTTTGTTCGTAAGTTCTGTTTCTGCCCACCTTGAAAATCAATCCTCCCATCACCATCTCTGTCTGCTGCCTGGATCACAGCTTCTGCTTCTTCGTCTGACAAGGGGACAATTGGCATGTTACTGGGCACTGTGGCTAGGATGTACCTGTGGGTGAGAGAGGTGGAAATTGAGGCACAGCATGGAGGAGGTACATTGTGCTTAGTAACTCCCTGTCCACAATCTTTGCCGCCGCCTCCTCCTCCTCCTCCTCCTCCTCCTCCTCCTCCTCCTCCCCCTCCTCTCATCTCTTCCTTCCTGCCCATTTTTACTGAGATTAGCCAGGAGCAAAGCAGTTACAAAAATAAATTTCTGACTTGGCTAGATAATCTAACTTCATTTCCCCCCCATAACCTGATGTCCTTTAAGGGTTGAATTATGACTCTTGTTGCCCCCAACTATTGGGGTTGTCAGGATGACAGGAACTATAATCACAAGGAGCATGTATTTGAGGAATCCTGTGGTATCTTTCACAAGGATATGCTATTCTCCCTGCCCTGGATTTGTGCTCATCTTATTTATCTTTTCCTCTTGACCTCGGGAAAGGATTTAAGCAAAAATGGGAAAACTAAATGGTCCGCAAATGTGGATAGAGTGGGCTTTTGAAAATACATCAAGTTATATGAAATTAAGATTGTGATTAGTAGATGGACTAAAAATATAACAGAGTATAATGATGAAACACAAGGCACTTTCTTAGCGGAGAAGGCACGTTGGATCAAGTCCTATGTAAGGTAATCAGAGGCAACAGAAGACAAAATTTGAACAGGCACATGTAACGGGATACAACACACGCAGTGGACATGATGAGTTGGCAAAGGTTGCATCTGTTAAC
Source organism: Ptyas mucosa (assembly GCA_012654045.1). NCBI lineage: Eukaryota > Metazoa > Chordata > Lepidosauria > Squamata > Colubridae > Ptyas > Ptyas mucosa. The sequence goes on from WNWU01000020.1 coordinate 14,156,337, forward strand.
CTTTTCTCCATAATTGTTACAGCCAGAATTCTGTTCCATTTAATCGACTCTAACGCAGGAGGTAGGAACAGTCTTGATAGGAAATTCCAATTCTGTTTTCAATCCACTTAATTCTGGGATAAGAAATATAAGAGAATCCACAGAAAGCAGGATTGGTCGTATTCATTACTTAGTATAAGGATTAATCCTTATGCTAAATGCACTGTCATAGCTATATAATCTCTGGCAAAGCTGTCATGACTCATACTAATTTTATGTAACGATGTGATTTCAAAAGTTGAGGGGGGGGGGGAGATAGATAGACAGACAGATAAATAATGGCCACTTTTGTTGCCAGACTGACTCTTTCTAATCACTCATCTAGTAATAGGACTTATCTAATTTGTAAACATGGCTTAAAGCCTATATTAAAAGGCATGTATTAAATGGCTTAAACTCCCTTGGGAGTTGGGCGGCATAGAAATGTGAAAAATAAATAAATAAATAAATGTATTAAAAGATATGCAGAAGGCTAGAGTTTTGAGATGCCCTAAGTATAATAGTTGGCTTGAAAAAAACCATTAGAAGACCTCAAGAATCAATGCTTTGAAGGACATGTGCAAAATATATTAGAATGGCTTCAAGGATCTCTAGAAAGCCTCTCATCATCTGAAGAACCAAACCAGTTCTGGAAAAATGGCTTCAAGAATCGTTGAAAAACCTGGAAAAGATAAGTCCTCAAACATCAAAACAAGATGCCAAAAATGGCTTGAAACACCTTGTAAAGAACCTTGAAGAGAATTAGCACAGTGGCTCATGTGGTTAGGAGGCTGGTATGATTGGCAGGCTGGCATTCGAGACCCAGTTGCTGCTGCAGGACAGAGTGAGCTCCCGTCATTTGTCCAGCTCCTGCCAACCCAGCAGTTTGAAAGCAGGTGACCATGAATAGATAGATCGATACCACATTGGTGGGCGGCTTAGCAGGGACATGAAAGGAGCCCCCAACTAGGTGTCCTCCAGGCATCAATGATGACACTGGCTAATCCTTTCAACCCAGAAGTGCTTCGGCACTCCCAACATGATTGTAGTAGCTTCTAAAAATGGGTAAGTCCAGGAGTCAACTGAATCCAACTGGACTTAGCTCCTCAGAAATCAACACATTTAGCTTGTGAAGTTAAAAGTGAAATAATGAGGTGATGCCATTCCAACATTTTGTACCTCTCCATCTGCAAATAAAGCAATCAGCCACGTCTGCCCTTATTAACTTTCCCCCTATGTTTCGTAGCAATGGACAACAACTTTATCTTACTTGATTTCATTCCATTCAATGAAACCACTGTCATCCTTGTCAAGCAATTTGAAGGCTTTACGCAAGTGAGTCTCCCTCTCCTCCGATGTCAGAAACTTCTGCATGTATTCAAGGAACTTGGTATAATTGAATGAAGCTGCAACAGAATGGATCTTTTTTAATTGATGAATTATATTGTTAGCGTGTTATAAATATGGTCCGCAGAACTTTACTGACACTGTATGTGGAAGCTCTTATTTTCATATGTAGAACATAACTATGGCTCACTTCACATCTCAGACAGACACAAGCCCAGATTTAACATTGAAAACTATATTACTGGTAATCTGTGACCTACAACCATTCGTTTAAATGTCTATGGAGATTCTCTATTTCTATGGGACAGCCATTTTAGATCGTTTGAATTTACAACAGCACTTTAAAAAGTGTCTTACGACCATTTTTCACACCGATGACTCTTGCAGTGACCCCATGGTCACATGATCAAAATTTGGATACTTGGCAACTGGCGTGTATTTATGACAGTTGCATATCCTAGCATTCATGTGATCATTTTCTGATGAGCAAAGTCAAGGGAGAAGCCAGATTCACTTAACAACCGTGTTACTAACTCAGCAACTGCAGCGATTCACTTAACAAGTGTGGCAAGAAAGGTCATAAAAATGGGGCAAAACTCACTTAACAACTGTCTCGCTTAGAGACAGAAAGTTTGGGCTCCATTGTGGTCGTAGGTATAGACTACCTGCATATGCAAATAATCTGAATGTGATATCTGATATTCTTTAGGAATCTACTGCAAATTCAACCATTTTGGTTTCTTTCATTCCTTACCGTGGTGCCTCATTTCTGAGGGCAACAGGTCAAGATCTTTGTCCGTCAGGGATGCACCCATGGCCAAGGCCATTTTTTTGAGTTGGCAAGAAAAATCATCTTCCATGCTGCTATGGATTGCAAAAAAAGAATTTATGTGAGTGTTAAAAAATGTGGCAGTTCCTCTCTTGCACTTCAGCAGCAGTTGTCTGACACATCCTAACCAATTCAGGGGTGAAATGCTCCCGGTTCGGACCGGATTGCCCGATCCAGTAGCGATGGCAGCGGATGGTTCAGAGAACCGGTAACAAAAATCCCTGCGCCCCACCCCCCCATGCCCAGCTGAGCCGCACAATCATCAGAGGCTTTTTAAAAAAAACTTTTAAAAGCATCTTTTCTACAACCTCTTCGATGGAAAAATGCTTTTAAAAGTAAAAAAAAAAGCCTGTGATGATCGCGCAGCTCAGCTGGGATCCTCAGAGGCTTTTCAAAGCATTTTTTCCTGCAACCTCTTTGGCCGAAGAGGTTGTAGGGGGGGAAATGCCTTTAAAAGCCTCTGACGATCCCAGCTGAGTTGCCTGATCGGCAGAGGCTTTTCAAAGCATTAGCAAAAATGCTTTGAAAAGTTTTTTTTTAAAAAAAAGTTGGCCACGCCCACCCAGTCACATTAACACCCCCACACATACCAAGCCACGCCCACAGAACCGGAAGTAACAAATTTTACATTTCACCCCTGAACCAATTCTAAACAAGATTCTTTTAAAACAGTACAGGCAGTCCTCGATTTACAACAGTTTTTTCAGTGATTGTTCAAAGTTACAGCAGCACTGAAAAAAGTGACTTGTGACCATTTTTCACACTTATGACCGATGGCATCATCCCCATGATTACTTGATCAAAATTCAGATGCTTGGCAACTGGTTGATATTTATGACGGTTGCAATGTCCCGGCATCATGTGATCCCCTTTTGTGATCTTCTGACAAGCAAAATCAATGGGGAAGCCAGTTTCACTTAACAACCGTGTTACTAACTTAACAACTGCAATAATTCATTTAACAACTGTGGTAAGAAAGGTCGTAAAATGGGGCAAAGCTCATTTAACAAATGTCTCACTTAACAACAGAAATTTTGGGCTCAATTGTGGTCATAAGTCAAGGACTACCTGTACTTCCAAAATATACTGTTCCAGTTCAGTTTTATTGGTAGCACCCCTCTAAAATAATCAGGTGATAATATCCATCCTAACAAGAGATATATAGCAGTATATAGAAATTTGAATAACTTTAGGGAGGAAAAATCTGTTGCGTAAAACTTCCCAAAACAATCCAATGAGAAATAAGTTTGCCCGGGGAGTGGGAGTGCGGGCACATAATGCTGGTAGGAAATGAGCAAAGCAAGAGTGAGAAAAATAAATTGGGCTGGAAAAAAGAGTAGCAGAGAAGAAGGCATGGCTGGTTGACTAGAACACTGGAGCACAACACATTTCAACATGTGTCACTACAATTACGTTCAGGAAACAACATAGCTGTGTCCTAATGTGATTCTTTTCTCGGAAGCCAAATGAGCTTGAATTAAAAATAGAAATAGAATAACAGAGTTGGAAGGGACCTTGGAGGTCTCCTAGTCCAACCCCCTGCCCAGGCAGAAAACCCTACACCACTTCAGACAAATAGTTATCCAACATCATCTTAAAAATTTCCAGTGTTGGAGCATCCACAACTTCTGCAGGCAAGTTGTTCCACTTATTAATTGTTCTAACTGTCAGGAAATTTCTCCTTAGTTCTAAGTTGCTTCTCTCCTTGATTAGTTTCCACCCATTGCTTCTTGTTCTACCCTCATTAAATCATCATACCCTATGGCATGATGATTTAATGAGCATCTCCATTTTTGGACTTCATGCGGAATCCTGGTTAAATCCTGAATGGAAAAGCTTCCAACCTTTTAATTTCAACCATCCTGATGAGAAGGAAGAGAATAATTTCATCTTGTAATGCTAATCCATAATTTACCATTCCGAGTGAGACTCCTGCAGCTACTATTGCCATGGTTTCTAATGTTGTTTTCATATTCTTATAAACATATCAAGATTTTTTTTGACAAAAAGTCACATATAATATCTTTTCGATTTAGCACTAGGGTTATAATACCCCAGAGGACAAAGTACTAGAACTACAGAGATTTGAGCATCTTGCTTCCAAGCATAATAAGCGAGCTGATATTCTGTTTTTTAGAGAAGGGGCATAATTTCTGTCACTGATTGTATTTATGAGGAATGCAGATGCTGCCCATGTTTGCTTGCCTCGAGTCAGGTTATATATTTTAAGACCTTGTTCAGACCTGTTTGTGTCTTCCTATGACAATTCCCTAGGTCAGCCTTCCCAATTTATCTTTTTGGCTTTGTGGCTGGCTGGGATTAACATTTATTTGTTATTTATTTATGGAATCCATGTCCATCCCCCCCCCCACTACCACCAATGGATGGTATCAAAGCAGCCAACAAATTCATTTTAAAAAGCAGTTATAGAAATGATAGAAATGTACCCTAAACCCCCCTCACCCCCGGCCCTGATACAGTGGCCTCCATTTCAACAGCTAAAAGTCTGTTTTTACACCAAAGTTCTGCCCAAATACAAATATTTTTGCTATAGAAATAGATTGTCTCCCTTGATAGGAAGTTCTGATAACTGGGAGTTACTACTGAGAAGGATTTTTCCAACCTGAAGTGACAGAATTGTGGGATGAGATCAAAAGTGGGCTGCTGGGGGTTTGCAGGGGTTCAGGAGAACCTCTAGCTAAGATTCTCTGCAGTTCAGAGAACCCCCAAATCTCACTCCTGGCTGGCCCTTCCCACCCCACCCCTCCCCTCCTAGGAGTCCTCACGCAGCCTGTTTTGGATGCAGGTAAGTGCAGGGAGCACGTGGAGGCTTGGGGAGGGCGAAAAATGGGCCTACTGGAAGTTCAGAAAGGCCGGAAAAGGGCCTCCGGAGCCTGGGGAGACCGTTTTCGCCCTCCCGGAGGCTCAAAGAAAGCCTCTGGAACCCGGGGAGGGCAAAAAGGCCCCCCTCCCATGGTGCAGGATGCCGACTAGGTCACACCCACCATGGCCATGCCCACCCAGCAACCAGGCAGAGAACCCCTTGCTAAAATTTTTGAAGCCCACCTCGGATGAGATTTTTCTGAAGCTGTCTATGGCTAAGCAGGGTTGTGGGTGGGTGGATGAGGAGACTATTTTCCAGATAAACTTTGAAAGAAAGCACAGCCTGGGAAATCTAGCACTAGGCCCTTCGGCTTTCATTCCCATGCACAACAGGAATTCCTACCGATTTCCAAAGATAAAATCCATTAATCCAAAGTAGATTTCAGTCCTAAGTGAAGGGACAGTATTGGTTACTGCGATTATCTTCCATTTAATCCAAAAGAAAGAAGCTTTCAATTGCCTGCTAAAACCACAGGCCGATTTCAAATTCCAGTAAATCCTGTTGCACTGAGCTAGCTACTGATCTTGCCAATGACGCGGTCAGCAGTTTATTCTCCCTGGCTCCTTCCCCATCGCCAGCAGCCAAGTGTCTGATAGCCGAGGTGAACTTTGATGTGAGTCACGCTTACTTCCCACACTTTGCACCATATTCTTCATTTAATAACACAAATGGAAATCCCTACCCAATGGTTGGATGTCAAAGGGGCATGAATGAGCAAAGAAAAGATTGCTAATAACATTTATGGAAAAAGAAGTAAAAGACCAGATGGTAGCCTAATCTGTGTGGTGGGACAGGGGGTCTAGGAAGGCCATGTTTAAAAGGGGTAGTCTCTCGCAACCAAAACTTATGAAAAAGGTATATCTAATATTGGAATATTTGGGCTCTTGTAGAGCAGAAAAATCAGGGTGGGGTGTCCTTGTTGCACTGATGATGTGAGTTTGGATAATGAAACATCTGCAAGAAAACAACCAAAGTCGGAGAGCACCAAGGACCCCTCATTTCAACCCTGCGCTACAAATATTCTCCTTTGTCAGCAGGAAAAATCATTTACGCATATCAATGAGGAAAGTCCCTTAATATTGCTAAAGTTCTCTTTCAAGTAAAATGGTACCTTGCCACATCTCTGCCTTGTTCTTTGGAGGCCTGATGAAACTGCATGCAGATTCGCAAGCTGTCAGCTAGCCACGCCATCCATCAATCACTCTCAGTTTCAATGCAAGGATTTCTGATAACCAAAGTGGTATGTATCTGAGAAAATTTCTAAAATTCTGTTCCTTCTTAAGCATAGGCAAGCTAATGTTAGGTCTCCAGTCTTCTCTTCATTGATTAATTCAAGGAATAAATATTGTGATTTAGCAGCGACTGCTTCTTTTTCCACAAAAATGAACTACTCTGTAAGTAATTTGTATTTTCCTGCAGCCCTTATAAGTCGTTCTTATTCTAGATTGCACGGATGTCATTTAAAAAGCCTTTTCAAATTCCTGTTTATGAATAATTGGAGAAGTTAACATTCTAAACACAACGGTATTTATTTCTCAGGCAAACCTAGCCGTTCAATCTTCCTCCCAAACTTTTCTAAGCTGCATTTTCATCATAATATTACAGGTGGAAGATGGGGAGCAGAAGCCAGAAAGGCTGAGATCCAGATTGTTATGACAGAAGAATCATCACCTATATAGTTTGTTTGATTGAGGCCACCAAGATCATTCAGCTTTTGAAGAATACTGTACAGATTGCAAATGCAACTAGGAGTAATGATTGATAGCAAACAAATGGAATAATGGCTGGTTGCAAACATCTTTCCATTTTTCCCCTAAAAAAAGAGGTTGGAAAAGTAACAGACCAGAAAGTGCATGTACACAGCCGGATCAGAAACGGGGCTGCATCCATTGTAGCTTCTCAGATGGAAAAAAAAATCAGGAAAACAGTGATTCAGTCTGGCAAGCAAAAGACATTGTGGTGCGTAGCTGCCAAGCTGGCGCAACCATGGCAGCTGTCCCCAGGCCGCTCCTTAAAGGGCACCGAGGTGTTCATAATGGCAATGAGATCAGTTGGTTTGTTTACAAGCGACCTTTACAGAGTAAACCTTCTACATGAGCTCTTTTGAGAGCCATTGGGGAGAAAGATTACCCAATGCTTGGTTGCCTGTCCCAATTGTCCCCCCACCCCCAGTGCTGTGCTTCAGGATGGCGAGATAATTGAAGACTGAGAATAAGCAGTCCCTGAACAGTCATCATTTAATTATAATGTAGTGTGGACCACCAGCCTGCGTGTATGATGTGAATTTAGGAATAGCAATAGCACTTGGGCTTATATTCTTTTACAACCCTCACTAAGCAGTTTACAGAATCAGCATATTGCCCTCCAACAATCTGGGTCCTCATTTTACCAACCTCGGAAGGATGGAAGACTGAGTCAACCTTGTGCCTCGTCAGAATCGAATTCCAGACGGTGGGCAGAGTTTGCCTGCAATACTGCACTTTAACTACTGACTGCGCCATCAGCCTAGCATCAAGTCCTCCAAATCTGTAATTATAAAATGGGGATGGAGAAGACTGAAGCTCTGTCTCAAGTTTACCCTCTTATTTTAATGCCAAATAACATGAGCTGTGATGTCTAACGCTCTTTGCTGGCAAGAGTGTTGTTTGGTCCTGGAGCTCAATGTGCTCTGAAGAACGCTGGCCCTCTTCTCTACATTACATTGTGACCCTTCCATTCCTTCCTCTTAGGGAGTCTTATATTCACAAGGCAACAACTTGTGATGTGAGCCTGTTCTAGGATTACACTCAGTCTAAATAACTCAGCTTTCCCCATGGACCCCCTGATCTGCCTGCCAAGAGTTTATTTAGGAAAGCAATTCTTCTCTCCCTGAATTTGGAAAAAAACAGGCATTCTCAGAGGAGGTGTTTGGCTTGGAAGGTAGGCTGTTCACTGCTCAGAGAAAGGCAGAGGGAAACAACCCAGGTGAAAGCATGATATGGGGATATGTGAGATCTGCTATTTGGTCCAATGTTTAAACAAAAACCACCAGTCCTGGTCATCAAAATAAGACACCCTGCTGAAAATATTGTTCCCTCTTGTCATGATTATGTGTACAAGGCCAAGGCCCCATTATATATTGTGTGTCATCGTATCTAATATGCATCCCCTCCCCGAATTCTACATTTTCCTATCCTTTGGGGGGGGTTATTGGCTTTAGGGCCATCAAAAAAACAGTTTTGCTTGGATCTGTTGGCTTTCAGCAGACCCTCCTCCAACCCCACCGCTTGGTTGAATTGTACTTTCCCTGTCCTTTCCCTTCATCAAACTTTTCCTTCATTATCATAAGCATTTTAGCTGTATTTTCTCCACACCCACATTTTTGCAAATCACTCTCTCCCAAAATTCTTTCCGAGGCAGCATTGACATTTATCTGCACAATAAATATAAAATAGTATTTTCCACCCCCTCGCCAGCCTTGATTTATTCTGTCTTAATTAAAAAACTGCATTTAGCAAGCTGTTGGCACAGGATCACCAGAAGTAGCAGCCAGAGCTGCAGTAAGCTAAAAGAAAAGACGGATCTGGAGTCTTGAACTCATGGATATGTATAATCCAGCCTTCCCCAACCTGGTTGCTTCAAGATGTGTTGGGTTACAACTCCCATCATCCCAGAAAGCAGGGTTGGGGAAAGCTGGATTCAAAGAATAGAATATACAGTATATTAACCTGCTAAAAATTTGAAAATTAAAAATTCAATACGAATTAATCACTATCTTTTCATGCCATTCCTTCTAATGGCGATGCTACTATTAACCCATGAAATACAGTTTTCAGACAATGGTTTTGGCTTTAAGTAATAGCTTGTTTTCTGTTCACTGACTTTCCTAGGAAGGTAAACGTCTAGTTGTCCATAGCCTTGTCAGAATTGTTGCCACACAGTAAAGGTGTGGATGTAAATATTATTGATTTCATTATATCCAACATCACTGATTTCATTCCATCAAATGTCTCTCTTTTTTGCTTCTGAAACATCACTATGATGGCACCCCCTAACCTATTAACTAAGGACCATATATTTCTTCTAGAACTTAACTGACTAAGTTCCCTGGTTTCAGGAGTCCCCTTTTTCAATAACCAGAACATTCCCTGATTACAACTTCAGTGCTTTGGGGGAAACTTAACTGCACTGGTCTTTTTTAGGCATTGCATATCCCAGCAGGTACTTACCTGCTCCAGATGTCCTCTGCTTGAAGCTGGCAAGATTCTTGTTGAAAACCTAAACCATGTCTTTGGCTTTTATACGGCCCCTTGCTCAGCTTTGCTATTTAAGGGAAGGTGCACCTGTCAGGAATACATCCTGTAATTCTCCTGAGCCCTTTCAAGACACCATTGGATCATCTTGGTGGGTCGTGGTGTTATCAGTTGTCACTGGCGCTTGGATGCCCAGCATCAAATATCATCTTGGGCATGGACTCCATATGATACCCTCCCACCCCAAAAGCCCTTCTCTGTTGTGTGATGTGATGGAGCCTCATCCCCAAAAATTGGAAGAGGGATATATGTGTTATCATCCTTGTATTTATTTCCTTTTTTTAATTTCCAGTGTTTTTTTAGGTGGGCCAATTTCACAATAAAAGAGCAGACAAGTCGCCTGTTGCAAATGTTTGTTTCAAATAGTGTTATTTTCCTCCATGGGTGTTTCATCTTTATTTTCAGTCATTCCCAAAGGGCCTGAAATAGAAAACACAATATCAGTCACACAAAAATAAAAACAAAGATTTGAATATGACCTATGCTAGAGCTGTCCTGTCCTTTAGAATTGGGGGGAAACTTTGGGATATTAAGCAGCTGCCATGATAGGCATGGAGCAGAATCTATTTAACAGAAAGCAAAATTGTTGAGTTACTTCCCCCCTTATTTTTCTTTCTAAGAATACTTTGGGCGCTGAAATGGGCTGGGAAAAGCAGAATATTATTTCTTAGATTTTTCATTCCTCCTTTATTACTTTATGACTAAATTAAGACAGTAAACTTGCATAACAACTCTTTCCTCCTATTTCCCCACAACAACTACTCTGTGAGGGGAGTTTAGCTAAGAGATTGTGACTGGCCCAAGGTTACCCAGCCAGGTTTCATGCCTAAAGCAGGACTAGAACTCACAGTCTCCGGGCTCCTAGGCCAGTGCCTTCACCACTACATCAGATTTGCTCTCTGTGCTTAAGACTAAAGTTTTGCTCTGCACCATGCCAGATTTGTCTTTCTTTAATTTAAGGAATCAACAAACAGCCCTTAACTGTGATCTATTCACTATTTAACTCTTTTTCTGCCTCGGTTTCTTATTTTCTTTCTGAAACTGATATCCATCCTGGCTTAAAAAATCTATATTGCTGTTTCGTAATTTGTTTTTTACCTGACCAGTTTTGCCGAAGGACGGTTAAATATTAATTTTATTTAGGGAAATCTTCATTCAATTTTCTATTGGAAATTTGAAAGACTAAAATAATACCAAAGGAGTGGTCTTAGATTTCAGCCAATGTTCTCAAGACGTTAGTGGACAAATAACTTGTGAAATATAGAGGTGGGCAAGTTAAAATCAGTACGAGACTTCCCGTTCTTCATCATTCTTTGTTCCTGGAGCTTCTTTATCTACTGAATCAAATCTTTGAAGGTTGCTTATGTCTACTTTCTACCTCCTTGAATCTTTCATGTATTTTCCAAAAATCAGTTATGGTTGTGTTCATGCAACACACTTAAATCAGGTCAGTTGGAAATCTAATGGTTGCATTTATAAAGTTTCAGTAGACCTCACCTTAGTTTGGATTTATGTGTGTTAGATTAGTTGTGTGAATCCAGCCTCTTTAGTTAATATGGGTCAAAGTATTGTGTGCATCCAGAGAGTAGATTCTTTCCTTGACCAAGTTAAATATGCCTGGATAGTTCCTCATTGTCAGGATATTAAAAGGACACTTATTTCATCTCTTCCCCTTCAGGCAAGTCACCTTGAATAACTAGGCATCATTTCTAAATCTATAAATTAGAGAGACCTGTTTCTTGCCTTATATTGCAGCCATGGGGGTTGAGATAATAATATAAGTAGGACATAATTGTTACATAAGTGTAGGGTTTCTGGGGGAAAATATTCAGAAATGAAAATGTTATATAAATTTCAAAGATGAGTCGAGCGTCCCAATCTTTTTCTGTTTAAACTATTTCTTTTGCTAAGGCAAAACTCTGTACACATTCTAAAGAAATCTCTGCTGCCAGGTGGTGAAAATATCTGCCAGAGTCTTCCTATACCTTTCCGGTGCATATTTAAAGAGACTTAAGGGTAAACTTAAATGTATAATTTGAATTGGCACATAGGTGACTTTTTCATGAGCAGCATAAAGCGAATGATCCTTGCTTTAATTAGAAATAATTACCCTTGATACAGCACATCTCAGAATTTGATGTACAACAGAACAATGATTCTGCACCATTGAACAGATGTTCCAGGACAGCAGATCCTAAACTCTCTTCAGGATGCAGTCCTGCAAATCAAGAAATGCCTTGCTGTTATCTCTGCAGTGATGACCATTTGCCTGCACAGTGCCGTTCGAGCACACCAATTCAAGCAGTGTATCCCTTG
>WNWU01000020.1:14168032-14252297 GCA_012654045.1 Ptyas mucosa
CCTTGCATGGGTGTGTTTTTCGGCACTTTCTTTAGGCTGGGTGAAATGACAGATGTTACATCCTCAACATAATTAGAGCGTAGGATTGCTTCCTTGTCTTGATTTGTGTTCTAGGCATGCATCAGAAATAAAAAGAGTTCTGAGCATCAGAGAAGATTATAGGCTTCAGGCTCTCTTCTTCTTCTTCTTCTTCTTCTTCTTCTTCTTCTTCTTCTTCTTCTTCTTCTTCTTCTTCTTCAATTGAATAGTACCCATTTTTATCTTTTTATTTTTAATTAAGTAGTAATAGAAAAAGAAAAAAGACATAGAAAAATACATATACAGTATTATCAAGAAAAACTGCATAAAAGTGCTTCAAAAGATGAACCCCTCCAAAGTATAACATATCATTATAACAGTTAACATTTCTCTATATATTTATCTAATGAAACTATTATTGAAGTGCTATATATTTATTTCTAATACATTTATATAACTATAATTATTTTCAACCTGCTATATTTTGTAGAAATAAATTCCATATTTTATTATAGTGATCCATACAAAGCCTACATCTATAGGCAATCCACTCATAGGTGGCAAATGCGCTCAGATTTTCAGTCGTTGAGTAAATAGTCCCATGCATTTATCTTTCCAATGTTGCAATATTAATCTTTTGCTCATAGTAAGGGCATACAGAATCCATTTATGTTGTCTTATTTGTCAAATTCCATTTAGCAGCTATGTAATTCAAGAGAATATTATCCTCTGAAAATTTTAGCTTTTGTCGCAAAGTCCTAATTTCAATGCTTCCCAAACCTGAATAAATTACTTAAAATTGGGTAAAAATAGTTTTTCTTCATTACCCATCACAACAGGGACATTTAAACTGACTTAAGGACTGTCAGGTGTACTAAAATATATTCGAATGTCTCCCAAAGTATTCTTATTAAGACGAAAATCAGTGTATTTGTTGAAATGACATAAAGATCATTCGATGATATTATTTTTATAATCCTCAAATTACGGCCATTCATTCATCAACTGTTTGAAGTGACAACAGTAATGATGGAAGGAATTTATAAGCAGTCCCTTAAGTTAAGTTTGATAAGACTTTCTGATAAGCAGTTTTGGATAATGAAGGAAAAAGTCTGGGAATCTCTGTATTTATATCACCCACTACCAAATCCTAATAAATACAGAACATTGTAAAAACACATATTTTGAAGAAGAATTTAATTTAATTTAAATTTTAAAATATTTAAAAATCTCTTGACATCTGAAGTGATAAAAGAGGAAGTAAAGAAGTATTAGAATAGGATAGGATAGGATAGGATCGGATCAGATCGAATCGAATCGAATAATAGAGTTGGAAGGGACCTTGGAGGTCTTCTAGTCCAACACCTGCTTAGGCAGGAAACCCTATACCAGTGATGGCGAACCTATGGCATGGGTGCCACAGGTGGCACGCGGAGCCATATTGGTGGGCACGCGAGCTCAGCTCTGGCACACATGCGTATACCAGCCAGCTGATTTTCAGGCCTTCTGGGCCCACCAGAAGTCAGAAAACACACTGTTACCGGCCTCTGGTGGGGTGGGGAAGGCCGTTTTTGCCCTCCCCAGGCTCCTAGAAAGGCTCTGGAGCCTGGGGAGAGCAAAAAACGGGCCCATCGTGCCATTGCGTACCAAAAGCGGGGGGGGGGCAGGGCACATAGAATTATGGATGTGGGCACGCATGCATGTGACCCCATCGTGCTCCCCCCGCTTTTGGCACGCAATGGCAAAAAGGTTAGCCATCACTGCCCTATACCACTTCAGACAAATGGTTGTCCAATCTCTTCTTAAAAACTTCCAGTGTTGGAGCATTTACAACTTCTGGAGGCAAGTTGTTCCACTGATTAATTGTTCTAACTGTCAGGAAATTTCTCCTTAGTTCTAAATTGCTTCTCTCCTTGATTAGTTTCTATCCATTGCTTCTTGTTCTGCCCTCAGGTGCTTTGGAGAATAGTTTGACTCCCTCTTCTTTGTTAACACTATTGCCATAGAAAATAAGATGCTGTCTCATTGTCTAAGCAATAAGAAACCTCTAATTCTTTATTCCACTCATTTCCTAGCATCTGCGTATCAAATTGATTTATTGATAGCAAACATCTATCAATGGCAAAAACAGCAGTCAAAAAAATAGTATGCTTTTTTGAGTCGTAAAGGATTTAACAAGTTGTTCCAGTATCTTTGATATCTTATAAGTTGAAATTGTTGCTGGTCCAGACAATATTCTTGACAACCCTTATAGCTATAAATATTGCCATTGGGTTACATCTGAGATGATACTCATCTCTTAACACAGCATATGCTAAAATTCATCTTTATTGGTTCAAAGTTAATATCTTCAACTCCATCCATTTTTTTCCATGTCACCATCTGTTTCCTAATTTTAAAATCGGGTTTCCTCATAAAATCAATTTAGAATGGGAAAAGAGGTCAAATCTTCTTTTATTAGACATTACATTCTGTGATTTTTTTTTAAACTGGTGTAATTATTTCCAAAGATATGAGAGTTCTAGTGTATTTTGGTCCTAATATTAGCTATCCAACCAAAGGTGCTATATATGTATAGTTCAAAGTTACCCAAGTTGGAAAATTGACACTAGTTGTTGGGCTTCACTATTTAATATGTGACAATAGGTAAGCATGATGATATGCTTACCTATTGTCACCCGGAGGCTCCAGCTGGTGCAGAATGCAGCCGTGTGGGCGATTATGGGAGCGACGGGGCGCTCCCATGTGACCCCTCTCCTGCGCGAGCTGCATTGGCTCCCGCTGGACTTCCGGGTGCGCTTCAAGGTGTTGGTGATCACCTTTAAAGCGCTCCATGGCTTAGGGCCGGGGTATTTATGGGACCGCCTTCTGCCACCGATTGCCTCTCACCGGCCGGTTCGCTCCCACAGAGAGGGCCTCCTCAGGGTGCCATCAGCCAGACAATGCCGGCTGGCGACCCCCAGGGGGAGAGCCTTCTCTGTGGTGGCGCCCACCCTCTGGAACGATCTACCCCCAGAGATATGAGTAATTCCCGACCTCCGGACTTTTCGTCGGGCCCTAAAAACCCAACTTTTTCAACTAGCCGGGCTGTCCTGATTCATATTGCTTTTATATAGTGATATTGATCTTAAATTTTTAAATTTTGAATTTGTAATACCTTTTAACTATATAGGCCAAATTATTTAATTTATTTTAAAATTATTTTAATTTTTATATACATATGTTTTATTCTGGCTGTTCACCGCCCTGAGTCCGAAAGGAGAAGGGCGATATAAAAGTTCAAAAAAAAATATAAATAAATAAATAAATAAATATAGCTCCAGATTCAGAAAAAAAATCCTTGCTCATTAAACGTTAATAGCATTTTCTGGAAAGATATTCTTAGAATTGAGGAACCCAATAGAAATTTGGATTCCACAGACTCAGACACATAGTCATACACACCAGGCCTATTTCACTAAAGACAAGCATCATAAAATATATATTAAAGGATGTGCCTTATCATTGCTTCTGAAAGCAAACAAATTTTTAAAGACTTGCATCTTGTCAAAATTACAAGTAACTTTCATGCCTTTTTATATAGGAACATGAAAGATTGTATTGATGAGGGCTCATTGTTGTATGGAGTATTGAGTTTGTGTGATATTGTACATGTTTTTTTTCTTATCTTAAACACTACACATGGGAATTACTCAGAGTTTAATAGCACTGAATAGCACTGAAATAGCATTGAAGCTAAGAAAGTCTGTAAATGTATATGAGTTCAAAGAGGGGGGGGGGGGAAGAGAGGGAGAAAATCTACCTGTCTATCTATCTGACATAGAGAAAGATAGAAATAGATAGATATAAACCAAGGGTGGGTTCTACTTACCTTTATCACCGGTTTGCAATGGGATTGCACGCGCGAGCATGCGCAGATCGCTGATGATGACATCCAGGGCAGTGGGCGGGGCCTCCCGCCAGTTTTACTACTGGTTCTTGCGAACCGATCCGAACCGGGGGCAACCCATCACTGATATAAGCCCATCCCAACCAATCACATATATCTACCTCATGGATTTGTAACCTGCATTTTTATTGTTGTTATTTTAGCTGTATGTTTCATTGATTTTTTTAGTACTATTAATTGTTTTAATAAGCAATATTTATTGTTTCAGTTCTATGTGTATGTTGCAAGTATATTGACTGTAAAGAACTAAGCTAAATAGTAATATAAATCTATATGAAAATTAAAAGGTTGTCTTTGGAACAAGGAAGTTCCATGTCTTGAGAAAAATACAGTAACCTGAAAATGACCTCAGACAGTCAACAAAGATGTGGCTGATGAAATACTTTTCTAAACTGGATGGATCTAATTGAGATGTGACTGCTATTCCTATTATGTACACAAACACACATACACACACATACACACACACCCTATTGTTTTGTAGACTTAAGTAGGAGAACCTGTCCTTCTACCTTACTACTTTGAGTTCCAATCTTTCTAAGTGGAGTTGGATTTCTAATTACTTCAATTCAAGTGGATTGATTTGGTTGATTGGGCTTCAGCCCCTGGTGGAACAGACTTGGGTATGTATTTTGTACTTTGAGATGTCTTTGCTAGCTGGACCAAAAGCAAAAAGACTTCCAATAGGTGAAGAGCATACTGGGAAGATCCGTCTCCTAATACTAACCTACCTAGCTTGTCAAATCCAGAAATAAGAATAACTTTTGTATGTGCATATCCCTTTTATTTCTCCACCAAAAAGAAAAAAAAAACAATTTAGGGAGAAAAATTGTCCACCAACCTGCTCCTGCCTGTGTTCCAGGAATGAAACAACAGAACAGAACAGAACAGAACAGAACAGAACAGAACAGAACAGAATTCTTTATTGGCCAAGTGTGATTGGACACACAAGGAGTTTGGCTTTGGTGTATATGCTCTCAGTGTACATAAGGAAAATAAAATACATTCATCAAGAATAAAAAGATACAACACTTAGTTAAGTGGGAAGAGATAGATACTAGTAAGGAAGAGAAGAATAATAGTAATATGGTCTTAGTAAATTATTTGACAGTGTTGAGGGAATTATTTGTTTAGCAGAATGATGGCATTCGGGGAAAAACTGTCCTTGTGTCTAGTTGTTTTGGTGTGCAGTGCCCTATTGCATCTTTTTGAGGGTAGAAATTGAAACAATTTATGTCCAGGATGCGAGGAGTCTGTAAATATTTTCACAGCCCTCTTTTTGACTTGTGCAGTATACAGATCCTCAATGGAAGGCAGGTTGGAAGCAATTGTTTTTTCTGCATTTCTAATTATCCTCTGAAGTCTGTGTCTCCCTTGTTGGGTTGCAGAGTCCTTAAGACATGCAAGAAAGGAGGAAAAATATACATAACCCTCAACTGTCCTCCCAGGTTCACTTAATTCCATTACTGTCTCCATGTAGAGGAGAACAGCTGTAAGGGCCAAGTCTGGAGATCTCAATCCTCTTTTTTTCCACAAGCATTCTATGTCTTCACCTCTTGACTCCTCCTTCACATATTGATTCCTCCTTTGGGATAGCAACTTCCTAGTTGCTGGTGTTCACTTCTGCTGGTGATCTCAGCAGGCATTATCTCCTTAACTTTGATATGGGAGAGAGAGAGAGAGAGGGCTTTCACAACCTGTGCTGTCATTCTGGCATGTGAGACATTGTGGTGAAAATAGGAAAATAATGAAAAAGGGACAATAGGTGTATACAATCAAAGCACAGAAGGCAAACCCATTGGCAGCTTCTGTTATAAATAGCAGCTCTGGCCAGGTGGCAATATACCTGGGTGGAAACATTTAAAATCATCAAAGAGAATTTGTCTATAAGCGAGGGTTGGAGTTATTTCCTACAGTTTCTGAGATTTTTGTTTTATTTATCTTATGACTGTCATTAAAAATACCTTAACAAAGTCTAAGTGGTCTTTGCTTCCTTGATTTGCCCAGCAGTGTTGGGCTTGACATGTCTATTAAAAAGTAAGAATCACTGGGAGCTGGGTGGAATATAAATAATGATAAAAATATTTTTAAAAAGATTATTTAATACTGGGTCAGCAGAGAGCTGCAGGAGAGGAGTCAAAGAGCCACATGCGGCTCTGGAGCCATAGGTTGCCGACACCCGACCTAGTTAGTTGCTGCAAGCATTGCACAGACTGACTACAAACAGCAAAATGACAAAGTAACAACAATGATATATGACAAACAACTGCATGCAAAGTAGCATTGGAATATCTGTAAGAAATATTGCTTGCTTGCAAGCAAGACCTGGTAGGACTATAAAGTAGACCAGGGCTGTCAAACTCCTGGCCCGCGGGCCAGATGCATCATGTGCTGGCCACGCCCACACCCGGTTTAGCAAAGGGGGGAGGAAAGTCCTGATATGTCATGTGATGCCACCGTGACGACATGAGCTTGACACCCCTGAAGTAGACAAAGTAATAGAAAATGAAGAAAACTAAAGTGCTCTGGGTATTTAGAATTCAAACAGGCACTTGCCACATAACAACCCAGACTTAACAGTTGTTGATAAGACAAAAAAGTCTGGATAGTGGACATTGTAGTATATGGATACAGCAAGAGAGAAGAGAAAGAACCAGAGAAAATCACAAAATACAAACATCTGCAAATAGAGGTAGAATGACTGTGGCAATAGAAAGAAAAGATAGTTATCAATAGTGTCTTGAATGCAATTCCAAAACATCTGGAGCACCATTTAAACTCTATCAGCATTGACAAAATCAACTGCAAAAGTTAGTGTTTACTTACAGCTTAGCAGCTTAACATCCCGTGTCCTTGGGAAGGACTCAGTGGGTGAATGGGGGTGCCAGGTCCAGTCTGAATTGGCAATGAAAAATTCCCATCAGTCAATCGCAAAAGACAGTTTTACTTGGAACAGTTTAATGCCATCAAACAAAAACATCTACCTATCTCATATCCTTGGGAAGGACTCGATGGGTGGATGGATGTATCAAGTCCAGTCTGAACATCTGGCTAATTATGTGAAAACCATAATAATAATCTCCTTGCATAGTAGATTATATACTCAGGTCATTCTAGAAGATTTCACAGACTGGTTCTAAACAATGACATGACACAGTTGCCAAAATGATTTCCTGGAACTTCTGTAGAAATTATCACGTGCCAATAAATTGAAAAATTGGTGGGAACATGGAGTTGAAACAGTAATTAAAATGTGAACAGGTTAAAATATTGTGGGATTTCTGAATATAAACTGATGAAGTTTTGGCTCATAACACATCACAGTAACTATGGTTTAAAAGAAGAATGTAAGTATTTGATATGGCAATACCAGGAGATAGTAGAATAGAGAAGAAAGAACTGGAGGAGATCAGAAAGTATCAAGATCTGAAAATTGAAGTTGAAAGATTACAGCATAAACGGACTCTGGTGATCTGTGTTTATTGGCACCCTGGACCATACCCAAAAATCTTGGATGGTTCTTAGCTAATGTGTCCATTACAAAAAGCAATACTGCTTGGATCTTGCACATATACCACATTAATATTTTATGACATCCAAGGTTCTTGATGTGTATGAAGACCAACACCAGCTAAAGAACTAGCAGTTTTGATATCACATTGTTATGTATATAATAATAATGATTTCTATAATGCAATTTCCTGGCTATTAGCATATAGATATGTGATTAGGAGTTTCAGCTCGTCTTGCCCTTATGGAAAAGAGATAAAACTCACCAGAGTTAACAAAACCAAATTTTATTTTGATAAGATAATTGGAGATAAAAGTCTGTAAATTAAAAAAAAAACCCAGAATGCTGTGATCCAAGCCAGCCACAGGATGATGCTGGTCTGTTATAAAAGAGACAGACAGTGTTGCAGTTTAAGATCACAGGCTACCAGAATAATATTTTCCCCACCAACCTGAAGTCAGGAATGCAAGGCCCAGATTATAATGCCTATGTCCTCATTTATACAGTGAAATAGGGAATCATATGAGCACACAACTGAGAAAAAGACAATCATCCTAATACATATCCCTAGCTAGACTTTTTAGCTGTTGCTCTAAAATGATAATTTTCTTGAGAACCAATGTTCCATCTGGATCAGAGGTGGGTTTCAGTAGGTTCTGACCAGTTCTGGAGAACCGGTAGCGGAAATTTTGAGTAGTTCGGAGAATCGGTAGTAAAAATTGTGACTGGCCCCGCCCCATCTGTTCTCTGCCTCCCAAGTCCCAGCTGATCAGGAGGAAATGGGAATTTTGCAGTAACCTTCCCCTGGATTGGGGAGGGAATGGAGATTTTACAGTATCCTTCCCCTGCCACGCCCACCAAGCTACACCCACCAAGCCGCGCCACGCCCACCAAGCCACACCCACAGATCTAGTAGTAAAAAATTTACCAATACTAAAAAATTTTGAAACCCACCACTGATCTGGATCAATCATCTGGCCGTCTTCCAGATTTCTGACAACTTCAAACTTTAATCAGAGGCTATATGAAATGCTGTTAGTCTTGTCTTTTCCCAGCTTCGTTTCCCATCTTATTTAATTTCTCAGTTCTGCCTTTGTTTTTGTTTTTTTGTTTTTTTTGTTTTTTTGTTTTTTTAAGGAATCAATTTTCTACCCATAGATTAAAGGGAGGGGCTGAAGTATCCATAATATGAAACAGAACTCTCTTTTGTGGGAATGTGTATTTTGCATGTGGGAAGCAGCTTGTGTACTGTGAGTGTGGATAATATCCAGAACAAATTGCAAGTAAACACATGAGAGATCTCTTTCTGTATTGCACGCGAAGCTGGTAAATTGATGCACGCAGACTTGATAGGTATAGATTTTACAGGCATGCCGAATATCCAGGGCAACAGCCTAAAATAGAGGCTGTCTTTGCTGGTGCCTGCCGTATTGACAAAACCCACGCACTCGTTTTTCTTCAAGAGAATGAATTGGGTACCAAAGGGAACATATTGATGCCAAAGCCATTATCACTTAGCACGCCTTTTTTGTGGTCTGGGGAGAGATTGGAAATACAGGTTACATTAGTGTTACACACAACAACTTGCTCAGACAAAGCATGTGAACTTTGCACATTATTATTATGTTATTAATTATTTGCTTAAAGACTGCATGGCTATTTCTCTACTAATCCAGAGGGACAATATTTATAAGCTGTTTTCAGGGCAGAAAAGAGAAGTAAACAAAGAAGTTGAATGTTATTAAAACTACACTGCTTTCCTTTGGCGAGAGCCAGCTTGGTGTAGCAGTTAAGGCATCAGGGTAGAAACTGGGAGACTGGGAGTTCTAGTCCTGCCTGGGCAGGAAGCCAGTTAGGTGCTCTTGGTCCAGTCGTTTTCTTTTAGCCCTAGAAAGGAAGCAATGGCAAACCACTTTGGAAAAGCCTTGCCAAAAAAACCTGCAGACTTGAATTGGACAGGATTGAACAAATGGAGGGGGGGGGGACACTTTCCTTTGCAGCAGTGCCACACCATTTGATCCTTTTATTCCCCTTGGTTCCAGATTCTTGCTTCAATTCAGTACACCTCTTCCTTCACACATACATCAGAGAAACTATATTCTCACCCCTCTCCGCTTGGAACAACTTGCCCTCTGCTTTTGTACGCAGCACTGATGCCCTGGGGGAAAAATGCTGTCTCAGCTAGAACAGCAAAGGGTTTTCCTTTCCATATCATAATTCCTAAGAGGGTTCAGGTTATTTTGACACAACGTGCATGCAAATACACCCCGTTTTCCTGCTATTAAAAGCACCATTTTTTGTGACACCCAAAAGAGGCTGCCTGAAACAGCTGCCTACTCAGCTTGATGGAAAGCCAGCTCTGCTGTCAGGACATGACACACTACTGCTTTAGCTAGAGCAGGGCTTGTGCTTGTATAAAACATACAGACCAATTCTTAAGTAGTGGAGGCCCTCCAGTAGAAGAAAATATCTGTAGCTCAGGGTTAAATTATGGAGTCTTGATGATCTCTGAGCTTGGCTTTTTTCTTGCAGTGTTTCATTACCCAACTGGTAGGTAACTTCATCAGTGTGAGTGAATGCAGGATTTGCTGCCTCTTTATATGCAGCAATTCCCCTGCTAGTTTTGGTGGAGGTTGATTTCCTTCATTAGAAGAAGCAGGTTCCTTTATTACTGTTTTCTTCCTGATTGTTTGTCTAGTGCTGATCCCTGCTTACCTGAATGAGGGCTGCTACAGGGAATGTGTTGCAGTCTTTTGGCTTCATTCCTAGTCCAAAAGTAATTTGACTGACAGAATGGAGATCTGTGGAGTATATTTTTTGGGGGGGGAAGAGTAGGAGTAGAGTGTTTTTGGTACATCAAGATAGCTCTCCTTTCCATCATAGCTCCTCCTTCTGTGCCTCTGATCTATCAGTTGCTGCAATGGATTTGAGATTAGGTGCTCCTTCAAAATGGTGCTAAATCTGTATAATTAAGGACTACATGGCAGAGGCATCTGATGCAGTAATTCCAACTTTCCTATACTGTGAGCCAGAAATTGCTGTTGAGGAAATGCTCAGCAACCAGAGTGAAGGGTATGTCCCCCACTACTAGCCTAAAGTAGCCAATAAAAGTTGGACAAATCAAGATATCTCATCCAAAGTACTGTATCCTAGAATATGTCATGTACAAAAACATTGTTGGCTGAGATAGGAAAGCTAGTCTTTAAAACTCAAACTGCAAAATAATGACTCTAATGAGCTTTTGCAATGGGCTGGAGATGAAATGGAAAAAGTCATAAGACATGATATTTAAACATGCTTATGGTGTATTTTCAGGTCATGCTCAAAGAGATATGACAAAGAACTTTAGGTGTTGTTGATTATGCTGGTCAGGACAGTACATGGAATCAATACAGGTAGTCCTTGATTTACAACCGTTCGTTTAATGACCATTCGAAGTTACAACAACACTGAAAGAAGTGACTTACAGCCGTTTTTCACACTTACGACCATTGCAGCATTCTCATGGTCATGTGATCAAAATTCAGATGCTTGGCAACTGACTCATATTTATGACGGTTACAGTATCCAGGGGGACAAGTCACCAGCTTTCGTGACCTTCTGACAAGCAAAGTTGATGGGGAAGCCAGCTTCATTTAACAACTGTGTTACTAATTTAACAACTGCAGTGATTCACTCAACAACGGGGGCAAGAAAGGTCGTAAAATGGGCCCAAACTCATTTAACAAAAGTCTCACTTAACAACAGAAATTGTGGGCTCAATTGTGGTTGTAAGTTGTATCCTCCTCCTCAGCCTCCACAGTGGGAGGGAATTTATTATGCCTGCTCTTTGGTCAGCTTAGTTTTTGGGTCAGTTTGAGAGAGGGAGTTTTAGGCTGGGCTGGATTCTTATAGACATTTGACTGTCTTCAAAATTTACCCCATATTTTATATCCACATTATTTGGAAAAGCCCCCAGTGGAGCAGGCTCAGGGACATAAAGTTCCATTATTATCCAGTTGGAGATGGAGGCTGTAGAATTCGAGGTCCCTCAAGAAATCCTTACAGACAACAGAGACAGCTCAATAAACCAAATTAAAAATCTAGCTCTCTCTGAAGTTGTCAATAGTTTTCTGGGATTCGTTCTCCCTTTTTTTCCTTGGGGGGGGGTCTCCAAAGAAGAATAAAATCTGTTTTCTTAACTTTGAAGAGGCAGATGCCTTTTTACTGATGAAAAGGAATATTATTTAAAAGCAGATTGTGTTCTAAGCATTTCTGCTCCCACTCAGGCAAACTGCTTCAATAACCACCCATTAAGAGTTCTGCATTCTGATTTTTACAAGTGGGAATTGTAGCTGCATACAATGCAATATTATCTTGTACCCTAGGAAGGAAAAAAGAGTAAGTTTGAAAAGCATCAGGGGTAGCCTTTCAGAGAACATTTGTTCACAAGGAGACCTTTATTCCCCCCCTTCTAACGTAAGATCTATTTATGGTAAGATGACATCTGCAGCATCATGTTCTTTATGAGCCTGATCCTCTGAAAAATTAATAGTATATACTAGGAGCCCAAACTTTAAACATTAAAACAGACCGTGAGAAGATACACCCTCCTTGCTAGATTTCTTCACATTTTCAGCATATGAGCATATGATGTATACTTTGCTGAAAACATTCTGGCATTGGGCTTTAATTAAAGTAGCTCTCAAGACAGACAACTCTTAATCAGCTTTTATAACTATTTTAACTGTGTATTGAGCCCTCATTTTCCGCACTGATCATTTCTTTTCATTTGAGAACATCTAGTTCTGCAATCCTACTTTTAGACCAACATAATACTGCCATCCACAAAGATGAGCAGCAGAAGGTATGTTCATCGTAACTTCCATGGAATCTGCCATTAGGACAGACTCCTTCATGGGAAATTCAAAGTGGTGACAATTGTACTTTGGTAAATTAGAAGCGGCTGTATGTTAACAACGTCTTACGGAACCAAAAAACCTTGGAATTCAGCATCTGACTGATGGTAGCAGTTACTGGATGCAACTGGATGTGGCGATTTGTGTTTAAATCCATTCTATCTTGAAGGTCATTGGCAATCTTCAGTATGTCTAAGCCTTATTACTGGGTTAGAAGGTAGAATTACTTCATGTGGAAACCCTTTTTTGTTTGCTTTTTAAATTGCCTACACATTCAGAACTGCCCCACTTGTATCAGAATCCAGGTTGTTAGACTTGACTATCATACCATGTATGATAGCACCTGTATGTAAATTCCTGGCCACTAGTATAAGATTGTGTAATACTTGCTCCTTGCCATCTATTTCTGATGGAAATAACAATGGGGAAGGGGACTTTGTAGAAGAAGAGAGTGTTTTGTGCAAAACAAGGCCTGGCTTTTCAATATGCATGAATACACTGAATACATTGCTAACACCTTCCTGCTTAGGACTCCAACAAGCACTTTGCCTTGGGCCTCCACGTAGGAGTTCCACTCTCATCCCATGGCGAAGCTCATCCACTGAGGTTAGCAAAGGGGACGGAATTTCATGTTACAAAAAAGAAAGGCTGCAGATCTCTGCTCCTTCTCTCCTTCTCCCTTTTGCTGTATGTGTGAACGCTAGAACTTATTTGAACTGTCTACTGCTGAAAAACTCTTGTACTGATTGGTGTGCTGTGATAGTGTTTCCAGGGACACTAGGGGCAGGGGAATTGCTTGTCTTTTTCAGTGCTATTTTTGGATTTTCTGTGTATTGTGTGCTTTCTCCTCCATCCTTATGCCATCCTGATGGTCTAAACACTCTATGTTGTTATTGATTTATTCCATTACTATGCCGTTTCTCTGTCCAAGTAGGCATGCAAGATGCCTGATAAGATAAAGATTTAAAAATATGCCGAGAGCAGTGCAATTAAAGCATAAGTGAACATTCTACATCATGACATCATGTTAAAACATCAAGCTGCCTATTCTGAGTATGTAGAGCTAGGGAGGGCATACACGCCTGCATTTCTTAACCTGGTGAACTTCCCATAATCGCTAGCCAGCTTTGACCCAGTGTTGGCTGCCAGCAATGGGAGATGGATTCACATCAGTCTGGAAAAGGTTTGGTGTATGCCAGACCTGCGGGTGAAAATTGCCATCTGACACCATTTCTTCCTGTGGATGCACTTTGGGTCAAAGCTTTGGGGCAGGAGGTTTCTCACATCATGAATTAATAGCAAGAGGGTCGCCTCAATCCGATGACTGTACTATGCATGCATCCACACCGCAGAAACAAGAAAGCAGCTCACTAGCGTATCTACCATGAGGAATGGGGGAAGGTGGGGGTTAGATATGAAGGCTGCGTGGAGGGTGCCTTGCGATTTTCACGAGAGTCCCATATACCCCTTTCCCGCTATAACTCCTGCTATCTATAAGAGCGCCAGAAACAGAGGCGAGCGCGGACGGCGTCGCTCTTAAGATTCGCAGTGCGCCGGTTTTGCAAAATAAATGAATAAAATAAAATAAAATAAAATTTTAGAAAATCTCCCGTTTAGACCAACGTCGCCCAAAAAACCCACGACCCGTTGGGTGAGCCCGGCATCAGTCAAGGGCGTCACTCAGGCTCCATCCAAACGCCTCGAAGCGCGCAAGCGGACGTGCCGTGGCCCGGTCCAGGCGGTTCGAAGCCTCGCTCCGAGCGGGAAGCCCGCCGCGCTAGCGCGTCCCGGGAATGAGGAGCGCGTGAGGGGGAGCGAGGCTCGCTTGCCTTGGCCGCCCGGCGTGAATTGGGCAACGTGCGCGCCCGCAGCCGGGGCCCCGCTGGTGTTGGAATGAAGGACGCGAGCGCGCGCCCGAGAGAGCGCGAGCGCGCGAGCTCAGCCGGGTCACACTTGACTGCACGTGCAGCGACGCCCCTTCTTCGCCCCGGCGCGCGCCAAACCGTGGCACCTGGACAAGCGCTGCCCGGCCGCCTCTTCTCGCGCTCCCGCACATTCCCCCGCCCGTCCGCCCGTCCGCCCGGCCCCGCTCCTTTCCTGCTGCTTACTGCAGTGTTGGGGGGAGGGCAGATCTGGACCAAGATGGCGTTGCTGCTGTTGCAGTTTCTCCCAGGGTCAGCACTGGAACAGCTCCCGCCTTTGCTTTCCTATTAGCGCCGGCGACCGCGGCTCTGAAGTTCTGCAGTCGCTCAGAAGCTTCTTTCCCGCCCGGGCGTTATTGCTGCCCTCTGGTCGTTTCCTCTCGCCGCTCTAGCCTCTTCGCTACTGTGGAGGGCTCCTGTTTTGGTGCAAAGCTTCCCTCTCTGGCAGCCGGACCTTGGGGGGGGGGGGGGGGAAAGGGGTGGTGGTGAGCCGAGCGTGAGACCGTATTTTGGGCTCTTGCAGGCGCTCGCGAGGCTGTGTGCATTCTTTGGGTGACGGCAAGCAGTCCGACCCGGCACAATTTTATTTTGCTGTTGGCATCATCTTTTGTTTTCATTTGGCGCTGCAGCCCCGAATACCGGGGTGGTTGCATTTTATTTTATTTTATTTTATTGCCTCAAAAAAACAGCCCTTATCGCCGTGGTGGTGGTAGTTCTTTAAGTGACTCTCTCTAATGCTACCCTTTGCAAGTGTGGCAATTTCTAGCCGAGCCCACTTCATCCCGTGGATACCTGAAGGAGACGCATCGGGATAATAACATGGAGGAAGAGGAGGAGCTGCAGTCTTGAATTCCCTGGCTGTGCTGTCAAGAAGAGAGGAGATGGTGATTTTTAATGTGACACCCGTGCAACTTCTGGAGTTGTGAGAGCTTTTAATCTCCCCTGCATCCCACCGCCTCACCTGCCTGGTGCCCACCGCCTTTGCTATTTATTTATTTATTTGTTGTTTTTTTTTAAATCTACTTTTCGTTCTCTCGTCTTCGTACTTCCCACAACCCCCCTCCCCACTTTTCTGCTTTTGCCATGGGAATGGTGGCAAGTCTCTTGGCTATTGTCATGTCGGCTTCATTTTTCAACCCCAGCTTTGCCTTCAGTTCGCACTTCGACCCTGGTAAGTTGATTTACTTCTGGAGCTTTGGAATAAAAAAAAAAAAATTCCCCCAGATGCTCAGATGACTTTCTTCACTTTGCAAAATTACTATGTTCCACTGGCCTTCCTATTTTCCTCTCGGGATTTGGTTTTTCCTATCCTTGCTTTCCATCTCTGCTACCAAAAAGGAGTTGAATTTTGTAGCATGTTATTCCCTCGTCTTGCAGGTTACCTGTCCCCCCCCCCCCCAGCCATGGTCCTTGCGGCACTTCTTTGCATTGTTTTAACCCTTTGCTGAAACCATTCCAGCTTATATAATAGTTGATGGCAGGCTGGCAACTAAAGGGAGCAAATAACAAAACCCTCACACACTGCTTTTGTCTTGGGTGTAATGATTTTAGAAAGGTTCCAGAAGAACAGCTCTTTCCTGCAAAGTTACATCACCAATAATCAGCTATTCCACCCTTTCCTTCTCACTGCCCTTTTTTGGCAATTGAGAGTATGTAAAAAGAATTATTGGGCATTTCGGTAGGAAGTAAGTAGACATGGAGACCTAATTGTTCCTGATAGATGTGCAGTATCCTTGCATGTAACAAGATGTTGACCATACCAGCTGTTTAAACATAGATGGCTTTGTGTAACAAGCTGTGAATTGCCTTTTTCTTGCCTGGAAAGTTGCTTTGAATTTCAAAGAGGTAGAATTGTAGACAGGCTTGGGGTCAGAGATGTGTCTCTGCATTCTCGAAATGGTTGCTTTGAATAAAGTCAGGAAAAATAAGGAAAAGGGTAGTTATTCACCTGGGACTGGGCCTTCTCTGTGGTGGATGGCAGATGGAATTAATATCCCCCTGGTGGAATGATTGATTTACCTTAGTCAGCCATCAACCTTTTGGCTGGGTAATTGGTAGCCCTTGATTTGTAGAAAAGCAGTATGTTTTCTTGGCAAAGATCAAGTTGTGTTGCAGTCCCTGACTTACATCTTCTAGTGGTGGGCTTCTCTGCTTTTTCCTAGCCAGATATTCTCAAAGATAGAAATGTATCATTTCTTCAATTTTCCAGTTTCTTCCTAGGGGTTTTTTTGTATCCATTGTCTGAATTCTTTTTGCTTATGATTGTTGAAATAAACTTCAAGGTTCTGTGGTTTTCATATCACTCCCTCCCACCCTTGGCTCTTCATCTCTCTTCACTGATTTGTTGGTTCCATAGACCTTATCCGTATAAACTGTTCAATTGACTTAGAAACGGGCGTGAATAAAAGATGAATTTGGCTTTTAACACCCTCAAATGACACTTTTCTACCCTCCAGTGCAATCTTCAAATGAAAACAAACTGCCTTGTTCTGCTGTGATTAAAAGATTTTGGCACATTTTTCTAGATTCCATTGCAGTTGTATCTGGCAGGCCTAGAGTGAGGTTTTGGGCTCTATTATGGATTGAAAGATCTCCTTAAAGTCATTGATTGGGTATTAAAAACGTGTGTATATTTGGAGGTGGGGTGAAGGGATTATAAACAAATAGCACTTTGTTTGTTATGACTTGATTTATTTGTTCTGATTTGATGTGAGTCCTTTATTGCTCTGTTAAATTCCACAACAAACGGCCCTACAGCACACAACAAGAAGTAAGGCTCCATCCCACAATTCCATGAAGGCAGCCACCCACAGTCCCACAACAAAAGCCAGTAAGCAACAAAACCAATTTGCAAAGGCAGAGAGGAAGCCCAAAGACAAGGTGCAAGCTCACTGGGCAAGGTCCAGAGTCAAGGTCCACAGGGCAAGGCAAGTCCACAGGGCAAAGGCACAAGACAAGGCACAGGCAGAAACGTAAGGCTGAGGTTCCCCCACCTCCAAAGCCAGGGGTGTGCATGCCAAAGCAAACAATTGTTACTGACAAAGATAATCTCTCCTGGCCTCTGCTTAAGTCAACCCAAGCCAGGTGTTCCTTGTGAGGAGGGGCAGGGTGACCTTCTCCCAAACATCCTCGCAGAACTCCTTTGAGCTTGCCTCCTCTCTATTCTAGCTGCCCTTGGATCGGGGGAGGCAGCTGTTCCTCATCAGAGGGGATCTGTTGCCTCTCAACACCACTGCCTTCTACAGCCGATTCTTCCCCGTGTCTGTGAAGATAGGTAGCTCTCTGTCCAGTTGGCTATCTCTCCCAATGTCTGAGGGGCTGGGGACAGCATCATCTTCAGCCCCTGGTCTCTGCAAACATTCCAAGGGAGATGCACCATCCTTATCAGATGGTCCCAGTTCCAATGCCTCCTTTTCCTCCAAACCGGGATCTGATGGGGTCATGACATTATGTTTATTAAACATATGTATTTCCTCTGGCCACTTTTGAACCATACTTTGCTTGGTATTATCTTTAGTGAGAATCTGTGACAAGGCCATTGGATAAAATATAGAGTTAACATCTAAAAGTATGCAGGTCCATCATGAAGGTAAGAGAAAAACGTTGTGTTGTATAGGTAATTATACTTCAGGTTTTGTGTTAAATATGTAGAATAGGTCAAATATAAAAATGGAACTCTTTCCTTACTTATGTATATTACAATGGCTGAGTGTGTTTCAGAATTATACTCCATCTAGCTACCAAAGGAAGTTGACAAATTGAGTATGAAATAATTATATTTTTGCTTCCCTTCTCTCATGAATTCTAAACATAAGGGTCAACTGGAGTTTCAAAATGTCTTTGGCTAGAGCTCTTTGCTAAAAGCAATATAAATATTCAATCTTTCATAAAGGCAGACACACACTAAGGAGAAACATTATGATATTATATTCTTTTTCTGTATTGTGAACTTGCATATTCAAGGAGAAGAAAAATATATTGGCATAATTTATAAAAAGTATCCAGGAAACATTTGTTCATTGTATGTAACCATTCAATGGCAAACATTGTAAGGATAATGAGAAAAAAAGGGGAAAGGACATATAGAAAAGATAAGAATAGATGCTTTAGTTATGCTTTTTTCTCTTAGTATGATCTCTGCTTGCTTCTTGAATAATAAATAAAACTTTGGGTGCTTTTTTAAAAAAATCACCTTGGAAAATGGAACATTTACCATATTAGGAAGTGAGAGAAAGATACTTGTTTTCATTTTTTAACACTTAAATCGAAAAAAAATAGGAAAGAGTTACTTAATTATATATAAAAGCTTCAAAGAAACATAAGTCAAGAAGTTACTTTAGAACTTTATCCCCAACTTGCAAAACCTATTCTATATTAAAGCTTAGTCAATATTAGTAACTTGAGAAGATGAATGGCCAGACTGAGTTTGTATTGGATTTTCTGCAAATTAACTTTATTTAGGCCATACACCAACATGCAGGGGACCTGCCTACTAGAAACTATAATGTGTTCTCGATTAGTTGTAATATCAGTTCTGCATTATCTTACAGTTTTAGCAATGTATCACATTGTGGACAACATAATTTTTCTGATTTTTACAAAACACCATCAAAAGTGTTAGGTTGTACTTTTCCATGCTTCATCATTATTTGGGGGGGGATATGGGGCAAATGTGCGGAACAGTTCTTGAATGCTATTGACTGTTCTCAGTAAAATTTCACACAAGGAAATGTGGTAAGTAACATTGTTCAAATCAAACCTGACTTATTGCCATCATTGGAGTAGACAAGTTGTCTTCATTGCTAAGAAAACATCTTGAGCTAATGATTCCTGTTTTTGTTTTTCTTTGAGTGTGATTTGAGTTTCTTGCCGAGTCAGGTGGAGATATTTTTCCCTGAGCTGCTATTCTGTGATTATAGCACACAATATAGCCTTGATTATGATTTAGGACCAGAAAAGAGAATTGCTTGATATGTGGATTGTCCTGCTTCATAGAAAAGTGGCTAGACTTGGTAGATTTTTAGATTCATAGCACTCTTGAGCAAAATCTCTACAGGTTTAGTGCATCATATGGTAATAATAGTAACACTACTGAAAGTTTAGGTGCCTTAACTCCTAAAAAACCTGTTACAAGTTTGTACAACACCACATTTTAAAGTATGTAAACAGTTTAGTTTTATTATAAAGGACCTAAAAAGAACTGGTTAGCAACTGTATGTGGATTTTTTCTAAATGTGTATGGCAAGGCATAGACCATTTCCTTGGTCCATTAAAACTTCTGGTTGAAATTGGGGCAGATACATTGGCCTTTGCATATTAGTTTGATGCAATGCAATTGTGTTTCATGTTCTTACAAATCTCCAGTTGAAGTTGGTATCAGAACTAACTAAGGCATTTGATGAGATTTGGGATTCAGAAAGGATCCCTAATTAAATTCTAGAATTTTTTGATCCTGCTACTTCTCCTTTTTCTATGGATTCATCTACACTTTCTAATAAATGAGCAAAGATAAAACCCTACTTTCCTTATTAAAGTAATTTTATCAGTTGGGCGCCACAAAAAGAAAGCAGGTGAACAGAAATGGGGAGAAAATGGGACAGCTTTAGAAAATTTGTGATTGGAACCACTAGGAGTATGTTATCTAAGAATCTTCAAAACCCTAGAACCAAATTGTGACTGGATTCCTTGCAGACATACATGCAAATACTTTTAATATATTTATGAACAACGCAACAATTTCCTAAAGGATTTCAGGCCCCCTCAGTTGAGACAAGGGGTGGAGGACACATGTGTGATAAATCAGAGATGATTGATAGGAAATATAATAATAGAGCTGAAATGGACCTTGGAGGTCTTCTAGTCCAACCCCCTATTCAAGCAAGCGACACTACCAGTTCAGAAAAATGGCTGTCCAATATCTCCAATGATGGAGTACCCACAGGTTCTGCAGGCAAGCCATTCCATCATTAATTGTTCTCACTGTCAGGAAATTTCTTCTTGGTTCTAGGTTGATTCTCTCCTTGATTGTCTTGAAATTCATTGTGTATGCTTTTTCAGAGGCATGGCGCTCTTGGAAAGCTGCTGTTTTTTAAGGAGCTGTGATAATCCATTTCTCATTAGTGATGTAACATGAGGGAAACAAAAAGGGGAAACAGTGTAAAATAATTGCACCTGACTCAATAGTTACCATTGTGCACATATAGCGTGCATAAATCCAATGAAATACATAGACATGCCCAATGCAGAATTTATGCTGTATTAGGAATACTGGTTGGTGGTTTCAGATTCATACAATAGTGGAGAGTATGCCAGCCCAACAACAATCACAGGAAAAGACACAAGATAAAAGAAAAAAGCATGTGGGAAGCGGAGGGGAAAGTACGTGATTTAGTCAACATCAACCTGCTTAATGAAAATATGGAATTGCCTCTATAATGTGTCAGGCTTTACACAGTATACTGTTAGTCCTCAAATTACAACAATTTGTTTAATGACTATTTGAAGTTACAGTGGCACTGAAAAAAGTGACTTATGGCAGTTTTTCACACAACCGTTGCAGCATCCCCATGGTCACACCTGGCAACTGGCATGTACTATATTTATGTTGGTTGCAGTATCTCAGGGTCATGTGATCACCTTTTGCAAACTTCTGACAAGCAGAATCAATAGGGAATCCAGATTCACTTAACAACTGTGTTACTAACTTAATAACTGAAGTGATTTACTTAACAATCATGGCAAGAAAAGTTGTTAAAAATCCCGTCACTTGACAACTGTCTTGCTTAGCAACTGTAGTCCATAGTTACTGACTTTGGATAATCTTTTGGTTGTTTTTGGTATGCTTAAATGATAACTTATCCTGGTAGAATACTGTGCATCGATTGTGGCCTTGATGTCATAGGAACTCCACTGTAACAGTATACCTTTCCATTTGGGGACCACAAAAACATTCTACATATCTACATGTTTATGTGAGCCATAAACATTCATTTCCTTATTGGTTAGGAATTACCTGGCTTATATGGAGAGGGTTTCAGTTTAATTTAGACTCCTGAGTCCCTTTCAAGCACACAGTAAAGGAATAAACTGCTGGGCACCATTTTACATATTGATAGTACTTCTCCACAATTTCTGTGGATGCTGAAGGTTTATGTAGACAACTGAATTGACTAAATGGATGAAAGATTTGAACCATGTTATTCCAGAGAGCACTTATGGAGAGCAGAACAGTAGTGATGTAACATCAACCAGTAATGATCTGACACTACAGCAATAGTAGTATCTAAGACAATAGTAAAAAAAAGAAAGAATTGAAGAATGCAAAGATGCTCAAAACCTGCCAGGTTAAGTCTGGAGGTTGATTTTGCTCTTTCTCCTAAACTAGCTATATCAAGCAGCATTGTCAGGCCCACTAGGTGAGGGGCAGTTGATTGTTTTCTTTCTTTAGTTATAATGGCTGCTGCTGCACAGGACAGGATGACTACAGGATACTAATGGATTCAGCATGAGTCATCAGCTCTTTCTCTGGTCATTCATTTAGGATTCTTTCTGTCGCAAAGGGAGTGTCTCTGGAAAAATTCAAAAGCCTTCTCCTCTGCTACATGCCACTTCCTCCCTGCCAGAACCAAGAAATACTTGATTTGATTGGCCTGTGAGAGCCTGTGAGAGGAAACCTGCCAAAATTGGTCTTTAGCTTTAGCCCTTAAGCTACATTCATTAGGAGCCATTAAGAACTGAGCTGGAGTTGAAGGGGCACCAAGTTCTCTTTGCTCATAAAGTTAATTCTCAGAGAACCTCATTGTTCAAATGTTACCATATTGCAGTCTGTAGCATTAGTTTCTGCTCCCTTCTGTTTCGGCCATTGAGTTAATGGCAGTGTGACCTGATGAGAAAACAGTTAAGACAGGTGGAGCTTATTTCAACTGAGTAGATATTAAATACTGGGTAACTTTGCTTCTCCCTCCTCCTGTGTGTTCTTAATTTGTTGATGTTTTGATGTCTTAGGGGCAGGGAATTTTGTTATTAGTCCCCTATTCCAATCAAATTCTTTGCCTATCCTTGGGGCAATCTTAGCTTCCAAAATGAAAAACCTCTTCTTCCAAGCAGATGTTTTGTCATGAATGGTAGTTTTCCTCAATGTGCTGTGATGCTTAGACATCTAATATCAGTATCAATAGCATTTAGACTTATATACTGCTTCACAGTGCTTTATAGCCCTCTCTAAGGCTAAGATTTATAGCCCTCTCTCTAAGGTTTACAGAGTCAGCATATCGCCACCAACAATCTGGGTCCTCATTTTACCGACCTCGGAAGGATGGAAGGCTGAGTCAACCAAATGTTAGGCATTTCATTTTTTCATATAGTCTTGTTTTCTTCTAATATGTCTATATGGATGAGTCTTTCACCAAAGAATATCTACCTCCTACCAATCACATCAGGTTATACATATTGTCCTTTGTGTAGCCTTTTAGTTGGCTACAGCCAGTTCACCATCAAAACCTACCTCTCATTGAGCCCTCCAGATGTGTTAAGGCTAAAGCTCCCAGACTTCCTTTCCAGCTTATCTTTTGGTTCTACATATTTAAAGAACTCACTCATTGCTCAACCATATTTCTTACTCCAAATGCAAAGCAGTTGTTCTTTGCAGAGGATTTTTTTTGGGGGGGAGGGAAAGGGAGGAGGGTGATGGTTAACCAATTTAAGGATATTATATAATTATCTGTCTCTTTTCAAGTTTGCCTGAATTTTGACTTTACAAGCAAAAGTGTACCCTGATTTAAGCATGTTAATCCCACCTGGGGTCAGGTAAAGATTGCTTCAGAAGGCAGTCTCCTGTTTCTTATTAGTGTTCTGCCCCCAAACCCAGGCGAGATTTCTATACATCTCTATACATCTATTGCGGAATAGTTTTGAGAGGTCATACCTACTTTTCTCCAGATTTGGCCAAGAATATAGAGCTGGAGGCTAAGATACAGATTGCCTAAGGGCCCTACAAGTCTGAGCATGCTTAATATATTGCCTGTCATGATAGGCCTGTTGTGTCTTCTGTAAGAGACAGGCAGGCATGGGCTGGCCATCAAAATAAATCACATTAAGGTAATACCTGCCTTAGGCAGTTGTGAAGCTTTATGCATCTTTATCATACAGTATAGTATAATAATAATAACGATACATCAAAATTATGTCTGCTGTTAAATTATCGTCTTACATGGAATATGAAAGCCTGAGAAAGACAAGCCAGAGTAAGAGTAAGCACTGAAAGACTTTAGCAAGGCTTGGTGTGAAGGAATAAACAATGTGTAATTTCACATTTTTGGATATATGAAAAGCAGCTATTAAAATTATTGTTCCATGTCTATGATGCATGGGAGATTATGGGAGTTACAGTTTAAAATTTTAGAAAGCACCAGACCAGAGATGATCCCTTTGGAGGATTTTCTTGGTTATTTGTATCTCGCCATTTTCCCAAGGAGTTAAAGAGTCTTTTCCATATTCATTCCCTATTCATTCATAATCACCAGATGATGAAAGATTCTGGTGAATCGAGAGAACCATGGTTATGTGGTGTCCAGGAAGGCAATATTATTGAATTTAATGTTCTGATGATTGTGGAGGAATTATTCTGATCTGAATAGGTTATGTAGCAGGGGTGGGTTCTACTTAGCTTTACTACCGGTTTGCAACGGGGCCGCATGCGCGCGCTTTTCTGCGCAGAAGCATTCTGATGACGTTGGGGTCGGTGGGTGAAGCCTCCCACCGCTTTTACTACTGGTTCTATAGAACCAGTGCAAGCTGGGGGCAACCCACCACTGTTGTGTAGGCAATCTTACTAATTTTTATGAACTTTTAAAGGTTGGTGCTGTGATTCTACAGGTAGTCCTTTGCTTACAACCAAAGTTACAATGGCATGGAAAAAAGTAACATATCACCATTTTTCACATTTAGGACCATTGCAGCATCCCCACAGTCATCCCCACAGTCAAAATTCGGATGTTTGGGAACTGGCATGTATTTATGACAGTTGCAGTGTCCCGGGATCATGTGATCACTTTTTGCAACTTTCTGAGAAGTAAAGTCAGTAGGGAAACCAGATTCACTTAACACCTGTGTTACTAACTTAACAACTGCAGAGATTCACTTAACAACTGTGGCAAGAAAGGCTGTAAAATGGGGCAAAAATTCATTTAACAACGGTCTTGCTTAGCAATGGAAAATTTTGGCTCAGTTATGGTCGTAAGTGTAGGACTACATGTATGGTCTTTAAAATCTGATCAGAATCTTTTCCCAGAGACAATAGGATAAGATGGATCAGAGCAATTAGTAAAACAGATAACAAGAAGAATTCTAGGTTGAGAAAGATTTCTAAAATACTGGTGGCAAACCTGAGATGAGCTAAGCTTGGGAAAACTTGTATTATGTGCTTTAAACTGTAGAGATTGTGTACAGTTCTTATTAAGATAAGAACACTCTGCTTCCTTCAATGTTCGTACAGTTTTTCCAGGCAGGAAGTTTATGTATTAATAGCAGTGGGATTTGCTTAGTGTTTTTCTGTTTGATTACCTTAAAAATTTACCGTCTAGCTTGATTTAGGCCTCTGAAGGTAATGTTTTTCAAGACTTCTTTGTTATTTTTAGAAGGGAATAATAGTTGAAACACAAGGATGTCACTAAGGCATTGATTATCTCAGGAAAGGTTTGAAGCAACATGTCTGACATACAACTTACCTTAAGCAGATCTTTACAAGAGAGACTTTGATATGGGTAAGACTTCAGTGATCCTCATGAAGTTTCTCTGCGTATAGAATTATTGCAGTTTTGATGAATTGGCATGGAGAGAAATGACCGAAAATGCTAAAAGGGCTGAACTGCATTACAACCTTATCTTCCCCAAGTAATTGACCAAAAAAATGCCATCTTTTATAAAAAAACGCTGTTTCATTGTGCTGTTAGTAACTTTTTGTGGATACCTAGAAAAAACTGTTGTCTTTATTGTCAGTATTCAGAAATACTTCTTATATTGGAATATTAGTCTGATGGAGCTTGAAAACCTGAATTAAAGCATACCCTACACAAGTTTATTAAAAGGAAATTGGCTGTTGTTGTTAATGTAACAATAAAATGGATGTAAAGATTTACTGTACTTCAGTTTAACCTTAATAAACTTTACCTAGAATATGCTTGTTTATATGCATTTTCTTGAAGTCCTATTATCTCTGTTTACTGTAATGATTTGATTGTAGGGTTATCATATCTGAGCTGCAAAAACTACAGAAAAGTAGTGCTTTGCTATCATTATCATCAGTGGTCATTCAGAATTTTGCAGCCCATATATGGTAATTTTATTTTGGAGATCATATTTGGACTGCAAATAGTTGTTCAGAACCAGTTAGCCTCAGATCCCTAATCATTTTATCATTCACAGTCCTTTGGTTACCAAGATAAGCACAGAGTATAATTCAACCTAAAGAAGCAAATGATAATACCGAATAAACCAGATTGTGTAACAGATAATTTAATTGCTCCAACAATTAAATTAACCAGTGGTTTACAGACAAAGAAAAACAGTTTGGATCATGTTTGTTCCACAGCATCAGGAAAAAACTAAAACAGTGTTTTATACAGAAAAACAAAACTCCTGAGACATATACCCAAGGCTATGTGCCTTTTTCCTACCATGAAGAATTCATTACCCCTAACTAAGTCTTAACTTACCAAATGCTTTGATGTGGAAATTCCCTTATTCCAACTGCATTTGCTTATAAATATTCCAGACTTAGAAAAAGACACAGTACAACTGAAATTAAGCCTCTAAAATTCAATAGAAAATGCAGGCCTACTAATCTCCCTTGTTTAAATCAACAGGACTTTAAAAAAAAGCTTCATTTTGATTGGACTGTAGTCATAAACAAGGTTATTTTTGCTGCCAGTTGGGAAATCTCAGAATTGAATGGATTGATATTTTTTTTTAAATTTGCAAAAAATGGTTGAACAACAGCTTTTATATTATATGTCACTACTTTTAGAAATGGGGAAATGGCATTTCTACTGAAATGTAGCTATATTTACCTGATCCAGCAAGTTAATAAAGGTGGTGTTGAACATATATAAAGATGATGGATGATAGATAGATAGATAGATAGATAGATAGATAGATAGAAAGAAGAGGGGGAGGGAAGGAGGGAGGGAGGGAGGAAGAAAGTGGGGGGGAGGTTCTTGATGCTTGGTTGTTTTCTTGTAGACATTTCATTACCCAAACCAAATAACATCATCAGTGCTAATAGGGAATAGGATTTGCTCTCAATCTATATTTGTTCTCAATTTATATATTTTAGTGGCTTTCCTGTCAGTGTTGGGGGGAGTGGTCTTAGAGGTTTGTGAGGCTGTTACTGTTAGCTTGTTTGGCAGTTCTTTGATTGGGGGTATTGTTCACTTCTTGATGTTGGTCTGATGTTAGTGATATTAATCTATGCTCATCGGGGTGTTGATTGCTGCTGGGGAAGTATTTTGGTCTTTTTGCTCCCTTTTTGGTTTATTGACTGACTCTTTTGCATAGTATGTAGATGTTGTTTATGTCTATGTCTTTATTGATGGCTAATTTGTCAGAGTGCCAGGCTTCTAGATAGATAAATGATAGATGGATGGATAGATAGCTAAATAGATATACATTTTGTGGAGTACAGTCCACATTTTCAGCTATATGAAGTACCTGTCTACCGTATTATTATAAACATTCAAAATGCTTGATCTCTGTGGAGATTCTCAATCATCCAGATCAGTGATGGCGAACCTTTTTGCCGTCGTGTGCCAAAAGTGGGGGGAGTGCGGCCCACCCCGCACGCATACCCACACCCATAATTCAATGCGCCCTGCCCCCCACGCATGCACCTGTGACCCCCCTGCGCTCCCCCCGTTTTTTGCACGTAATGGCACGGTGGCCCCGTTTTTTTGCCCTCCCCAGGCTCCAGAGGCTTTCTAGGAGCCCTGGAGGCCCTCCAGAGGCCGGAAACAGCCTGTTTGCTGACTTCCAGTGGGCCCTGAAGGCCTGAAAATTAGCTGGCCGGCACATGCATGCACGCCAGAGCTGAAATAGGGCAATGCTTGCATGCCCATCGATATGGCTCCACGTGCCACCTGTGGCACACATGCCATAGGTTTGCCATCACTGATCTACACCATGGATGTCCCAAAAGTGCATTTCCAAAAGGTAACTGGACTTTCTTGGGGTTTTTTTCCCCTTGAAAACTTTCTCTTCTCATCTACTGTAAGAAGCTTCTTCAATTCTGATTGAATGGTGGGGAATGGGACGATTTATATTCAGATGACTGGAAAAATGTAAATCCTTCCATTGCCCACCATTTAGTCAGAACTGAAGAAGCTTTTTGGGTGAGAGGAGAAATGTTTTCAAGGGAAAAACCCCCCAAGAAAGTCCAATTGCCTTTTGGAAAATCACTTTTGGAGTTCAAAATGCTTGGAAATCCACAGTGCTTTCTAGATGCAATGTTACATTAAAATGAATAAGTCTGAAATATGTAAAGGTCTTTAAAGAAAGTCAAACAGTAGTTTTTTCAACACATGAAAAAACAGGTTTAGCACCTCAAAGGTATAATAGTAGCCTGAGTTCCAAGCAGGAAGTTCAAGAACTTCCAGTTGGAGAATAAAGCATCTCTTTAAGAGGAAACCCCTGTATTGCTTCCTTCACAGTGTAATTCTTCCATCTATGTGAACTGTATAGAATGTGTTCAAATGTGTCACTGTTACTGTTTTGATAACAAAAATAATTATAAGATTAAGAATGAAAAAGGCAGCAATTAAAGGGAAGTCCATACATTTATTTTATCCATGAAAGAGTTTTTAAACAATCTTCACTTTGTAAAGCATTGTTGTTTCTTTGGTAGTAAGCAAAATGCATGTTTCCTTATCAGGAAAAAGGTGGGTAGAGCACTCTTTAATTAAATAACATTGGAACAAGTACTGTAGAAAGACATGCCACTCTGTGAATCAACCTGACAAAGAATGTTTCCATTGTTTGAACCTGGCCAATCCATTTTAAGTAGCCTAATATTCTACTCAGATAACAATATTACCTAATTCTATACAGAATTATTGTAATAGAACTATTTCTATTAAAAAAAAATAGAAGGTTTTTATTTAGTTGAACTCCAGTACATACAATGTATTTTAGCATGGTTGAATGAATACACACACACAAACACACATCACACATCCCTAATTATTGCAGGGATGATTACTGATCAGGAATTGTAGAAAGAGAAAACCGGGAACATGAGTGGTAAACTGGATCCTCACTACTTTTCTTTATACTGAACTCTTTCCGTATGTTCTCCAGCAGAGATGAAGCTACTAGACTAAATAATTGCATATATGTTGTCCACCTGTGAACCACACTTATCTAATTTTTTTTAAAAAAAGAGCCAGTTTCGTCTAATGCAGGGGTGAAATGCTCCCGGTTCGGTTCGGTCTGGTCCAGTCCGCCCGAACCGGTAGTAAAAAAGGCTACTGGTTCACTGAACTGGTAGTAAAAAATGTAAAAAAAAAAAAAGTTCCATCAGGTGAGGAACGCGAGATCGTCAGAACTTTTTTTAAAAAAAATTAAGCATTTTTTTACTACTGGTAGTTAAAAATGCTTTAAAACGAAAAAAAAGCTCTGTCAATCACAGCTGAGCTGTGCGATCGTCAGAGCCGGGTTTTTTACTTTTAAAAGCATTTTTTAACAGCCTATTTGGGCAAATAGCATTCTAAAAAAATGCTTTTAAAAGTAAAAAAAAGATTGTGTGCCACAGCTGATCACCCCCCCTGGGCATGCGCTGTTCTACTTACCCCTTGCCTCCTTTTGGCGTGCACTACGCACGCACCTCGCAGTTGGTGTATGGTGTGTATTGTGCATGCGTGCGCAGCGCATTTGGCATGCAGTGCACATGCGCAGCCAGCAAACTGGTAATAAACCAGTTCAGATTTCACCACTGGTCTAATGGTTAAGGTACCAGGCAAGAAAGCGGGAGATCGTGAGTTCTAGCCCTGCCTTAGTCATGAAAACCAGCTGGGTGCCTTTGGGCTAATTACACTTCCTCAGTCCAACCCACCTCACAGGAAAAGAGTTGGAGGAAGGTGTGTTGGATATGTTATTTATAAAAATAATAAAGGTAGGATACAAATAAATAAATAAAAAATATATTTTAAGGAAGCAGCGGGAGACATGTACAACATTATAATTCCAAGTAGCGGTTTATTTTGCCCACCCCTTCTTCATCTGTTTTTTTAAATTATTATTATGTAAAAGCTTCTAAATGAAGCGTTCCTATTGTTACCAGTCAAAAGGCATTGTGTAGGAATTTGTCTTAATGAATGTTATGTCTGTGCGAATAAGTAAAAAGCTGAATAAGCAGTAGCAAAATGTGGGAGTGTTAAGGTGAAAGATAAGAGTACTGAATACTTTATAAAATTTTGGCTGGAAGAATCCATAGCAGGGGTGAAATTCAGCAGGTTCTGACAGGTTCTGGAGAACCAGTAGCGGAAATTTTGAGTAGTTCAGAGAATCAGCAAATATCACCTCTGGCTAGCCCCAGTGTGGGGTGGGAATGGAGATTTTACAATATCCTTCCCCCGGAGTGGGAAGAGAATGGAGATTTTGCAGTGTCCTTCCCTTGCCACACCCACCAAGCCACACCATACCCACCAACCCATGCCCACAGAACCGGTAGTAAAAAAAAATTGAATTCCACCACTGATCCATAGGCTGGGTAACACAGAGTACCCTAAACTGTTGTGTAGTTTATTTGATTTTTGGCTTAGTTTGTTAAAATAACAGTAGAGAAGGATCTCTTCCTGGACTCCACCAGTCAGAATTTTTTAACTGACAGGATGCAGCATACCTTTCCTGCTTGACCAGCCAATGTAATGGGATGAATGTAGGTAGCCTGGCCCCATATCATGTAGGGCTTTATAGGTCACAACCAACACCTGGAACTGGACCTGAAAGCAAATCGGCACACGGTGCAGCTCGCAGAGCAGAGTTTTTATGTATATCCTTCTTTAGGTGCCCGATATAGTTTGTGCAGCTGCATTTTGCATCAGCTGAAGCTTCTGGATATTTTTCAAGGGTAGTCCCATGTAGAGCACCTTGCAGTAGTCCAAATGGGAGATGACCAGGTCATGAGTGACCTACCAGTCATTATTAGTATGACTGAGGTAGTCAAAAAGTAAGCTCTCCTGGTACAAGATAGATTTGAACAAGTGATGTCAATTCATTAGTTTAGACTTTTATTGAAGCATTGGATAAGTATGAACAGAGTGTTATTGGAAATTTTTAAAACATGGGCCTTTAAAAACTGGTGAAAATAGTAATATTTTGATGGAAATTATGTTTTTCAAAAAAAAAAAAAGGAACAAAACCCCAGGGAATGAGGAAGGGTAGCAGATTGGTTTTGAGCCAAAGAGTAACTGCAGACAGATCAGCAAACAAGGGTAATTACTTATGCATCTGCAGGAGGATTGTGGTGATGGTTTGTGGCATTTTTCCCCCCAACCACTGCACCAAAGTGATACAAGATGAATTATGTTGGACTGTTCTTGGTCTTAGAAATTAAAGCAGTGAAAGACAAAACATCTCTACTATAAGTTTGTTCTGGTCATGATTTTTTAAAGCTGTCTTTTTTCCAACCTTTGCTGATTTCCTTTGCTCTTCTGCCTGGCACGGGTGATTACCTTTTGGATGATGACAATGCAAATTCCTGTCAAAGTAAATTAAGAGAAATTTACTACAGAAGGTTTGAAATGGCTCAAATCTCTGGAATTGTTCAGAGTACAAATTATGACTATGACATCCCATTTTCCTCGTTGCCTTTCAGTGAACTGAAAAGGTTTGGGTGCGAAAGTGAGGACAACTTTCTTCGGCCTACTGCATTTAAAGAGAGAAAATAGTATTTGGATATATGACATTCACAAGCTTTTCTGGGTTTGAAAGGGAATAATTCAAGTATGAAGAGAAACCTACTTCTGTTTCATTTGTACCTTTTATACTTGCATTCCTGAACTGCCCATCAACTTTTCCCAACAAAACCAGGAAATGTGCATTTTATGTTTCTATATATTTCTGCAAAAATTTTTTATCAAACTAAAAAATGAAAAACCCAACAGCCTTTGTGAACAAAGTTTCCATGTATTATTTTATGAAAAGAATTGTGTCTTTGAAAATTCTGATGTTCTGTGGGGTCTGAATAAATGTGTTACATTTTTCTTTTAATTTTAAATCTGAAATTTATTGGATTTAACTCTTAATTTATGGCTATCTCATTTCC
Organism: Ptyas mucosa; assembly: GCA_012654045.1. NCBI lineage: Eukaryota > Metazoa > Chordata > Lepidosauria > Squamata > Colubridae > Ptyas > Ptyas mucosa. The sequence goes on from WNWU01000020.1 coordinate 14,199,645, forward strand.
AACATCTACATCAACTTTTTTGAGCACTGTGCATAGCTGAAAAAAAATCATAATATTAAATGTTCTGGTTTATTTGTACAGATTTTTATAATATGTAGCAGAAAATAACAACAATAACAGAGAGAAGTACAATCCTGTATCACTCAAAGCAACATACACCAAATAAATAAGCTTCTTTCTTTTGCTTTGTATCTTTTAGAACAGAGGTACATTTGCCTAAAATGTCAAATATCTCTATGGCGTATTACCAAATTAATTTTTTTTACTGGGCAGAATTAGGTAATTATTGAATGTAGAGTAATTTTATGAATCTTATTTCATTAAGCCTAAATGCAAAGCAGTATGATTTTTTTTCGTCCTGACTCAAACCAGTACATTTTGGAATGAGACCTCTGCAGTGCTGAAAAAGTTGTACATTTGATTTACACATAGTTACAGTTTGTTTCACTTAGTCTCCAAAGTAAATAACTGTGATGGAATTCCTAGGCTGTGTTAAAGCTGTGGTGTGTTCCTGAGCTTATTGTTTCCCTATCTACAGTATATATTACTAAAGCTCTATGGTCTGTTTGTAACCTTCAATAAGTCCAGACAGCCATGGCACAAAAGTTTTTGAATCAAGTTTATCTAGGTTCCGTTAACTTAAAAAATGAATACAGAATTGGGACCCATTACTCCTGTGTAATTGAAATTTCAAGGATCTTCACAACAATTGCATTTGTGAAGTTGTGGCTGTGTGTAGCGTTATCACAATCAGCTGTGGTCAAGCTATCATGATTCTTGTCATTCCTTGCTAGCTTCCCACAAGCAAAGTCAATGGGAAAGCCAATAGGAACTCAAAAGTCGCTCCTGCTCCAACTGTTTTTTTTGTCTGCCTGTGATCATTCTGCTTATCTGTTTAGGTAAGGAAATAGTACCTCTGAAAGGATGACCCAATGGTTCATGGGTTTAGTGACATATAAAGATGAGAAGTACAGGTGGTCCTCAACTTATAACCACAATTGAGCCAAAAAAATTTGTTCCTAAGTGAGACATTTGTTATGTGAGTTTTGTCCTATTTTACGATCTTTCTTCTTGTTAAGTGAATTCCTGTAGTTGTTAAGTTAGTAATATGGTTAGTAAGTGAATCTGGCTTCCCCACTGACTTTGCTTGTCAGAAGATTGCATAAGATGGCCACATGACCCTGGGACACTGGAACCATTATAAATAGGAGACAGTTGCCAAGAATTTTGCTCAGATGGCCATGGGGATGTTGTTATAGTCATAAGTATGAAAAACAGCCATAAGTCACTTTTCTCAACTTTGAACAGTTACTAAATGAAATGTTGTAAGTCGAGGGCTATCTGTAATAGATGCATTGCCTTCTTAGGCTTAAGTGGGTCAGAGTTCACTTTGTCATATATATGAAGTATTAGTTATGAGAATGGCAGTGTGTAATGGCCATGGCTCTAATAAAGGTTTCATTTAGCTGTGTTATGTCAACCGAGTCCCAGATATTCCTACTTTATTAGGAGAAGAAACCCATGTTCTGGGTTTCAAACACTACCAATAATACTATCCCCAAATGGGTCACAGTTACATAACAATGTGTATTTGAAAATAGCCATTTTTAAGAATGTACTTCTTGTCCTGCTTTGCATCATCAGAGAGTTTTACAATTTATATTATTACCTTCCTCTAGACATCTTGTTTCTTGGTCACCATATAGATTTTTTTTATTTTTTAAAAATTGGTCTTCATTTATTTAAACAAACTAGAAAAAAAAGGAAGAATGGAAAAATAAAAAAGCAAAATGAATATTATATATGTAAATCCTTCATAAATGTAGGTTTGTGCATGTATATATATGGATGTGTGTATGTATTTTTGTGGGTGGGTATATATCTCTCAAGTGATAAGCACAATTATTTAACACTCATTATCCATGTAATCATCAAAATGTATAATGTATCCTTGTGTTCATATCAGAGGTGGGTTTCAGCAGGTTCTGACCAGTTCTTGAGAACCGGTAGTAGAAATTTTGAGTAGTTCGGAGAACCAGTAGTAAAAATTCTGACTGGCCCTGCCCCCATATATTCCCTGCCTCCCAAGTCCCAGCTGATCGGGAGGAAATGGGGATTTTGCAGTAACCTTCCCCTGGATTGGGGAGGGAATGGAGATTTTGCAATATCCTTCTCCCAGAGTGAGGTGGGAATGGAGATTTTACAATATTCTTCCCTTCCCCAAGCCCACCAAGCCACACCCACCAAGCCATGCCCTGCCCACCAAGTCACACCCACAGAACCGGTAGTAAAAACATTTGAAACCCACCACTGGTTCATATGGATATATTTCTGATATAAAAAATGTTACCTATTCATATATGGATGTTAATTCTAGATAAGTGTTATGATAGGCTAAAATGTAATAACATCAATGAGAAGAAGAATAGTGACAATGACAAATAAAACTAAGTTTTTTCTAGCTTCTCTTCCATCCTAAGGACATTTTATCTAATTACATATTTTTTTGTAATGCATCAAATGCTTTAAAGAAAAAAAACCCCAGCCATTCTTCTAGTAAAGCTATACTTCTACTAATCTCATGGACTCATCCATACAGTTTTCTAGATGACAATATGTAAATACTGTACTTTGTTAGTTTCCTTTTCCAGATTGTTTTCCTGTGTTTCCTGTTTATTTCACAACCCCAGTTATTTCCTTTAGTATTAAGTTTGAAGTCCCAAGATGAGCCACAAGTATGACTACAATGTTGTCATTTAAGTGCTCTGACTTATATGTAGATTGGGAAGCATCTTATTATTCAAGACGATAGATATATAAGTGATAATTAGGTGAATACATATTATGTATCTTTGATTTTTAATTTAGTGTTAATTTCAAATGTAGAGAAATTAGTATCAAGGTTTAAAAAATACTTTTAAAATGCCTAAGATAAATAATGTACAGAAAATGTTTTATGTAATTATTTATCTGAAAATACTTTTACTTCATGTCCCCAGAACATTAAACAAATCCAGTTAAATACAAAAAAGTAATAATGTCCCATTAAAAATTAAAACATTACAGTTCTACAAAATTAAACTCTCCATGTTATACTTTCAGTATCCTTTAATTGCCTTTGTGTTTTATGTATTCATCTGAAAATATTTCATGCTTTGTTTTTAATTTTAAACAACACTATTTTAACTATTAAAAAAAACATTTAATTTTGTATTTAAAATTAAAACTGCAGTTCCAGCAAAATGGTACAACTTGGTTATATTTTCTTTCTTTTTTTTATGTTCAGTCATTGATTTGGGAAAATTGTGATAAACGTAAAAGCAGTGCAGGCCTGCAGGCCTGTCCTCAGAGATCAGCCTTGCTGAGCTTAATGGGACTGGAACTATGGATTGGAAATTAAAGTCTCTGTTTATGGAGAGATTTAATACTAACTGGTTGGAGAAGGAAAGAGAGTTACACCCTGTTACATCAGGAGCTAAATTCACTAGGAAAATAGCTTCTCCCAAGTCCCAGTTAATCTTCAAAGACATCCAAATAATCATTTACATTCAAAGTTAATTCTTTTGTTTTCAACAAATATTTTTTTTTGTATTAGGGAATTTAAGATGAATCTCTACCATTTCATTTTTTGCAGAGAAGTCTTGTCTATACTTGTCATAGGTGTTCACCTTAATCCATCTTTATGCATGTCACCTTGTCTTTTGTGTAAGTCTTTTACATACTAAACTGTGATTGCCAGAGTTTTCCTGACTGTCTTTTTTCCCCTTCTTGACATTTCTTTAAACAATAGGAAAATCTTCAAAATTATTATAGCAACACAATATTAACTATATATATATATATATATAAAATTGTATTCAGATCTCTCATACATATAAACAATACTTTAGCCAAAAGTCCAAAGAGCAATTTATGTTATTAAATTTTAGGACATTATATTTATTAGAAATAGAGTAAATAAATATCTAAAAAGCATAAAAAACAAGCAATTCATAATTAATAGCATAACATTGTCTATTATTAACACTGTGACTGATATTCTAATGTTTTAAGATAGAAACAAGATTTTAGTTGGGAAGTGGCAATTTTTCATCTGGCTCTGAATGAAAGAGCACTCGCCATCACTTTATAAAAGTTAAATTCATGAAAAACAAGTTCATGAAAAATGAACAGTTCCTTTTTTAAAGGTTCAGCAAAGAGAAAAGAGACTGTTCCATATTATTATCTTTTAAGAATATCCTTATTTTCAACCAGGGATGAAAGAAATAATTCCAATGGAATGTTGGCATTCCTGTAAAACACAATAGTCTGGCCATTAGGATTACATCTTTTCCAGAATCAGATGCATAGAAATCTGAAAAAAGGGGTTGTTCTAATGAATAGCAGATGGATATATGTTCATGTGAAATCGAAAGCACTTCTTCCAAATCATTTTTGTCCTTCGAGAAGGGTATCTAGACAGTTTCAGCTAAGATGAGACATTATCTAAGAGATTTCTGGCACACATACAGATAGTCCTCAACCTAGGATCACAATTGAGCCCAAAATTTCCATTGCTAAGCAAGACAATTGTTAAGGTGTATCCCATGTTATGACCTTTTTTTGCCACCCTTGTTAAATGATTCACTACAGTTGTTAAGTTGGTAACACGATTGTTAAGTGAATCTGGCGTCCCCATTGACTTTGCTTGTCAGAAAGTTGCAAATGATGATCACATGACTCCAAGAAACTCCAGCTGTCATAAATATATGCCAGTTGCCAAGTGTCTAAAGTTTGATGACATGACTATGAGGATGCAGCAAGTGTGAAAAATGGTCATAAGTCACTTTTTTCAGTGTTGCAATTTCACATGGGTCACTAAACAAATGGTTGTAAGTCAAGGACTATCTCTATTTTGATACTATTATTTTATGATAATGGAAAGTAGAGGCTCATTTTGCTACGGAGCCTTGGTCGTGCAGTGGACTAAAGTGCTGTTAAGTAGCACTTAGCTGCCAGCTGCCTGCAATTACTGCGAGTTCAAATCTCACCAGGCTCAAGGTTGACTCAGCCTTCCATCCTTCCGAGGTAGGTAAAATGAGGACCCGGATTGTGGGGGCAATAAGCTGACTTTGTATAAAAAAGAACACGGGGGGGGGGGAAGCCCTACTAAGCAGGTATATACAAAAGTATGAAGGTTATTGCTTAACGCATTGTAAGCCGCCCTGAGTCTCCAGAGAAGGGCGGCATAAAAATCGAACCAATAAATAAATAAATAAATACTTGGTATGTAGTTGAAAGGCAAATTATTTGTATAGAACCTATGCTAATCTTGCGCTTTTGTTTTAAATTAGATCTAGGGTTTGGGAATTTTGAATCAGAACAGGATGATAAAAACAGATAAATCAACATACAGCTTTGGGCTTAGTTTGTTGCACATGTTCTTTTCAGTACAATCTCCTGCAGTTTCCGGCTTGATAAATTTAGCAAAATAGATGCTTGCATTTTTCCTTGCTGAAATTATTTTTGGTCCCAGAAATGTGTTCCTTCTGTTCTTCTCTCTTAACTAGATTACTTTGCATTGAAGTGTATTCTCTAAAGGTTGTGCAGCTACATCCTGCTGTTGAGAACAGCCAATAATGCTAATAAGACCAACTTAAGAATTACTTTTGACACATGCCTTTACAAAATTATACATCTGAGTGTTATAATTAATGAGATGAGAAAACATTAATCTCTATATATTGTTAGTCTAATACTGTATGTTGCCACATGTGGTGGAATCTCCAGCTAATGTGGGAATAGTGGAGAGACTGGCAGCCTTGGAGTCCTTAGAGGGGAAGAAGCAATGGAGACTTGACTTAATGCAGTCAGTCTGGTGAGATTTTTGTAAATAGGCAAGCAGTGATAAAAAAGCAACTCTGATCAACTCATGGTGTCATTTTAGCTCCTTGCATCTGATACCATCCCTTGTAGAAGGAAGAATCTTTGCTGCAGAATGGGGTGTATTGCTGTTATCTCTCCAAATCTTCCATGACTTGTTAAACTGAGCCATCCTCATTTCTCTTGTTGATTTATAATTTTTCAGGGGTTGTCCTAGACAACATTATTTGGATCTATCAAAATGTGATGATTATAGAGCATTGTTATCTAATGATACCTTGTTTACTATTGTGGCTAGTAAAGTTTAGAGTTACAGAACAGATGTACAGTGAAATACAGAAACTATAAACTTCCGGAAAAGCAATTCCTTTTTCTTTATGTGGATCAGACATCATTGAAAACTGAATATGCTTAAGGACCACCACATAAGTGAGAAATTAGCCACATGTTTGCTTCATCAAGGCCTGCTGAATCTGTCTGCCTCAAATGGCATCTGTGGAACACCCAAATTAAATGTTAGTTAATTAGAGGATTTAAACGGCTGCAATATTGCAACACTTCCAAATCACTTGAGATTTTGTTATTCCGGCCTGAAATCTTATACATTAGTTAAAACATACCCAAACTCTTAATCCATGAAAAAGGGGGAGATTTTTGGAAAATGGTGGTGGTGATGGTAGTGTTCTTTGCAGGACTTGGTAAAAAAAAAAAAATGACGTAAAGACCTTGTTTTCTGTTGCCACAATTAAATCCACAGATTCCTTGGGCTATTTTTGGCTGTAAACAGCAGTATCTTCATTAGAAAATTACTCAACCCTAAGGACAATCAAGAGGATGATAATGTAGATGGCAGGTGTTTTGAACAAATAAAACTAAAGCGTAGTATAATTAAAGTAATAATTTAATTTGACTAGTTGTCTTTCTATTGCTGTTTCATACGACTTCATATTATGTGTAATGTTATGTTTATGAATACAGTCTAATTCTGTAAATATTTATTCAGGAGTGAAATCTAGGAATCCAGTGGGACTCATAATCAGTTGTGTGTCCATAATACAGGTAGTCCTTGACATAAAGACCAAATTGAGCCCAAAATTTATGTTGCTAAGTGAGACATTTGTTGACTGAGTTTTGCCCTTTTTTTACGACCTTTTTGCCACAGATGGGAAGTCAATCACTGGGTTGTTAAGTTAGTAACACAATTGTTAAGTGAATTTGGCTTCCCCATTGACTTTACTTATCAGAAGGTTACAAAAGGTGATCACATGATCCCGGGACACTGCAACTGTCATAAGTATGAGTCCGTTGTCAAGCTTCTGAATTTTGATCACGTGACCATGGGGATGCTCTAATAGTTGTTAAGTATGAAAAATGGTCATAAGTCACTTTTTTCAGTGCCATTGTAACTTTGAATGGTTACTAAATGAACTGTTGTAAATCAAAGACTAGATGTAGTCTCCTCTTTTCAAAGTACTGAATCATCTAGATCACGGGTGTCAAAGTTGTGGCGTCACATTGCCGTCACGTGATGTATCTCAACATTTTCCCCCTTTGCAGAGCTGGGGTGTGTGTGGCCTGCACGTGATGCATCCTGCCTGTGGGCCACCAGTTTGACACCCCTGATCTAGATGCTGATTTTTAAAATTTCTTTATTTACAATCCCATTGTAAATAAAGCTGTGTTAACTAAGTCCTTAAATCACCGATGATATAAGTTTTTGGAAGAAAGGTGGGAGCATCAGTGTAATTAACAAATTGCCAAATCAGTTATAGGAGTAGCTGATTTGTTTTAGAGAAGTAGAGTATGTTCTCCTTTATTTGCTTTTTTTTCTTTTCCTCATGGCTAATACTTTTAGAAGAAGGTAATTTTCATTTAGAGAATTAATGTGGGGAAAAAGAGTTCACAATGTTGACTAAATTCTTCACACAATTCTTTCTTGATCTGTATAAACACTGAGAACTCCTGCCGCAAAATCCCAGATTTGGATCTAATTTGGCTTTTGTTGTCTTTTTGGTGCAGTAGAGTTAAGGAATCAGCTAAAAGCTGGGAGACTGAGTTTTAGTCCTGCCTTGGCCAAGAAGTCACCTGGGTAACCTTGGACCAGTCAGGAAGGAGGCAATGGCAAACCACATCTGAAGAACCTTGCCAGGAAAGCTGCAGGGACTTGTCCAGGCAGTCTCTGAGAATCCAGACGTGATTGAATGAAAGAAGAAGAAAACTGCAATAGCATAATAATTTGAACACCCTAGCACCATGATGACAAACCTATGGCACGTGTTCCACAAGTGGCATGTGGAGCCATATCGGTGGGCATGCAAGCATTGCCCTAGTTCAGTTCCAGCGCGCATGCATGCGCCGGCTAGCTGATTTTCGGGCTTTCTGGATCCACCGGAAGTCGGGAAATAGGCTGTTTCTGGCCTCCGGGGGTGGGGTGGGGAAGGCCATTTTTGCCCTCCCCAGGCTCCTAGAAAGGCTCTGGAGCCTGGGGAGAGCAAAAAACGGGCCTTCTGGACTCACTGGAAGTTGGCAAACAGGCCGTTTTCAGCCTCCAGAGGGCCTCCGGGGGGGGAGGGCTCTGGACCCTGGGAGAGCGAAAAATGGGCCTTCCAGTCCCACCGGAAGTCAGCAAATAGGCCATTTTCGGCCTCCGGAGGGTTTCCGGGGGTGTGTGGAAGGCTGTTTTCAACTGCCCCAGGCTCCAAGAAAGCCTCTGGGCCCACCATGCCATCGCGTGCCAAAAGTGGGGGGACTGCGGGGGGTCACGCACGCATGCGCTAGGGGACAGGGCACATTGAATTATGGGTGTGGGCACGCACGTCTGCGACCCCCCTGCATTCCCCCTGCTTTTGACACGCGATGGCAAAAAGGTTTGCCATCACTGCCCTAGCGCTTACATTACATTGTCATGCTCTGCATTTATGGTGTCACTTTTTTTTTCTTCTATGGAAACTTTAGATTTCCTAGGGCCCTTTCTCAGTTCCTTTGGGACTATCATCTAAGTAACTCATCCCCCTTGGACGGGTTCTGATCAATCTGCTTATTGGCACAATTGAAGAAAGAATTGCCTATTTCCTAAAAGATTCTAGAAATTCAATTTCAACTGCCTTAATCTGTTTAAGATTGTGGTCCCTCTAAACAACAGAAACGGATGAAATTGATTGTTTTCTGCAAAATGTGCTTTGGGGCACAAGATTAGTAATTTTGTTGTCTCTCTGTGTTTGATCATAGTTACTGAAGTTCATCTTGTGTCATTCTGTTTTTAAGCTGGAGGTTAATTGTGTCAAATGTTCAGTGCAGAGATAAGTATAATTTCTGCAATCCAAGCAGCAAAGATGTTTTGGGGCTTGGAGTGATTTTATTGTTGGAGATGTTATTTTTATGGCAATTTATAGGGTGTCCTTTGCTTGCTTATATGCTTGTGAAATATAGTCTTTTTTCCCTTCTCCCTCTATTTTTCTCTTTCAGTTTCATTTGAAAAATTAGAGGTAGTCCTCTCTTGCGGCCACAGTTCAGCTCAAAATTTCTGTTGCTAAGGAAGACAGTTGTTAAGTGAATCACTGCAGTTGTTATGTTAGTAACACAATTATTAAGTGTATCTGGCTTCCCCCATTGACGTTGCTTGTCAGAAGCCAGCTGGGAAGGTTATAAATGGTGATCACATGATCCCAAGACAGTGCAACCATCCTAAATACATGCCAGTTGCCAAGCATTCAAATTTTGATCATACGACCACAGGGATGCTGCAACAATCATAAGTGTGAAAAACAGTCATAAATCACTTTTTTCACAGCCATTGTAACTTTGAACAGTCACTAAATAAATGATTATTTTCTTGTGCTGTTCTTGGTAGAAGAGGTTGATGCTCAAAATACAGCATAGTAATTTGAATTGCATAGTGTCATTCTGGTTTGAGATGTGGCTTGTGACACTTGGTTGAGTGTCCTGTAATCTTACATTTTGCTCTTCCTGATGCAGTTTTCCTATGATGCTGTGGTATTCTTGGTATTGAAATTTCGATCGTGTACTGATATAAAAATAGTCTGGTCTAGTAGCTAAAGAGGCATGGGCTAGAATCTAGGAGACCATGAGTTCTAGTCCAGTCTTAGATATGAAAACTGGTGAAATGACTTTGGGTCAGCCATTCTCTTTCAGTCCAACCCATCTCACAGAGTTGTTGTTGTGGGGAAGATAGGAAGAGGAAGTATTAGATATATTAGGTATAAGAACACAAATAAAAATGCATTATAAATAGCAATTTACTTTAACAAAAACAAAATGTGCATAATTTTCTTCCTTTATGGCCATTCTTTAGTCTTAAAGAAAATGTAAGGTTATTTGAAGATGCTGACTGATTTCAACCTGCATTTGAAATTTCACCTCATTTTCAAATAAGTGAGATGAAATTGTTTGGAAGCTCTTAGCAGGAAAGGGTTAGACAGTAGAATTCATATGGCAGAAATAGTGGCAGGTACAATTAAGGGAAGAATTATTACGTCCCTTCTGGCAAGAATATTTATGCCATACCAGGAAAGCAGAAGCTTAATTAATTCTCTCTTTAGCAATAGAAGTGCTGATGGTTATTCTAGCTAAGGGTAGAAAATGGACAGGTTAAATTTAATCAGAATGGCTATTTTTTTGTGAAGATGTTCTGTTTTGTGGGGACTTTATATTATGCAATCTTTAGTATTAAATTGGCTAATTATTTTTGGGAGAGAGAGGGAGAGAGAAGAGAGAGACCTTTGTTTATTACTGGAATCAGTTGTAGCAATGCTTTCAGGTTTTGATTCTGTGCAAAAGAGAAGAAGCATTCTTTCAATTAAAGGAATCGCTCTTAAAAATGAGTGCTGTACTTGTGTCAAACCTGTAAGGCAGTGGCCAGCAATTAGTTTTAGTCACCATAGTAACCTTAACACGAATCATTAGAGCATTACAGTTCCTACCTATTTAAGAAGAAAGGTTATACTACGGTAGGAAACTGGAATAGTCTTCCTTCCTGTAGCCAAAAATATGATAGCCAACAAGTTGATGATAGTTACTTGTGTTTACCTCATAATAATGTTCTCAAAGAGAGAACATTTGGTGCAACCCACTTCTGGGAAAAAACTTCAGAGGCAGTACTCCAGTTTTGCTGGGCCAAACTTGAAGTAAAAAAAAAAAGGACAGAAATCAATTTATATGAACCATATCAGTTGTACAGTATATATCTTCCTGCATGCTTGTTCAGAAATAAACAAGAGTATCATTTTAAAAAGCTGCTTCTCAGAAGTGAGTCTCACTAGATGTTCGTCTGACCTAATATTCCCTGGATATTCTTCACTAGATAATCACAAAGGTGCTTTTTCAAAGGGCAACTGGACTATGTTTTTTCCTTGAGGAAGAAGACATTTCACTTCTCATTCAAGAAGCTTCATCGGTTCTGACAGGATGGTGGCAAGGGGGATAGAAGGATTATATTACTTTGCAGTCATCTGGCTGCTGGCACTCCCTCTGAGAGCCTATTAAGGTCACTTGGGGTTTTATCTATGCTCTTCTTTCTTAAGGAAGGTTTATCTGTGTCTTCTTCCTTAAGGAAAAACATAGTCCAGTTGCCTTTTGAAAAATTACCTTTGAGACAACCATGGCCTGGATGACAGAAAATCTCCACAAACATTCACTCGATAATGTGACTCACAGCAAAATAAGCTTATTTGGCTTATTTCCAGAAGAGCATGTATACGATTGTAGCTGTCTTACAGTGACTTAAACAATAAACTGTTCAAAATGCTGTTCAAAGTCACTTTGTTGTTTCCAGCTGTTTTGGGCCCAATAATTTTCCAAGACAGAATTCTGCTATGGCCCCAGATATTGAAAAATCCAATAACATTAGAAAATTTATGACAGGATGGTTAGGTAATTAGAGGCAAACTAAATACCTTTGTTTTCAGAGCAGTTTTAGTCATGTTTCTGAATTCTTGATTTGGCTCCTATTCATGGGTAAACTAATTCTATGCATGCAGTGATCTTCCCTCTTGATTTCTTGGTATAATGTAAGATTAATGATACTCTACCTTATGTGCTGCTGATGAAATTGGGTCAACATTGTAAAACTGTTTGCATAATGAAAACTCTGTCTAGCATTGACACCAAGGCAAAGTAATAAATTGGTTGCAGGCTATCCAGGATCATTTACTTCAGCTATAATATCAGGAGCGGGTTAGAAATTGTGGTTTCCTCAAAGGGATGAATGTTGAGCTGGTCACAGTTTCTTGCTTTATACCTAACTGATATTGGTACTTGCGTGTGTTTGAGCAAAGAATGAAGGGTTGAATTATGACATGCATACACATCAACAGAAGTAACCTTATCTATCATAGATGAGATGAAGTGAGATGTGCGACTTCAGTATAATATGGAAACCTTCTCCACTGTGATGATTTGCTAGTGTGATTTAGTGTAATGATAGCTAAGGAATCGGCTCCTTTTTCTTTTTAAATGGAACAATGTAGACAGATTTAGCATCTGCTTTGAAATATGTGGGTAACCAGGAGACAAGCATTGTCTACTATAGGTTGACCAGGTGCTCAAGCAATTTCTAATAATCCCTTTTCCATCAGCAAGCCAGCCTTATTCAAACTTGGTTTAAGCTTCTTAAAATATGTAATGCATACAATGGATGTTAATTGGCTATCTGACAGACTTAGATCTGTTGTTTAACACAAAAGGGAACAAGAAGAACAGAAGAATGCTGAATATGAATGCAATATGGTCAGTACCTCTTTTTTCAATTACAAATATGTCTATGGAGATTCTCAGTCATCCAGGTCATGGTTGTCCCAAAGGTGCTTTTTCAAGAGGCAACTGGACTTTCTGGTTTTTCTTTGAAGATGATCCACATTTCATCCAAGAAGCTTCTTCAGCTCTGACTGGATGGTGGGGAATGGAAGGATTTATACTCTTTACAGACAACTGGTCATTTGGGGATTTTGGGGAGACTTAGTGCGGCCACATGTTTACTGGACCCGTGTCCCTCCTGGTTGGTACTGGCCTCCTGGGAGGTTACACAAGGCTGGCTCCAGGGCATTATCAACGCTTCCTTGAGTGAGGGTCACTTCCCTGCCGCCTTGAAAGAGGCGGTGGTGAGGCCCCTCCTCAAGAAGCCTTCCCTGGACCCAGCAGTATTAGCTAACTATCGTCCTGTCTCCAACCTCCGCTTTATTGCGAAGGTTGTTGAGAGTGTGGTTGCGCAACAGTTTCCACAATTCCTGGAGGAAACATCTTATCTGGATCCGTTCCAGTCGGGTTTCAGGTCTGGGCACAGCACAGAGACGGCATTGGTCGCGTTGGTTGATGATCTCTGGAGGGCTCGGGACAGGGGATGTTCCTCTGTCCTAGCCCTATTAGATCTCTCAGCGGCTTTTGATACCATCGACCATGGTATCATGCTGCACCGGCTGGAAGAGTTGGGGGTGGGGGGCACTGTATTACAGTGGTTCTCCTCCTTTCTCTCCGACCGGTCGCAGTTTGTGTTGACAGGGGGGCAGAGGTCGACCTCGAGGCCTCTCGTTTGTGGAGTGCCGCAGGGGTCGGTCCTCTCGCCCCTTCTGTTCAACATTTATGTGAAGCCGCTGGGTGAGATCATCCGTGGCTTTGGGGTGAGATACCATCAGTACGCTGATGACACCCAGCTGTACATCTCCACCCCAGGCCACCCCAATGATGCCCTCGAAGTGATGTCCCAGTGCCTGGAAGCCGTGCGGATCTGGATGGGGAGAAACAAACTCAAGCTCAACCCGTCCAAGACGGAGTGGCTGTGGTTCCCGGCATCCCGATATAGTCAGTTGACTCCATCACTGACTATCGGGGGCGAGTCTTTAGCCCCCGCAGAAAGGGCTCGCAATCTGGGAGTCATCCTGGATAGGCAGCTGTCCTTGGAGGAACATCTGACAGCTGTAGCCAGGGGGACCTTTTGTCAGGTTCGCCTGATTCGCCAGTTGCGGCCCTTTCTTGATCGGGATTCCCTGTGCACAGTCACTCACGCCCTTGTCACTTCCTGCCTAGACTACTGTAATGCTCTCTACATGGGGCTCCCCTTGAAGAGCACCCGGAGGCTCCAACTGGTCCAAAATGCGGCCGCGCGGGTAGTGACGGGAGCAGCGTGGCGCTCCCACATTACACCGCTCCTGCGCGAGCTGCACTGGCTTCCGGTGGTCTTCCGGGTGCGCTTCAAGGTGTTGGTGATCACCTTTAAAGCGCTCCATGGCATAGGGCCTAGTTATCTCCGAGACCGCCTGCTGTCACCGATGACCTCCCATCGACCCGTGCGCTCCCACAGAGAGGGCCTCCTCAGGGTGCCATCAGCCAAACAATGTAGGCTGGTGACTCCCAGGGGGAGAGCCTTCTCTGTGGGGGCACCCACCCTCTGGAACCAGTTGCCCCCGGAGATTAGGAGAATTCATGACCTCAGTGCCTTCCGCCGTGCCCTAAAAACACATTTTTCCAACAAGCCGGGCTGGCTTAAGAAGAAATTTTAAATATTTTTAATATTTTAATTGGTCTGTGAGTTTTAAATTTTGTAGCCAAATTATATATATATTTTAAATGTCTTAATATTTATATTTTATGTTTTTTATGTCTGGCTGTACACCGCCCTGAGTCCTCAGGGAGAAGGGCGGTATATAAATTGGAAATAAAATAAAAAATAAAATAAAATTTGCATTCTTTTAGTGAATGGCTAAGGCCACCTGGAGGTTTATTTGTGTCATCAGGGTCACCTGAGTGATGCAAATGGGTGTGGAGCCTTCCTGGAACTGTTGAAAGGGCTGTGTTGTAGACTAGAGATAGATGATGTCATATCCCTCCCCCTCTGTTGAGAGACGGCTGTTCAATTTTGACATAGGTGGCCTCTTTGACCCCAATTTCAAACCAACGGTCCTCTCTGTCCAAAATATGGACTTTGCTGTCTTCAAAAGAGTGGCCTTTGTCTTTTAAATGCAGATGGACTGCTGAATCTAGTCCTGATGGGTTTGTTCTCCTCTGTTGTGCCATGTGTTTATGAAGTGGTTGTTTTGTTTCCCCAATGTACAGGTCTGCACATGGCTCGCTGCATTGTACTGCATATACCATGTTCCTCAGTTTGAGTCTGGGTGTTTTATCCTTGGGGTGGACAAACTTCTGCCTTAGTGTATTCTTGGGTTTGAAGTGTTCATGTATGTTGTGTTGACTGAAGATCCTCCTGAGCTTTTCTGATATTCCTGTAATGTATGAAATGACAACGTTGTTTTGTTTATTGTTCTCTTCATTGTCTGTTATGGAGGAGTTCCTGTAAGGTCTTTTTTGAGATTTGATGAAGGCCCACTTGGGATAGCCACATGTTCTGAGGGCTTCCTTGATGCGCTTTAGTTCTTTTTCTTTCCCATCTTTGCTGATAGGCAGGCCTTCAGCTTGGTAGTGACTTCCATTTTGTGCTCCAGTGGGTGGTGGGAATCAAAATGTAAATATTGATCTCTCTGTGTGGGTTTTCTGTAAACTTCAATGTTAACACTTCTGTTTTCCTAAATGTATACTGCACAATCCAGGAAGGCTAGACTATTTTCCTTAATATCTTCCCGTGTGAATTTGATGTATCTGTCTACAGAGTTGATATGTTTGGTGAATGCTTCCAATTCCTGTGTTTTGACCTTGACCCAAGTATCGTCCACATAGCTATACCAGTGAATGGATGGAATTCCTGTGAAGGAGACTAGGGCAATAGGTTATGCAATAATAATACCTGCCTTATTATTTTTTTCTTGTTAAAATTATACAGGTAGTCTTTGACTTATCATTGAAGATCCAATGGTTGGCCCCCCTCTGTGGCCACATGACCAAATTTCAGGCACTTAGCACATGGCCATATTTATGGCTGATTGCAGAATCCCATGGTCATGTGACTGTATTTTATGACAGTTTTCCTCAAAACAGGCACTCTTGGTTTTTGGTAAAATCTTGCCCATAGGGAAGTATTAGTTTGCTTAATGACTGCAGCATTTGCTTATTGATTGCAGATTCACTTCATGACCATGTGATTTGCTTAAGACCACTGCAAAGCACATCCTAAAATTGGCTGACCCATTTTATTACTGTCATCCCTACATACAATTGCACAATTGTAATGGGAAGGCTCCATTATAGTCATATATCGAGGACTACCTGTATACTATTTTAAAAAGTGAGACAAGAGTAAGTAACTTGAATCTGGGAACCTACAGTTTGAATCCAACCCAGGCTGCCTGGAATTTACAACAGTTGTAACCAGACATGTCTTCAGGACATCAGGTGAGGTCCCTGTTGGGTTCTCCTAGGGCCATGATGGCGAACCTATGGCACGCGTGCCACAGGTGGCACGCGGAGCCATATTAGTGGGCACGCCAGCTCAGCTCTGGGGCGCATGCGCCCGCCGGCCAGCTGATTTTCGGGCCTTCTGGGCCCACCAGAAGTAGGGAAACAGGCTGTTTCCTGCCTCTGGAGGGACTGGGGTGGGGAAGGCCCGTTTTTCTTTCATACCTGGCTCCAGATCCTGTCTATTTAAAGCAAAAACAGCCTTTCACACTCCCTTGGAGGCCCTACGGAGGCTGAAAGGGCCCATTTCCTGACTTCCGGTGGGACAGGAAGTGACTTTTTTGCTGTCCCTGGCCTCCAAAGACTCCTAGAGAGGCTCCTAGAGATTCCTAGAGAGGCTCCTAGAGACTCCTAGAGAGGTTCTGGAGGCTGGGGACAGCAAAAAATGTCACTTCCTGTCCCACTTTCAGCCTCCGTAGGGCCTCCAAGGGAGTGGGAAAGGGAAATCGCCCTTCCCAGATAAATAGACAGGATCTGGAGCCAGGTAAGAAAGAAAAACGGGCCTACCAGGCCATCATGTGCCAGGAGGGGGGGAGGGGGGTTGCGCGCACCTGCGTGTGGGCATGTGCGCGCACGACCCTCCCCCGCCTCCCCCTCTCCTGGCACGTGATGGCAAAAAGGTTAGCCATCACTGTCCTAGGGAATAATTCAGTGCACCATGTTTTGCTATACTTCTAGAATCAGGATTGAGGGTTGATTATTTTCACATTTACAGTTAAAAGGTCAAAACCCTAAAATTTGGATGGCATGGATATTTATGGTATGATAAAGTTAAAATTGATGTGTAATTTAAAAATCTCTTCTTTATCTCTCTTTTTTCTTTCTTTTCTCTTTTTTCCATCTTTTTTCTTTTCTTGCACTTTTTGCTTTCTCTTTGCTTTATTTTTTCCTTTTTTACTCCTTACTTTATACTGCTTTGTATTAGCTTTTACTTCTTTTTTTTTGAAGTTTTGATTATTTTTATTTTATTTTATTTATTTTATTTATTTATTTGGTTTTTATACCGCCCTTCTTCCAAAGGACTCAGGGTGGTGAACAGTTAAAATAACATACATATAAATGTGAATATAAGATGATTAAGCCAATTTGGCTCATTGGTTAAGAATCTTCAGCATAAAGATTTAGAACAATTAGAAGAGATTTATGCCAGCCCGGCTTGGTGAAACAGAAAGGTCTTAAGTGCACGATGGAAAGTACGAAGATTATATATGATATAGATAAATGATGGCTCTTTTATCATGAGCAAAGAATTCCAGTGCACTTCAGCTGCTCTGTTGCTTAGTGACCAGTTAGACTCATTTGTGGATCATACTCTTCTTCCTCAGTGGAATTGTTGCTATGAGAAGTATTCATTTTGATAGGATTATGTGTGATATCTCCTTCACCACAGATGAAAGAGAAATGGGTAAAAGAGCTCCTTGTGATCTTTTCAGGGATGATTGAGTCACTTTTCTTGGATGGATGATGAACTAGGAGTTGAATTGGGAATTCAATATTTGAATATCTTATATTAATTAATTTCAGTAACAGAGTCTTGCAGAACTGAGATGACCTTGCACTTAATTTTATCAGTAGGTGTAGGGCAGGGGTGTCAAACCGCGTCATCACAATGGCATCACGTGACATATCAGGACTTTCCCCCCCTTCACTAAATTGGGCATGGGCGTGGCCAGCATGTGATGCATCCGGCCTGTGGGCCACGAGTTTGACAGCTCTGGTGTAGGGGCTCAATAGTTAGTGCAATAGGAAACCTTGACAAGTGACCACTTTTAGTTATGGATGAAACCACATTCAAGTAATACTTTATTGAGCCAGAAGACTTTAGTTCCAAGAATAACAGAGATTCTTTGCTTTGCTTTGATGTGACTGTGTGCTACATGTTTATAAACTGAATATGACCTGTTATATTCCTTCCCAAATGGGATTTTGATATCTTCCAGGCCCAGTATCTGGAGACACAATAACATGTTACAGTGACATGTACATTAGGGACCTAAGTGAAGAAGTCAGCAAAGATATTGTTGTTGCAATTATCTGTAGTAATAAAACACCAATAAGGTTTAAGAAGTTTCCTTTATGAAATATCCTTAATTCAGAGTCTTCGCTGGGATCCAATCCATTAGTTTTAGGTTGCCAAGTTGAAACAATTTGTTCAAGCTTTTAATGAGCAATTATGTTGATTTCAGGGCTTAGATGAGATTTTATTGACTATCAGTTTTCTTTGCTGCATTCACATGTTGATTAATTTTATGGATTTTATAATTTGCAGACTTTTTTGTCTTTCTGCAATTATCTAACTTACTAAATGCCTTTTATATTTAAAGCTAGTATATAAATATATTAAGTACATATATGTTTATTACAAAAAAACTGCAACATAATATTCTTTGGTGTGCATAACATTTCTTTATCTAATTAATTTTCAGCATTCATAAACTACTATCAGATTGTAATGGAAGACAATTTTGTTTTATTTCATTTTTATTAAATTTCTATTAAGTTTCTATGCCATCTACTTTCTTTAAAATTATATATTGTATATTTGATTACAAAAAAACTGAAGAAATTGGTGTTGGCGGAGGAGGTGGTATTTAAAAAGTAGACAGAATCTCAATTGCCAATTGGTATTATCAAATGGAAGATCCAATTTCTTTTGTTGTTGTTGTTCTTTATGAGTAGAGTGGATGCTTCTTGAGGTGTAAAACTCTGTGAGCTGAGCATAAAGTTGGCTTCTTGCTCTTTGACTATTGAGATATTATTTTGTTATTGGCTATCTTCATTCTAAAGCAGCATTACAAATCTTTTTTGATAGCAGGTCCTTGGTGCTCTCTGAGCTTATTCGTTTTCTTACAGATGTTTCATTATCCAAACATCATCAGTCTTGGTAGAGCATCAGATTTGTTCTCAATTTATATTCTAGTGTTGATGGGAGTGCTCTGGATGGGGGGTTTTTTTGGTTAGGTTTTTACTGTTGGGTTGTTCGTCAGTTCTTTGATTGGGGTATTATTGTTTACTTCTTGATTGTTGGTCTGGTGTTAATCTTGGTGTTAATCTATGCTCATCAGGGTATTGACTGGTGATGGGAAGGAGTTTTTGTCTTTTTGCTCCCTTTTAGACTTGTTGATTGTATCTTTTGCACAGTATGTAGAAATTGCTTATGTCTATGTGTCTATTGATGCCCAATTGGCTGGCTTTCAGGAATTCTCTACCAGTTTTAGGCTTGACATGGTCATGGTTTCCCAATTGAAACTATGGTTAAGTCTAGCCATATGTTGTGAAATTAAAGACTTTTCATCATGTCTTCTGACTGCTAGTTGCAGTTCATGGATAGGTTCTGCTAGTTTTCTGCCTGTTTGTCCTAAGAGGTAGCTGTTGCAGTCTTTACAGTTTCAAAATTCTATTATTATAGTCCATTTCAGTAGAGGTAGCTCTAGTCTTCCAGTGGAATTGATCTCTTGGACTGGTCTGCCTAGAGGTATTGACAAAATGCCAACAACCTCTAATTCTGTTGATTGTCCCCTTAAAGATTACTGTCACATCAATATACCCTTGAAAGACTGTAGCCTGGTGGACTTGACTGCCCTTCTTGGGAAGCATTGTTCTAGAGAGACGTTGTTTAGAATGTTGAGCTAGAAAGTTCTTGATTGCAGTTTCTTGATTCTGACATCAAAAGCTCATGGGATGGATTGAATTTCCCACTTTGAACTTGACTGGGAGAGTTGTAGGCATACAATGGAGCAGATTTTGAAAGGATGTGGTTTCAAGCCTAGCACACTGGGTTTGCATTTATCACATTATCATAGAGACCAAGACAGATCACTACTACACCTCTGTATGAGTCTTGACTTGTAGGATTTTAATTATATGCAAAGTCTGGCTGATGTAAATATAGTTTAGGTGTTAGATTGAGTGGAAATACTGAGCTGGTACAAGGCAGCTCTCTTGACAATTAATTAAAGTGCCCAAGCTCTGGAAACTTTTCTTGAAGGGAGGTGGTGGCAACTTTTGTGAGGTCACTGGAATGAAATAAATTCTTCCATTCTGAAGTTCCATAAAGCTCCAGGCAAATTCTTGGGAAGCCATATATAAAATATCATATTATTTTAAATTATTAATCTTCTTCCCCTTATTTGAAATTCACCTTAGTCATTCTTATAACGTCCTTTCCCAAAAGGAAGTAGCACTGTGTGTATTTATTTAATCAATTTGTTAGCCACCCCAGTTGCAAAAGCAACTCTGGGTGGCATTATGTTTTGTACATCAGGGTAATGGAGCAGCATAGGCAAGGATTAAAAAGCCAAGTAGTATACCGAGGGAAAAGAGAATAAAGGAAAACGAATATATCTGTATTAAATCCACCTATACATTAAAAGTGCTAAAGTTACACAGAAATCTTAACATCATAGTTTCTAATATCAGTGCAAAAGATGTTTGGCCAATAGTATCATGAACTGAAGTAGTGTATTGAAGATGCCAAATGAAAAACTAAATAAAATAGAATATTATGTTCTAGGCTGTGGCTGTTGCTTACATGTCTCTTGAGCCAAAGGGCATGTTTTGGTATTCTGTTTTTCTCTACTTCCTATTAATTAATGGTCTGTAAAAGGGCCGCTTTTATCTACCTTCTCTGGGGAGGGGAAGGAACCCCTCTCCAATGATCCCAGTCATTAAGAAAAAATGTCTATGGAAGTCAATCAATTATTGCTCAAGCTTCAGACACACACGTACCAGTTTTGAAATTATATAGTTTTATTACATAATTAACCATTTTTGGGTCATTTTCTTAGGTTAGTCCTTTATTGAATAGCTGTAGACAGATGGGTTGTAAGCAAGGTGCTCTCACTAGTATCATTGAATCCAAAACTCACGAAAAGTTGCTGTTGGCACACAAGCCAGAGTTATGTAAGCAGCCACCATCTGTAAATCCAGTGTTAGCTGGAGATGAAAGCACACTCTCATACTATGAACATATTCATTCCAGGGTAATTGCAGCCCCATTAAAAAAACATGTTTCATTTCACTCCCCAAATCCGGTTTTGGTAGTTGGTAATTTTATCCTGATCAACTTCTTACTTATCTAGCATAATAATGGTACCTGACTCTAAAGGTCTGAATTATCTCACCCAGTAGTTTCACATTGACAGCATAGCAGACAAAGTAAGGGCCCTTTGATATACCATAGATTTACTATCTGGGTCTTGAACAGTAGACCCCAAACACCACCTTCTGAACATGTCCAGATAGGAAGAACTAGAGCCACTACGTACAAGTGTACCCAAGACTCAACCCTACTAATAACTCAGAAGGATGATAACGGTAAAAGCTCTGAGCAGATCAAGGGAAGTATCAGGGTTGCATTTTGTTTGTCTGGTTTCCATCATAAGTCATCCACCAAAACACCATAAACTGGATAAGATCCCTATTGAAATGCCCCCCCTCCCCTGGGGTCAGTTAAAAATAGATGGATTGGGAGTTGTGAAGCTACAATTATGTCAATCAACTACATAAGAATGCAATATTTGATGCTGATCTATAATTACAAAGATTGTCTCTTTCAGGTTGTGGGGAAGCACTCTGTAATGCCTGATTCCAGACCAATAAAGATTCAGGAGACTGTTTTATAAACAGTTACCCTGCATGTTTCTATTTTTGTCAATGAAAAAGCCACTCCGTTTGCCAATTCACCATCTCCCTCTTCCCCCCCCAAAAAAATCCAGTAAAAAGAAAATTAGAATCTGTCCTAATATATGTTCAGGATATATTGGTTGATTGTTGGGAAATAGCTCAGTTGCTATTCTTGTAGCCCTGTTCCTTTTTAAAAAATAATCCTTTACAAAAGACACTCTGTAAGATTCATGCTTGGAAAAATAATAACTTTTCAGTTTTTTGGCAGAAGCTTTTTCATTACATGAAAATATTACATAACTGGCCCCTTTAAGTAGGGAAGAATCCATCTCACATTTAAGAAGGCATTAATCATCTCTCTTAACAATGGAGACAATGCTAACTTGGCCCATTTAATCACCCAGAAAGAACAAGGGTTAGCATGAAGCTGGTGGCCCTCATTCCCCAGATATTCTGTTCGCACATGTGAGATCCTCAAGCTGAAAAGAATCCATATATACAGCATTTACCAGAGATATCTCTTTATAACCTATCCCAGTGCTCAAATCCAAATTAAAATGAAACCAGTAATCTTTCCCAAGAACAATGCAAATTCTTCAGGTGAATCTCTGTTCTAGCTACTCTTCCTCAATAACTTGATAGAGGAGATGCTAACTATCAAGTATGAAGTAGCATTCTTGCTCCGTGCTGTTGGCAGAGAACTAAGCACCTTTCTCTACAACCATTTCCATGGAATGAGATTTCAGATGGGTCTTAAAAAGGGCCCCAGTCTGTGTTTGATTTGATTAATGCAAGAGCTCCTGCATCTGTTTCCAGCCCACTACAACTGCCAATCCAAAATTGACCAGCTAACCAGGAGCCTGTGATAAGACAGGACTGTTATCAAAATACCGTGCAGTCCCGTTCTACATCTAAGGCCAAAAACTGAATGGCAAGAAATCTAACTAAGAGATATAGAATTTAAATGCCTTGAAATAAATATCTTGCAATAATTGATCTTCTTTTTCTTACTGATTCTTTGGCATCTGCCAAAAGTATTATCCTTGATTTCTTGCTTCTAGTTTCTGAATTCAGATTCAGGTTTCTTGAGAGAGTGGGAGGCAGAACAAGATTGCTTTGCTCTGTGTGAAGCTCTGTCAAAGAGAGTGATTTGTCCATGACAATGCAATTATAGAAAGCTTCTCCACTTTCCGATCAGCAGTACCAGCTGAACAGAATAGCAGGTCCAGTATGTGCTCTGCTGCATATGGGGCCAGGTACCAATTGGGACATTATCACAGCAATCGTGACATTGTGAAACATTCCTGTTTTTGTATGTTCAGCATACACATTTATCTATTTGTTAGATCATATCCCACTGTTCCTTTAAGAACTCAAGGCGTCATAGACAGCACCTCCAGTTTCCCCAACAACAGGTTGGTTGGACAAAGAAAAAAAAATTAAATTGGCCCCCAGTTACCTAGTGAACCTCCATGGCTAAGGGTGGACCTGGACCATCCATCCAACATTTTAATCAATACAGCAAACTGTTTCGTATTGAAGTCTGCCAAGATGAGAAGACTAAAGCAGTTTGGTGCCATACCAGAGATGACTTCACCTAGATCAGGAAGACTGTTGTGAAATGAAGTGACTCAATTATATAACCTCTAGCAGCTTTTTCTTTCTTCACTTCCCCGCCTATCCTTCTTTCCTATCCATTCTTTCATCTGCATCTGCATTGCTCCATTGTTTTTCCCAATATGTGATGTGCTAAGGTTTTTCCTGTTTTCTCTTGATCACGACTCTTCTCAGATACTGAGACAGGCAGTCCCTTAAATAGCTAGGCTCTATGGCATATCGGGATTTACAGATGATAAACAGCACCCTGACTTTGTTCCGGGAAACCAACTGCAGCCTATGCAGTGACGATGTTATGCAGACATGGCAGGAGTGTCCATTACTAGCAAATGCTGCCATGTCCTGGATTATTTGTAGTTCCCACATGGTCTTTAAGGGCAGCCCCAAATTAAACACAAGTCTTATTTGATATGAACTCAGCTTCTGGTGATGTCATGAATTATTCCATGTAATTTTTTTGGCAATAATTCAAAATGATTTGTTATTGCCGCCTTCTGATATTTTTAAAAACCTCCTGTTCTAATCTGCAACCCTCAGTTTTTCTGGCTTTTTCACATCCAAGTCTAACCAGATCCAACTTTGCTTAGTCTTTTTTCTTTTGAGATCAGACAAAGCCAGTTAAGTGCAACCAACCACTGAAGACATGTATGTATTTACAAAACAGCCCATGTTGGACTGGGAAATGGAATACCTAGATTCAAGACCCTCTCACCTTTGGAAGATCACTAGAATTACCTGGGGACTAGTCACTAGCTCTCAGCCCAACCTATCCCATTTATTGTGGGGGAAAATTGGATGGATGATTTTTGTGAGATAAGGATGAGAGGGAGAGAAAGAGAGAGAGAGGGAGGGAGGGAGAAAAGTTTAAAAACAGACATCAGATTCAAGAAAATGTTTCTTTTATTTAGCTTGACTCTCAGTTCACACAAACTTGACATCTGTTCTTGTCCATGGTGCTGATTTTGGTCCCTTTAACAATCTCACATTTTCAAATTGGGTATATGCAAAATATTGCAAGCATTAACACTTCCACATCTGGATTTGGTTTCAGGTGCCCTATCTTAAAGTGTTCACAGGCCAGAATGCTATGCCCTACTAGGACATTAGCAGAAGTGGATGATGGAGAAGAAAAGGAAAAGAAGGCCCTGAGGAAAATGGTGGGATGGGTAGGCTGGTAGAATATGCCACACTAGAGCTATAGAAGAGAGAAAGACTTTGCTCTACTTGCTGGGTCTCTATTTTATTTTATCCAAAACAAAGAGTAATCAAAGCATTTGGTAGCTGACTCAAAATTGCACAGCAAAATTTCCTGAGTGTGTGTTCTAGGTCTTCACACAAAAGATTTCCCACGAGTTCTAATATAGATTGACATTAGAGCATTAGATAAGTGCTCTTCCAGTTTCTTCACCCAAAATTAGTCCACAAATCATTTGAATCTAGTATGTTTCTTCTTCATTGTTTGTTTATTGTATGGTTATTACATTTTTATCCCACATTTTAAAAATATTTGGCCATCTCAAGGTGGTGAACATACTTAATATTCCCGCGTCCTATTTTCATATGATAATGCTGTATCATATTTATCTAGTGCTGTTAGATTTCATGATGATATCTTACACACATCAAAACTGCACATGCTTGGAAAATTATTCAGAATAAATGCTTCAGATCTCATGAGAGTACAACACTTTTCTGCTATTTTTAAAGCTGCTGAGTCTCTTTTCCAGGCTCCCACACAAGTCTGAGGAAAAGATGCCTCTGCTTTCAAAAGTCCATTCTATAAAGTTAATGTGATTCCTAAAACATCAGCATCTTTTTTTTTTCAGGCTTACATATAAACCTTAAAAAAAATTGGTCTGCTTTAATGAATAACAAAGTTCAAAGCTCTTTTAAAATGTATGTGTCATTCATCACAGCAGCTGGTTGCACATAATTGCTTCTGACTCAGCTTGGCAGCAGCTAAATAAAATTAAACTTGGTTAGCTCTTGGGTGGGAGACTAGTAGGGAATTCCTGGGCTATTGACTAGACTGGGAAATTGGAAAACATCTCTGAAAAAGGACATTGCAAACCAGTTTCAGAGTTCATTGCAACCTTTTTAAGAGTAGCAAGGCAAGCACAACTCGATGGCATCTTTACCTTTAATTTTTGGATATAGGCCTGTCTCATAAAGGGTCTTCAACCTTCATTCATTTACTGATTTTGTATGACACAATAAATAGTGCTTTATTCAATATAAAGGACCCAGATTCTTTTTTATTTAGCTACACTAGAAATGCTGTGTTGAACTTTATCAGTTACATTGACCAACAGGAGACTTCACATGACCTGTTTTATCCTTTATTGGGAATCTTCAGACGCAGATAGCCAGAAATTGAATCTTTGCACTTTAGATGACTATAAACAGTGCATTAATTTTGAGAATTTCCCAAAGAATACTGGAAGGGATAACTAGAAGCTCTCAGAATTGTGTATACAGTACAGCTCTCTGAATAGACAGAATTTATATTATGTCATTCCCCACGTATGAAGTTTTACATGACTTCCTGTCCCCGTAGGAAAAGGGGGAATTCCTTTGTTTTTGCAAAATATTTGTTCCTTTTCAGTTACAGGAGTTCTACTGAGGAAAATGAATCTTTAGCTATTATCAATGGGCCCGTGTTGGATAGATAGGAAGCAATGTACTAACGCAGCTAGGCTCTTGGTTATACATTGCACCTACTGTAGAGAAACAGCTGAGATGAGTTAGTTTCTTCCAATGGCAGGATGGATATGCGAAGTTCAAAAAATATTCTCTAGAAAGTAATTCTGCAAGTCATTTAAACTCCCAGGCTATAAGTCTTTATTCGGTTCTGTATCCAACATTTATTTCTGTTGATATTTGAAGCAATGCAACTAATTTGGAATGCATTATTCTGCAACAGTAAATGCATTCAATTTTTTTAAAATATAGATTTTTAATTATAACTATACAACATCTATATTAGTTTTTAAAATAAGACTCCGAGAATTTGTTGTTGTTGTTGTTAGTTGCAAAATCATGTCCGACCCATCGTGATCCCATGGACAACGTTCCTCCAGACCTTCCTGTCCTCTCCCATCCTCTGGAGTCCATTTAAGCTCACGCCGACTGCTTCAGTGACTCCATCCAGCCACCTTGTTCTCTGTCGTCCCCTTCTTTTTTTGCCCTCAATCTTTCCCAGCATTAGGTTCTTCTCCAGTGAGTCCTTCCTTCTCATTAGGTGGCCAAAGTATTTGAGTTTCATCTTCAGGATCTGGCCTTCTAAAGTATTCTGAGAATACACTGGCACTTTAAAAATCACCAGATTGATTCTGCATAAACTAATCTGCATATTTTCAAACTTTTCTGTGCAGCTATGGGAACAAGAAGTGTGTAATCCCCTGCTTTTAAAACATGATTGGAATGTAAAGGAAGGCACATTTTATTCCAGTGTATTCTATATTGTTTAGCAGGCATAATAAGTTTATTAAATAACCAGAGCTCCACATGGCTTTTATCTCCTTTCGTGATTTGTTGTCAACAGACCTTGAGTAGCCAAGTACAGACATGTCTCCTCTTGCAGAGATATAATTCAGTTAAGCATCTGGGATATATTTTGACTTTCCAGGCTTATTGATGATCCTGGAATTCCATAAGAGTCCTACTATAACTGAACCCAACTCAGATTACCTTCCGAAGCCAGATAAGGTCAGTGAGGTAATGTTGAGACATTTGGCAATAAGAAACCCTTATTGTTTATGCATAGAAGTTCACTTGAAATCCCTTTAAACAGAAATGAAGCTTGTGTTTGTATGGAATAGCTTTGATGTTACTCAAAGCTCAAATCAAGCCAGGAGCTACTGTAATATTATTGCAGTTTCCTTCTGCTACGTTATTAAAAGCAGGCCCTATCCGGTATTCTAATCTTGGCACTGGCATATACCATTATTTCAAATGGTTGCACATAATTTGTGCTTGTATGTCCCTTAGTAGATGGCAGCATTTAAGCAATGCTGGCTGCTCTCCAAAAAGCTAAGCAGGGTCAGACCTGTTTATTACTTGGGTGGAAGAGCATTAGAAAAACTTAAGACTGTGCACTAAATTGAGAAGCTGAAAAAACAAACTCATAAAAATGTCATATTGTTGCCAAGAAAATAGGATAGGTGTGATTATGTATTTAGCAGAAACAGAGCATGATTTGCAGAAGACTTTACCTTTAAGTGTGTGCAAATGATGTTGACAAATTAGAGAGTTGCAGAAATATCATACTCAAATCTATATATAATACCGTAGTAAGCTGAAAAGGATATATTAGAACCTATATATAAATATAGAAATCTAATATAATAGATATATTAGATGGACATTTATTAAATCATGAGAAAAAACTTTCTTGTTATTCTTAACTATACTTATCTTGTTTTCTCCCTAAATGCATTTCTCAGGCCTGCTCAATAGAAGTCCTTGCGCATTTACACAATTCTACTCCACGACCAGATGAGGCCTCTCATGTGAGCATTGTTATGGATTATAATAGTAATATGCTTTTATTTAGTTAGTTTATTAATCAAATTGATATGGCTGATCCTCTCACAAAAAGCGAAATCTAGTTGAGAGCCATCCCTTTTTTTATAATGGGACACATTACAATGAAGTCAGCAACTGGACCTAGGTTCTCAGCCGTCCATAATTCCCCTAAGAGGAGGTCTTGAGATAACCCACGTGACCCTGCACTGATGTTCCTCAATTAACTCTTATCTGGTTTACCTGAGTGGGCTGACAGGGTGCTTGGCAACCAGTGTATATTAGTGATGGTTGCAGCATCCCAGGGTCACATGATTGCTATAAGCAATCTTTCTAGCCAGCTTCCAACAAGCAATTCACTTAATGCCTGTTGATTGTCTTAATGATTGTGTGATTCACTTAAGAATTGTGTGATTCGCTACTAATAATGGCAAAAAATGAAGTAAAATTGGGTGCAGTCACCTGATGACTAACTTAATGACTGCATCGCTTAGTGACAGAAGTTCTGGTTCCAATTGTGATCATAAGTTGAGGAGTACCTCTATATGCAACTATTGAACCAGGAAAGAGATATAGATTTATTTTTACTGGTCATATAAGAGAGATCTATTAAAGTTTTGGAGGATTTTATGAGAAGTGATATAAAAAAAATCATCTGACTTGCTCAATGTACAAAACATACTTGCTAAAGTTCTGAAAGAACTTGGGGGGAAGAATAAAAAAAATGAAAAGAAACTAGTTGCAGGAGTCTATTTGAAGGAGTTAAGAATTAAGGTCATTAAAAGTATACAGAAGGAAGAAAGTTGGCTTATTCAATCAAAGTTAAGATAGATAAATATATAATTTATATTTGATAAATCTTAGAGGACTCTTGCTGATAAAAAAATTATGAGAATTATGGATTTAGTTTTTAGTTAAGAGATGAAATATGCGGTGAAAAGAATATATGTTGTAATTTAAGGGATGGTGATACATTTGCTTAAATTTTTTGGGATGAAGTGGAAAAGTTACTTATTTTTTCTTATTATTTTCCTTTTTCATATGCTTTAAAAAAATCATTGCAGCTCGTGTAGTTTTTATTTTTAATTTAACCTAATAGAAATATTTTTTTAAAATGAAAAGCGATACTGAGCACTGTGCAACAATGAAATAAGACATCAAATATGTAAAAACAATCGTGATAAAATATAAAAAAATAATTGTTAAAAAATTAAAATATGCAAATCACAAGGCATGGAGAGAGTGAAGACATCAGCCACACTAGGGCCATCTAAGAAGCTGTCCAGTTCCTTGGGATCTCCGGCCAGATGACATAACCAGATCTTGAGGGACTTTTGGAACATTAATAGGGATGGAGCTAAGCTGACTTCTTTGTGTGTGTGTGTGTGTTTGTGTGTTGTATAAGGCGGTGCCATGGCAGAGAAGGCTCACCTCTACCAACATAAGTCCCTAATAGATAGTATGCAACATGCCTTCTCTGCCAGATCTAAGGGGACAGGCAGAGGTAATAGAGAGGCAGTCCTGCAGATAACCTGGTCCCATGCCATGAAGGACTTTAAAGATTAAAACCAGCACCTTGAATTGGACCCAGACTGGCAGCCAATGGAGTTCGTAGAACAGAAGTGTAATATGTAATACAACTGCCCGCATCACTGCATTCTGCATCAGTTGAAGCTTCCAGACATTCTTCAAGGGCAAATCCATGTAGACCACATTACAGTAGTCCATTCTGGAGGTGACTAGGGTATGAGTGATTGTGAATAGAGCCTCCTAATCCAGAAACCGGGTTTTGATAGAATCAGTCTAGATCTGTGAGTTATATCAAATCCAGCTGCTTTTCTGCCTTACCCCACCCCCACAATAATTGCTCCTTGGGTTAAAAAGGCTGGTTGTTGTTAGAGAAGTAACATCCTTTTTTGGTTACATCTGCTAATTTGTGTACACAAGAGTCAGTGAATTTAGCACTTTGGCAAATAAAAGTTTTTACGTCCTTGAAAAATCTTTATGTATTTCAGTAGATAAAAAGTAGATATTCAATAGTCTGAGTAATTACAGAGTAAGTCACAGAGACTTTGGCAAATTTCATGTATGGTGATCTTAGCAAATGCACCTGGAACTTCCATTATTATTATTATTATTATTATTATTATTATTATTATTATTATTATTATTATTTAAATAATGATACTGAAGATTGCAGCAAGATGCAGCTTCATTCAAAGAAAATGTCAGTTTGGTCTAGTCGTGGTTAAGGCACCAGGCTAGAAATCAGGAGCCTGTGAATTCTAGTCCCACCTTAACCATGAAAGACAACTGGGAAACTTTGGACCAGTCGCTCTCTCTCAGCCCAAGTTACGGTAATTCATAGAGTTGTTGTGAGGAAAATAGGAGGAGGAAGATGTGTTGCATATGTTCACTGCCTTGAATTATTTGTAAACATAATAAAGGCAGGACACAAATAAATAAACCTCCCCACCCCCAGTAGTTGGAACTATACAGAAGCCTTTAGTCTAGATGAAATAATTGTATCCGTAAGACTTTTAACATAAATGGATGAAAGCCTATCTTTTGCAAGTATTTTATTTGGAAACCATAGCTATAGCCCTTCGCTAGCACAAGAAACAATTGCCTACAGATTGGGGAATCTTAGAAGATTGGACAACACCCAAATGCTGCTTCAGTTCACTGTTCTTGGAACAGTCTTTCTTCAGGGACCGCCTGCTGGTGGGCACTAAAACCGCTCTCTCTATGTTGCAAACATTTCACTGTCATCGCTTTTCCTCTTTGTTTTTTGGTTTCAGAGTTTGTCCCAGAATTCACAGAAAGGATTACAGTGTATCTATTAATCGTTTGAAGTGGCTGAGCCAAGATTAGCTTGACCAAAAAAAAAAAAAAACCATCCAAAATAATGCAACAAAAGCTCTCTTTCCCTCCCCCATTTGCTTGGCTATGTTAATGTTACTAGCAGCTTGAAGCTCTTTGCCTTGGTGTACCCATGTTGCTCTTAAACCACAAACAATTACACAAGTTTGCAAAACAAAACCTCCAGGATATATGGCAGAGCAGCTGAAATTTGGAGTAGACAAAATGATGGGGGATATATAACTGCTTGTCTTTGCTTTTCTATTATTTTAGGATTGACAGGAAGGCCAAAGCACATGTTATTAACTAGAATGAAATAAAAATCATTCCTTCTTGTAATTTTATGTGCAGTTATTACCAAAAAGATTTTTAAAATTAGTGATTTTTTCCCCCTATACCTGGTGGTTCGGTGAATACAAATATTCAGATTTCCTAGATTGATGGAATTCTAAGCCTTCTTGGTAATAAAAAAATATGTACAGGTAGTCCTCCACTTAAAATGATTCATTTAGTGACTGTCCTAAGTTACAGAGGCACTGAAAAAGTGACTTAGAACCATTTTTGACACTTATGTCCATTACAGCATCCCCATGGTCATTTGAGCAAAATTCAGACGCTTGGTACTGACTCATATTTATGATGGTTGCAGGGGCCTGGAGTCACGCGATCTCCTTTTGTGACCTTCTGACAAAGTCAGCGAAGAAGCCAGATTCACTTAACAACCGTATTACTAACTTAACAATTGCACTTAAAAAATTGCAAGAAAGGTTGTAAAATGGGTCAAAATTCACTTAACTGTCTCACTTAGCAACAGAAATTTCGGCTCGATTATGGTCGTAAATTGAGGACTATCTGCATTGTATAATGAATAGGAGGAGCCCCCGCAAGCTCACCAGACAGCTGCTCTCTCAGTGGGCTTGCTCATTAGCCAGGAGCCCCCCCCCCAAGGACAAGCAAGGGAAGATGTGAATGGCTTCCCAGGGAAGCAGCTGCTTTCCAGGCATTGGAAAGGTGGGCGAGGACTGAGCCCCTAAAGCCTGGCTGGCACCCTCCTCTGCGCCCACCGCCGCCACAAAGTGGGGCCACGGCCCCTCACCCCAAGGGCCAGAAAGGCAATTGGGAATCAATAGGGTCTCTTTGTTCTCTGGGGTGGAGCTCCCAGGTGAGGGGTTCTTCTCATCTGAATCCCTTGTGCCAATGAGGCAAACAAGGGGGGGGGCACTCCGGCTCTTCCCAACGCTCGGAGGCCAACTTTCTAGAGATGCAAGAATAACTATTTCCTTTCTGACAACTAGACAGCTGGTCAGCATTAGTGGACGTTCTATGGGTTTTCCCGTAGCACACCTTCTGGATTCCCTGCCAATGATAATTGTTAGAACATTCCATAACAAACAAAAGTTAATTACCATTTTAGCACAGTGCAGTTTCCATTAGCATAAACACTAGTCATTTTCCAGCAGGAATCCCCAATGGTATTGTCCCCATGCTGCTGACAGTATTAGATCATGGAGATGCAATGCTACCTTACTGAAAAGTGCAATAGCATGCAAGGGACGAAGAACACAACTGCTAACTTTCCGTACTGAATTACAGACTTATATTTCTTTAAGGACTTCCTGACAGGCAACCCCAGATTTAGACAATTTAATACAGCAATCTCCGGTGTAGATTTTTGGAAGAAGGTTGCCTGAGCAGGATATTTATACATAGAATGAGAAGTCCATCTTGTCTTTTTTTAAAGTCACGAATTATGTATCTGCTTCCAGAGGAGGCTGGCACTGTGCATTTGCCCTACAGAACTTGAACATTTTGTACATAATTTTATTTTATTTATATATTTAAAACATTTTATATATTGTAATGAAGTTAACATTTGCAGACGGTTCCAGGTAGAAATATTTTCCATTTGTAATTAGAGTTCTTCCCTATTATTCTTATCCTACTACCACAGGAAATATACTCGGGGGAGAGAGATGAAGTAGTGCTGCACAGAGTAGTATTTCTCAATCATGGCACCTTGAAGATATGTGGATTTCAACTCCCAGAATTCTAAGCATTGAAGTCCACCTATCTTAAATTTGTTAAGGTTGAGAAACACTGGCATAGAACGTCTTACCTGAAAGCTCTGAGAGCTTCTTGTCTGGCAATTTTCCTTGACTAAAGCAAGTACCAGCTGCTGGAATCCAGAGACGATTTCCCCCTTCTGAAATCTCCCTGTCATGGAGCGATATTTATTTTGTACCTCACTAATTTCTTTTGAAAAATACCTCACCGGTTCAGCTGGGTCATTGTGACTCCGGTATGAGATGCTGTTTAATAGCTACTGCCTCAGTGATCAGCACATTGTCTCCACAAAGGCTTTAAACACTATAAAAGCAATTTCCTTAAGAGTGCTAAACAGTTTCCTTTCTGCATTAAACTCAAGTATTTTCACTATTTATTCCTTCCCCCCCCCCGCCTTTTTTTTTGCAGTTACTATTTTGGTCCATACTATGGTATTTATAGCATCATCTGTCTTTTCATTTGTAGCTCCAACAACCTTTGCAGATTAAGACCAGTTCAGCAACCTTGGCAAGGCTGCAGATTATCTGTCCTGACCAGCCTGGGTTTATCTCCTTACACTGGAGAGAGGAAGTGTGATCCTTCCAGTCTTCCTGAGCGGCTTCTGTAGAATTGGAGCTGACATTCTCCTGAGCAGTTGCCTCCCCCGTCTTTGCCCTCCTGCTTCCTCCCACTCTAAACACTTCATTTGTTGTGAGAGGTTCTGGAACAGCATTCTGAGAGCCCAGCTGCATCTTCAAAGCCAGGGATCTGGGAGGAGAAGCGGCCCAATCAATGGTTTATAAAGCAGATGCACAGCTGAGCCATAGAATCCCTGGCTGCATAAACATGGTGCATGAAGGCCCTTTTTGTCAGAAATCTGTAAGTGCGTCCCTCCCCAAGCCTCATCTTCCTCCCGCTCAGCTAGCTCTGCTCAGAAAAGGCCCAGCACTTTAACACAGGAAGGGTTTGCTAACAACAAGGGCTGCCCCCCCACAGAAAAAATGCATCGGGCCTTTTTAGAGGGATGGTTGCTAATCTAACACATGGGCAGGTGCTCTGTGGACAATTGAATCCTATTGTTTATGTGTGAAGAATTGTTTCTTGGTAGAATTGTTGCATTTTTCAGAGTATCATACCTAAGAAAAATAGAATTTCATTACAACTCCTTCAAATATTGCTGTTTGTAGCCTCCCCTAGGTTGTGTCGATGCTAAGGAGAAATTTTCTGACACAGAGAACAATTAATCTGTTCTCAGCCTGACTAGGTGGCTCAGTGGCTAAGACACTGAGCTTGTCGATCAGAAAGGTTGGCAGTTCGGCGGTTCGAATCCCTAGTATAGGTCTCCTGCATGAGCAGGGGGTTGGACTAGATGACCTCCAAGGTCCCTTCCAACTTTGTTACTGTTAAATACTGTTAATCAATGGAACAGCTTGCCTCCCAAAGTTGTGGATGCTCCATCACTGGAGGTTTTCTATTTACTATTACTGCGCAAGCAGAGATACTGGGTTGAGATGACATCCATTATATAATCTTCTTTAGATAAATAAGGAGTTATCTAACCCTTGTCTATGATTGGAATGTGTGTGCTGTGCTCTGTTGTGGCAAAATAACATAATGGAAGGACCGAAACAAACATTTCCTAGTTTCTGAAACAATACAGAGATACCTGATACTTCCAAGAAAGAAGAGAGAGCTGCATGTCTCACTTGTGCACATAAGCAACAGCGGGGAGAAGCAAAAGAGAATAAATCACAAAATATCTGTTGCATCATTGTGATGCAAATTCCAACCTTTTGGTGAGCTTGCCCCACACAAATATGTAAGGAGTGGAGTTTACATAATGACATTGCAATCCATGTTTCTTCATTCTGACAAGATTGTGGCTTCCTCCAAAGACCTCTGCTTGTGCACTAATGTTTTTTTAGAGGAATAGTATTTGTATGTATGCAGTGATGAAATGAATACTTTCCTCTTCTATAACATTCGTGCATTTGAGAACAAAGGAGAATCTCTGTAAATGTTATCCAGTAAGCAGAAAAAAATGAATGCACATATTTTCCCTTAATTCTTCTCTGTAATATGTCAGATAGCTCACATTTTCTCTCCGTGCTGTGGTTTTTTAGATCAGCCTTGCAACTTCAATAGCCTCAAAAGTCTCCCCAGGGTTGTTTGCCTTCAAATGGCTTGTTTTGGTTCTTATAATGGATCTGCATTTTGCAAACTTAAACATATACTGTAGGCCAAATAATAGGAATAACAATATATCCTATCATACTTTATATTATCTAAACACAAATTCCTAAATGATATTTTCATTAGCTGTTTAGGCACATTGGATTATAGTTTTACTCATACCATTCCAAATCTGATACCTATTATTACATTTAACATGTAACATGTATTGCTCAATTTAAGATCCAGCCCAACATTTCTTAACCTGCTGTCCAGATGTGTTGAACTAAAACTTCCAGCCATGGACTCAGTTGATGTAATGAGTGATCCTAAGGTTTCTAAAATGTTTACGGATTGTTCAGGGCTGCCAATAGTTTGTTTCCCCTTCAACCCACCTCTTCTCCTTTTCTATTCACCATTTCCTATTGGACTTCCAATAACCTTATGTAGTTTGTTTTAAATTAAAAAAGAAGTGAAGAAATTCTTCTTTAGACTTGGCAGAATCTACTGGGACCTTTTTACTCACCTCATTGAAACAGCTGAATCCTTTGTGCTGAATAAATGTTGCTGATATTGCTGATATTGATTTCTGAAATTCTGAATTTCTGAAAAAATATTGCATCTGGGAGAGGCCAATATTAATCAAGAAAAGAATACGCAGAAAACCAATTCATTCCCCTTTCCCACTGAACAAATTGACTTCTCCCAATTGCATTTTAGTTTTAAAAAGAAGAAAAGCAAAGCAGAAGAGTCTCTTGCATAAGATGTAAGCACCGAAACAAAAAATCTATTTTTAAAAAATACAGATAGGAACATTGCTCAAGACCCTGCTTTAGTTTAAGCAAATTCAGCAGAAAGAACTGAGACAGGTGGAAAGAGGAGGAAGGAAAGAAATTTGGAAATGGAGGGCAGCAAAGGGTGGTTCTAATGCAGATGCTACAGGACAGCTCAAGTGGGAGATGTAATGAATAAAGCTGCAAGGTGGAAAGTAGAAACTCTTGTGGAATTTGTGGACTTAAGGAAGGCACCACTGAGGAGAAAAAACAGATTTTTTCCAACCATCATTGGGTGATGGCTTTATTAAGAAATGGACACTTAACAAATGGAACATTGAAGGATCAAATATTTTTATAGTACTGTAGTTTAGGGTTCTAAGGTAGGAAGTCTTAGGGATCTGATTGTCTGGTTGGTTTGGGAAAGGTAGGTAGGTCCTTTGTTGATAGGGAGTAGCTGGAGTAAATTCTATTGTTAGGCAAAACAACGGGCATTTCAAAGGGGAGCATAGCTGAGGCAATTCATTGTTAAGGAGATGGAATGTTGAGGTCTTCAACTGATTGAGGATGGGGTGTATGTGCTGGGATTACTCTAGGTTGCAATTCCTTTGTAAGGATTGGTCTCTTTAGATGGGATTAGTGGGGGGGGCTTTCTATGGAGCAGGAAGGATTAATTTGGGTCTGATGGGATTAGGCAAAGAAAAAAACTTGCTTTGCCTTGTCATATCTAAAAGATGGGGTGGGAGAGGAATGCAGTCTCCATTTTGTTTATTTTTTTTTCCCACTACAGGTATTACTCATTTAACAGCCACAGTGGGGACTGGCAACTCAGTCATTAAGTGAAGCAGTCACTAAGTGATTATTATGATCTTCAACTTTCCTTTCCTTTACAAACCTCTGAAGGTCATAAATGTGAGGATTGGTTGTAAAGTTATTTTTTTCCATTGGAGTTATAACTGCAAAATGAGTCAGTCACTAAACAAGGGCTACCTGTTCAGACACCAGAAGGGCATGTATGTTCTCCTTTTTTGTTCTGAGCTGCTGCCCTACATAGTCAGAAGAACATGAGGTACAATACCTCACCGCACAGGTGTCAGGAGGGCACTACAAGGGTGGGATACTTTTATTGCTGTTCCTGATATGCTGGTTCTCCAAATGCAGGGAACCATATAATTAAATCCTTTCCCTAAACCAGGGCTGTCATGGGCCAGATTCATCACTCACTGGCCACGCCCACTCCCTGTTTAGCAAAGGGGATGGGGAAAGTCCTGCTATGTCACGTGATGCCACCATGACAATGTGAATTTGACACCCCTGCCCTAAACCTTACTCCTAACTCTTCCATTTTAAAGGGCTACAATCTCTTACAGCAGGGCCTGGAAAACTATAGATCAGTAGTGAGGTCAGGCAGTTAGAACTAAGTGGCTCTCTTTCTCTCTATTCCATTCAACTAATGACTTTGTATGCTTTATTCTGCCTATTAGAACAATCAGTTTTACATTAGGTTAGTCAAAGTGATATTCCTTTCTTCTCTGGATCATGAACCTAGTTTCTGGGATGTCCCCTTCAAAAACAGCATGCTGTTTCAGACATTTCCAGCTGTGCTGTCACTTCCCACTCAGCATGAATGTCTTTTGTGTCATTAATTTACCCCTGAGATGACCTCCCTTGAAAGAGCAGCTGCAAAGGCTTCAGAGGGGCTTGATACTTGCTAGAGCTAAATTAGAGCCATCTATTAAAATTAAATTATCCCAGTAGGCCATAAATTAGGGATAAGGGAGTAAAACACCCTGCTGCAATTGTTCCCTTTTAAGACCTTCATCCAATCACAGGGGTGTTTTCAGTTCCTAACTGGGAGGGAGGCCCCACCTAGACAATGGGCCAGAAGAATCTCAGTTTCCTTGTGGCCATTGGGCCTCTAAGTATTTTCTGGTTCAAAGTGCATGTTGCCCTTCTTTCTCTCTGGGTGTACAAATTAAATATTTTGCAAGATTAGCGCCTTGAACACAACTTTGGGGGCCGAAGAATTTTATATTTTTCCTGTCTGTGGCAAAGTATTATCCGAGACCGTAGCAGCAGATTCCTAATGCATCGGCTGTATTACAAATAGCAATATGCAAATGAGTTGCCAAATTTCTGGCCTCAGAAGGAGGAGTGCCAGCCATGGCATGTAGTTCTTATGGCCCTGGGCTTCTCCCTTGGCTGACAGAAGCAAGGATGCTTCCTTGCAGAAAAGTTAAAATTCTACCACTGAGGCTAAGCAAGGCGGGAAGAGATGCTCATTACTATGGTAATGCTGTCACAAGAAGGGTTTCTCCCCACCCACCCCACATTTTTTCATATATGTGGAATTAAGCTAGAGCACAAACATTTATGATTGCGCATGTTTTTACAGCACCTAATGTATTGTCTAATATGCCTGTCGCCTGTGAAGAGTTTTCACTTACAGTACACTATATCCTTCATCCTCCCATTTAAGCATGCTATAATGACATCCCACCCATATTTTCCTTACATCCAGTGGACTTATTTATCAACTCATGGAGCAACCAGTTCAATCATTTTCTTGGCACTATATCAATGACTTTAAATGCCAGATTAATTATTTTGCATTAAAAAGCTTTCTGGACACTGTGATTGGGCTGCCTTTAATCTTTCTGCTGCTTACTGACCTTCCCTTTCTCCCATGCTGTGAGGTTAATTTTTATCTCCTCTGTTTTCTCATCTCCTCTTTGGTCTTTTGAAAGCCAGGATGCATGTCCTTCTTTAAAAGAAATGGACATAGTGAGCCTCCAAGACAGAGCATGAGCCTCCTCTGGAAATCTGTACAATTTTTCTCAAAAAATCATGGTTTTTTTTTCTCCCAAAGTGGGGCCTTTGTTCAAAGCCATTGCTCAATTAATCAGTCAGTTGACTGGCAAAAAAAAAAAAAAAAGAAATTTGCCCTCTCTGTTTTCTGAATGTGTTGCTTTTTAGCAATGTGCATATTGACAAAATGATGGGCATCGGACTGCACTGTGTGTTCAGGCTGTGAAGTATAACTAGGCTGTATCTATACACATAAGAATTACAAATCAGGGAAGTGCCGACGGGAGTCATCAGAGCTGTGGGAAGTGGGAGATAAGGTTACTCAGTGACCTGATAGTGTTAAGTCATCAGTATCCACAATTACGGCTGCATGGATAAAACCACATGATATATGGCAGGATTTCTGTCTTGCAGAGATTCCATGCCTGTCCAAGCTGGGAGACCATGAGATCGCTGACAAGCCTTGTTCTCTTCATAGATGAAAAAGCCAGGTTGGCTCTTTGCTTCTTCTGTGTCTCTGGATTTAAACTAGCCCATTTCTGGGAGCTGGTAGGAGAGCAGTGGGAGAACAGAACGGCATCTTTCCTTTTCTTTCAAGCAGGATTCGAAGGATAGTGGATTCGTCAGAGACAAGTGGGTGTAAGAGAGCAGGGATAAACCAAGAGGGGATCTTTGATTCCCGAACTTGGCTTTGAGCCTGCAGGAAAAGAGAACTAAAACTCTGCAAGATATACCGTAGACTAGAGGCCTCCTACTGGGCTCTGTCTCAGCTGCATTCTCTCTGGCTTTATTTTTGCAAATATTTGGTCCTCCTCCCATCAATCTTTCCTGAACCTTCCTTTCTCATCTTCTCCCACTTGCTTATCTCCCTACAGATGGCACTCCCTTGAGTGAGCTCTCCTGGTCTTCCTCTCTGGTGGTGGTGGCCGTTTCCTTCTCAGGACTCTTCACCTTCATCTTCCTCATGTTGGCCTGTCTGTGCTGCAAGAAAGGGGGCATTGGCTTCAAGGTAAGTTCAGGGGGAGGTCCAAATCTCTCTGGCTGCCTATGGCATAGCAGTGCATAAGACAAAGTCTTCTGCCGAGTCCATGACATTAACACAGCTTTTGTCATCCTGGTAGCTTCTGGATACATAGCTGGGATTTCTGAAGTTTGTCATCTACTTAATCTAAAAGCCACCAGGCTGGGAAAGGTTACGATAACATGTCCTGTTGTTTGCAAGGAGAAGGAAATAATGCTCAATGTGAAGACAAAGCTGGAACTTGCTTTTACCATTACTTGCTTCAGGACTATCAGAATAGTCCTGAAGAAGCAGCGTGGCCCAGCCTGGAATATAAAGTACAGGCAGAAATTAAGAGTCAGAGGAACGACGTGGTGCATTCATGTGTCAGACACGAGAAGCATGTGTCAAGCAATCTCAGCAGCAGGGGTTGCAGCAGGAGGGCATTCAGTGGGGTAAGGAGGAGATGGTGGGCCGGGACATCAGACTAAAGCCTTGTGGCAGAGGCTTGCTGAGAAGCAAGTCTCCGAGCACAACAGGGGATGGCTGTCTGGCAGTGTGATAGAAATAAAAAGGCCTAATGAGCTTTTGCAAGCCAGAGGCAGAAGCAGATGAATTGGGAGCATAAGAAACCATCTTATCCAGGTCAGATTCTTGCACATCTAGGTGTGATCAACAGCACTCGTCATGGGTTTCGGGCAGAGAAAAGTCCTTCCCATGACCTGCTACTTCATCTTCCTTAGTAAAAGATACCAAAATGTACATGAATTCCCAGTCTCTCCCTACAGAAGCTTAGTGAGACAAAATGTTGTGTGAATGCAGGATGCATTTTCACTCTTTCTGAAATGTTGTATAGAGGCTTAGGCCTGGCTTTGGCTTTCAGGAACATGGTTATTATAGAAAAGCTTTCTTTTTATACATTGAACAGTTTGGGCCAGTTATGCAGGTACCTTTCTAGTCCTGCTCTTGTGTGGGTTTAAACACTCACTATGGAGTGAGTGGAAAAGTTTTATTTGTTTGTTCAGGAAAAGTTTTAAGAACTTTTAGTTAAAGCAACTTCCCAGGGTTGTACTATATTGTGAAGTGCAGACGGGAGTCCTGGGAAAAATAGAGTGAAGAGGGGTCAGTAGAGAAATGTAGAGAGGAGGAAAGACTTAATAGATCGACTTGACATAGCAAAGGGGAATTCTTTAGTGTAATAACTGGATGCAGTTCCATCAAGAGATGATGCTCAACGTTTCCTGCCTGTGATGTCTGTGGAGATTTTCAATCATCCAGGTCGTGGTTGTCCCAAAGGTGCTTTTTCCAAAAGGCATTTGGACTTTCTTGGTTATTTTTTTTTTTTGAAAACATTTAGCTTCTCAACATTTTCAAAGGAAAAGAAAAAGTCCAGTTACCTGTTGGAAAAAGCACCTTAGGGCTGTCCTGCCTGTGATCTATTTCAGTTGCTTCTCTTGCAGGCAAAGGGCTCAAAAAGGAAGGTTGCCTCCTTCTGTCAGTCCTCTACCTCTTCACAGAATGAGTTTATGTGCTCTGTTGGCTTGTCTGGAGATAGAGGATTTGTGCACATTGTATTACATATTGCTCAACAGAGGGACAAGAGCCTAGTACTGTGAACCAGGAGTAATTCTTTGTCCCTTCTTATCTGAGTACTTGCCTTTTAGTCCTTAGAAAAGTCTTTAAGTTAAATAGTTCTTATTTTAAGTTTAAAGATACAGGCACTTGTTGCTTAAGTACTTCCCAATTTGGCAAGCATCTCCCAAGTGTAGCAGGCTGCCATGTGCTCTAGAAAGGCCCAAAGGAAGTGGGCAGTGATATGACTTCAGAGGCACAAAATGTGCTGGAAAATGCTGCCCCCATTGCTGGCATTCTTGTGGAGGCTCTTGGCCAGCCATGGAGGAGGAGGAGGAGTGTTCAACATGGAGTGATAGACAGCTCTGTGTGGTCACAGTTTATAGAGGTAGCCAGGTTCCACAGTGGGAACAATGAACCACTTCAGAATCCTCCCACACTGCCTATATAGGGGCACGAAGCAAGTTGGTGAGTGGGCTCTGTGCTTTCCTCTTGGAACAGCCACAGAAAGGCAGCAGTTCAAGAGTATCCAAGATTAAGATGCTCCCTGGGAATGCTCACCCTTTCCTACCTGATTGCTGGGGCAACCTTCAGTAGGAAAAAGTTCATCCAGGTAATTAGAAGAAGCTACT
Source organism: Ptyas mucosa (assembly GCA_012654045.1). NCBI lineage: Eukaryota > Metazoa > Chordata > Lepidosauria > Squamata > Colubridae > Ptyas > Ptyas mucosa. The sequence goes on from WNWU01000020.1 coordinate 14,241,491, forward strand.
GGTCTTACTCTGCAGGACGACTGAATGAGAGCGAAGAAGGCAAAGCCTTAGGCAGGGATGGGCAGGTGGGCGGATGGATGAGGGACGGGCAAGGTTGATGGGCGGGGGGTGCCTTGATCTTTGCGTGCAGTAGTGAGGGGAGTAGAGCACCAAGGGATGGTGCACCTATTAACACTCTTTCTCTGGGCACTCTTGCCTAGAGCTGGAGAAACGAATCCCGGGAGAAGAGGCTGAGGATGGTTTTGAGGTGTCTGCCCTGCACGGGGTCCAGCACAGTGCCCAAAACAGCCTGTAATGTAGAACTGGGGAACCCTGGGCAGCCTTCCCCCTGCCCCCTGACCAAGGTGAGGCTGCTTCTCCCACAACTGTGCTTATGACTCTGTCTTTCACCGGGCATGGGGGGGGGTGCAGGGGGGAGGGAGCAGAGCAGCCGCCGCTGACCACACTTTAAAAATCAGGGGATCGACGTGGGATGGCAGGAGAAGGCTACTAGGCGGGGCGATGGGTTGTTGCTCTGCATTTGGATCCCTTGAAGTCTGCCTACTTCCCCATGCAAAGGTGAGGCTGGGGCAGGGGCTGGAAGCAGTAGCCCTGGCTATGACCTTGCCCTGTGGACCTGCAGAGAGTCTGGGCAGGGAAGGCTGTCTTTATTTTGCTTTTGTCCTCTCTTTCAAACCTTTTGTCTCCATGGAGCATCTTTTTTCTTTTGGAGAAAATTTGAAATTGGCTGTCATGAAATACATCTGGCTTGGGCTTCGTCCTGAACCCTGCACTGCATTCCCCCACATGCATAGATCTGTGGGTGGAAAGATTTTTTAAAAAATAAAAAGAAGAAGAAAAAAGAGTGACTGAGTGCACGGCTGTCTCTGTTACCCCCCAATTGTAACGGGGCATGTTTGTAGCTGGATGGGAAAGAATGATTGTATACTTTATGTGCCTCTGTCATGGTTTGCATATCTCCTCCTGCTTCGGAGGTGGTTATCCGAAATGGAATTGCACAGATGGGAAACTGTTTGTGTGAATCAGCTCTTCACATGGTTCCCTTCTTTCCCCCAGGGGTTATGAAGTAATGCACTGAACCTTTAGGTTGCGGTAGTGATCCTTAGCCTGCCCAAAGTGTGCATGGGGTCGGCTTCACACAAATGGTTTGCTACTAGTGAAAAGTGTACGTTCTGCAATTCCATTTCAAGCAGCTCGATCCATGTAGTAGGACTGAATGAGGTGTATCCGTCCATTGGGCTGTGCCTGCTCTTTTCCCAGTCTGTTAGGCGTATTCGTTAAACCATGTTATGGGAGAAAATACGACAGTTACAGTGCTGTTACACTAGTCCACACGTGAGGACCATAGATTCAGTTCTTCTCACAAGTGTGTAACACAACTGTGCGTGCATAGATTCCTCTGCTAGTGCTGTATGACATCATTTTTCTTTCCCTTCAATGTGATTGGTCACACATTGATTCCCTGTGTGAAAGAAAGGACATGAGTTCTTTGCACCTTTTCATGTGTATTTAAGAGAGTAAATTGCCATGTATTGAATTGGTCCATGTGGTTTGGGATTTAATAAGTATTTCAGGCAAAGCCTTCTCTGCAGATAGCAAGCACTGAGTCAGGGGGTCTTTGCATGCAGAATTTGTGCTCTGTCGCTGAGCTACAGTCCTTTTTCTTATTTGTGTATTGCTGTGGAATATCTACAAAAGGTCATCCATGTGTGAAAACATAACTGCTGGTGGTAGTGAGGATGATATTTCAAAGCAGCCTTTATCAGTCCAATGCTTGCCTGATGTTATACAACTTCCCCGGTTCCCAGTTACTATTGAAATAACTGGGATTTTTAGGGATTGCAATCCAACAACTGGAATGCAGCAGGTTGGGGAAGGCTGCTTGAATGAGTCGAAGTTGCTTTGCATGCTTTATTGCCATAATCCTTCCATCGAGAGGAGGATTATGTATCTAGAGATGACCAAATGCATGTCTCAAACCTTCTCCTCTCCACATCCTTAACATTGCTCTATTGCCCCATTTTATACTTTCATTCTCCTTATCTTTTTTTTTGCCCCAGGAATTCAGTAATGCCGACGGGGAGGAATATCCTAGTGAATTCTCAGCTCAAGGCTCACCAGCCACCCAGAATGGCCCTGAAGTTTATATTCTGCCTCTCACCGAAGTATCTTTGCCAATGTCTAGGCAACCTGGGCGCTCAGGTAATCTAGTGAAGCATTAAGTTTACTTCAGTAAACATTTTTTTCTGTGGATAGTTGCAGCAGTGATTTGGATGCTTTGTGTGTACAGAAGCATTGACAAATTTATGCTGTCCAGATGTGTAGGGCTACAATTCCCAGGGTTCCCGAATTCCTGGGCAGCGTGTTCAGCAAGTCCCACAAATCCGGAGATTCCCATTTAAGAGAGAAGTAACACCTGGATAGGATCTGTTTGGGAAAGGGAGACAGTAAGACTTTGAATTCTTCTGTTGCTGACAGTCTTGGAATTATCACCTAGATTTTGTGCTTCCGAAAAGAAACAAGGAGCCCAATTTCCCACAACTATCAGAAGAAATACTCCCTTTAATTATTGTTATTATGCTGTAATGAACTGTGAGAATAACCCTGAAGACAAGGAAGTGCACATACAAATAGCCCCTTTAACAAAATGTAATGCGGCCATCCCTTTGAGATAGGCCAAACGTGAACGGCAGAGTCATGAATATTAAAACTATTTTTGTTATAGGGTCACAGTAACAGAACTTGCAACTCTGAATGTGCCTTCCCTTCCCTGCCTTCTCCCAAAGAGAACAAGAGAGGGTCCAGTCCGAGATGTTTTCTCTAATTCCATTTCTGCTCTGGGTTCAGATTTCTCCTATCTCATTGTTGTCTTGGCTGTTCTCTTGTCTTCCTCCTCTTCCTCAAAGTTATTCTCACATGCAGATTTAAGTTGATCTTAAAAAAAATGGGAGGACAGCATTTTTGCACCCAATCAGCTCAGTGCTCTTTAGGACTTGGAATACTAACACCATTTTAAAGATACAAGCTTTTGTAGCGTAGAGTTCACCTTACCAAGTATTTCTCTCATAATAAAAATCTTAGACTTTCAAATGCTATAGGACTTTTTTTTTCTTTTACCAAAGATCTGCAAAGTTATCCCACTGCACATTCTTAATATGTTCCTTCAGTAATGATACATATCCTTTCATAAAAAAAGATGGCATCAAACAGTGGGATGGGGGGGGGGACATAATAGTAATGGCACTATGGTATTAGCTCCTCTGAACTATTAAGAGCTGCATAGAAATAAATAGATAAATATGCCATTTGTATGGGGACTAAATTCACAGAGGTCTCGGAGATTGCCTGGATATCCTGGGAATGTAACTCAGATACTTTTAGAGAGTACAAGCTTGTTCACAGTTGTCTTCTTCTTCCATCTTCTCCTCCTCCTCCTCCTTCTTGTCTTCTTCTCCTTCTCCTCCTCCTCCTTCCCCCTCCTCCTCCATCAGCCTTGACTCCCTGTGTTGCTAAGGAGAATGGAAAAGAGCAAAAAAGACAATAAGAATATCTATCCTATCTTTAGAGTTAGTTTTAACAAATAATCAGTTTCTGCTCAATATTCTTAATAGTTTCAATACATATAAAATATTAAGGACTATATTCTATCATAAGCGATAAATGTCATTCCTTTGAAATAATAGAAAATGTCATTCCTTCTTATGTCCTCTATTCATCATCCAAGGCCTTGCTCTGAGTATCTTTTATGTATTTTTTTATGTAGTGATCTTTCTACCTTGTAAAACACAGATTTGATTTTGATCTCACAAACCCCTGTGCTTTAGGTGTCTGTTTAAAAACCTTTTTTTAATGGAAGTCTTTCCTTTACAAAATACCCTTAAGGACACCATATTCATTTTGTTGGATGTGTCAGTTTTGGATTAACGTAATATACTTTTTCTTCAATGTTCTGCTTTTTAGTTTAATATTTCATTGCTATAGGCTATGGGGCTGAAATAAAGCCGCCTTTGGTCAGAAAGCTCTCCAGATGTGTGGATTTCAATTCTCAGAATTCTGTAGCCTGCATGACCATGGCCAAAAATCTTGAAAGCTGAAGTCCATTACACTTGGAGTGTGGCCAGGTTGCTGATAGCTGCTATAGTGAGGTGGAAGCTTTTGAGTTACATAGAACATTTCACCAGAAAATCAGACCTTCTGTGTAAAATGAAAGCTTTTACCATGAAATATTGCTTGATATGTTTTATATACATCCCCAATCTCTGTTCAGAGTTCTTAATTCAGTAGAGGGAATTATAGCTAATGTAACTAGAATTGCCTGCAATGAGCTAAAGTGAGACTACACTAGGCTCATAATGATATGTGTCCAACATTCTTGGTTTATTCACCCAAGATCCTGTTCTGCAGATGACTGCTTAGATGTCTTCTATCCTTTTGGCCTTAGACATCTTTTTTTGTGTACTGCAAATCTCCAGGCTTCATACCTTCCAACCCACCTTTGTCAAGGGAATACATGAGCTTGGCTGGATTCCCCCACAACCCACTTGCAGCTGCTTGATAGAGAATATGTTGAGGTGGATCAAATCCTCTTTTAATCATGGAATTCGGTTCCTGTAGGCCCGCCTCTATCCTGTGACGTCAATGCTTCGTTGCCATTGGAAGCAGTTGAGGAGAGAAGGATTTTTCTCTAGCATATTTTCCCCCTGTCCATTTGTTTAGAGCACCTAATGGCTTGGTTCTTGAGTCCTGTTCCTCTGTATGTTATAGTCATGCTTTGTCACACATCTTCTCCCATCTAAGGATGTATTTGCTGCCGAGGTTGCATATTTCCATTGAATCGCCTAGGGTGAAGGCCGTGTATTCCTCCTTCCTCACCTTTTTACTTCGAAATCCTGTGCATTGCCCCTAAAGCAAGAGATCCCAAATCTTGCTTTAGTCGTTTTAGTGCCAGGTATAAACAGAAGAGGAGAACTAGTAATGGCAGTCCTTTCTTCAATAAGCTATTATAACCTATTGCTGCACAGCATATTTGAGGTGCTATTCCAGATTTTCTCCTCTCCCTCTCTCCCCCTCCCTCCTTAACTAGTATCTTCCAGATTATTCTGGTTTCGCACATACGTATGCTGTAGCGTGAGTTGCCAATGCCATCTTGTGGGCTCAGAGTGGCAAGGCATTCTGATTTAGGGGACATGAGAATTTGTATGGGCACCTTCCCTGTGTTGCATATACCTGGAGAACAGGCAACCTGTGCAGCCAACTTCCTCCATTAGCTAGCCGGGGAGCAGGCAAAACAAAAAGCAACGGGACAGGGTTCCAGATAGGGCCTTTGCTCTTGATCTTTTCACCTCAGCAGAGGCTGCTGCTTGCCCTGCCTGAAGGTTTTCTCTCCCCCACTACATTGGAGACAAAGGGCTTTTTGATCCCAAATCCCACGGGCCCTGCATTCCTTCCCATGTGAAGCAACTGAGGAATCTGAGACTTGTCCCACTGGGTAGGAGGGAGAGGGACGAGCCACTTAGCCATGCGATGGCTCCGCTCTGCCCTGCCCACACTCTGTAGCCCAGTAGAGCATTGTGTGATCCAAACGGACCCCATAAAGAATGGATTCAATGTTTAGCTCTAGCCACCGCTGCCGGGGGGGACAACAATAAAGCCTTTGCTTCTCAGTGTGATGGGAACAGTGGTGTCTGGCACTGAGGGGATGAAGGGTGGCATTGCTGCATTTGGGACATGGGAGAGCCCGCTTGAGTAGACCTTGAACAGATGCTTTCTAATGCCTGGAAGCTTAGGCAGACATCTGATTGTACCAGAAAGCTCCTTGTTTCTTCCTGAGCTTGGGAAAAATTCTTCAGCCCCAGCTTGACTCTGCCAATGTAGCAAAGAATTGCAACAAGCCTGGTTCCAGAACTTGATATCTCCACTTTTCTCTGAGGATTTTCCTGTATCTGCACCTGCATGCAGCTGTTGTCCCAGGCCTCTTCTTCTGCAGAAAGCTAGAATGAGACAGCATGGGGTCAAGCTGGCACAGCGACCAACTTATCAGAAAGAGGGTGCAGAAATTCAGACTGCTCTATGTGTTCCTTCACAGTGCAGTTGCTCAAATCCACTGACCTGGGACGTCACAGTCTGCTATACCTCAAAGAAATTGGCCATGGATGGTTTGGCAAGGTAAGCTGGGCTGATCCCCAATCTTCAATTAACACAGGAAGGATGGGAAGGAAGAGAGGACACAGAGAAAGAGCCAAGGCCAAAGGGAGTGAACTTAGTAAGTTGAAAGAATAGAATAGATTTTACTCTTAGGCATAGGTGCTCTCCCTTTGAGTAGTGCTTTTGGCAGCAGAGGAGTGAGACTGTGGAACAATATATATTAACTTACAGAATTAAAAATTGAAATGTCAATTCCGCATTAGCTCCCAGTACATAAAAGTGAGCAATTGAGTGGAAAGAACAAAAGGGTGTTATTGTTCAACTCAATGAGGGGAAATTGCCAAAAGAGGGGAGGCAGAGGTTCAGAAGTAAGGATAACTCTGTAACTACTAGATTAGATCTGGCACTTCCCATTGACCCCATGCAGCATCACTGATTTTTCCTGTATTTATTTCTGTTGCCTCCTATTTGGGTGTCATAGAAAGTTCACCTGGTTTTCCATTAAATTGCTACAGAAAGCCAGCTGAAGAACTGATAGCAAAGTTGCTTTAAGACCCTGGAGCCTAAGAGTTGGGTAAACAAGAATTTGTGTGCAGGGAGGTGGTGGGTAGGACATAGAAACCAGTGGAATAAATATTACAGCATTAATTACATGAATTAAATTGTTATGTGGAACATAAAAACTTAAGGCCAACTTATAAAGATAAATTCATACTACGTAGTTTGTTCTGAATCACTGTAGTTGCTGAGCGAACTTGTACATTTGCAGAAAACTTGGGTTGCGATTGCAAGTGGAACATTAGTAGTCACACATTGGAAAACTACTGATCAAAACATTGGCTTGGTACCATGGATGACTTAATGACTCTTATGCACGAAAGTTTCCCAGTATTGTTTAAGAATGTCCATGAGTGAAAAACTGAGGGTGAGAAGGGTTAGCAAATTCTTTATTCTTGCTGGATTATCAAGTTGCAGTAAATTTCATGATGGATCTCTGGTAACCACTCAGGAGGATATTGATCTATTAACACAATTTTATATGACAACTATCATGGCTCTCCCTAGCTCATAAAGTCGTTATCATCCTAAATCAGAAGTGCAAGATCCCAGACCATGGTGCCTATCTCTCTCTCTTTTGTTTTAGGTGTTCCTCGGTGAGGTAAACGCAGGGTTGAGCAGTACTCAGGTGGTGGTGAAGGAGCTTAAGGCCAGTGCTAGCGTGCAGGATCAAATGCAGTTTTTGGAAGAGGCACAGCCTTACAGGTAGGTTTTCTTACGCCTTTCAGTAGCAGGCTATGGGCAGCATTCTGACAAAATTTCTGTGGAGCTGCACCTGTGAGCATACTACTGCTGGAATTGTTCTTTTATTTGTGGCTGTTACTGTTCCAGTCAGGATCTGTATATGAGATATGGGAACATAAGGCTTATGTGAATGGAAACTATCAGCTTTCCCACGTTGACAGAATAAGGCTGGATCATAAGAGATGGTGATGAAAATATCTCTAGATCAAAGCATCAGTATCAAGAAGCAGCTTTAAGACTGTCTGTAATTTGGTCTGACACTGACAAAGGAGTAAAAGAGAGAGTGCTGAACTTCAGAGCTTCCTGAATCTAGCACTCATATGCTTATATAAAATGCAAATATTAAGTTTAAAAAATTAAATGACCCAAATATAAGATTTTTGTATTACTTCGAGAACTGGCAAATTCCAGCCTTCTTACCCAATATATTATGAAATTTCAAGTTAAGATTATCAAAATCTTGCAAGGTTTGAGGACTTCGAAAATTTGGGTCTTTTATGGTGTCCCTCCCTCAAATAAACGATATTCAGAAGTTATGAGAGGATCTACATGCTTGTAATCCTCAAAGGAAAGCTAGAGAGAAGATTGAAAATAAAGGTATCCTTGAATTGAGCTTCAGTCTTGATGATACATCCAGGATGTTTTTATGGCAGTTTTACAAAGTGTAGTTTGCTGTTGTCTTTTTCAGGATGGTTCTTTCTACTTACTAGTCAAACCTACAGGTGCTTGCTAGATGCTAACTAAGGGCTACGTAAGGCTGGTCCCGTTCTAGCTTCTGAAATGTCAAGATAGCTTACTCAGTATTACATCTTCTCTCTCAGTATGAATCCTGGAGCAGCAAAGAAATCTGCTGTTGGATCCAGAGAATCTGACCAAGATGCACAGAAGGGGAGGGACAATGCTGGGGAAGCAATGAATTACTTTACTGACTCATGAACAAACAGTCCTTATTGTTTATGAGGTAGCTGGCACAGCTTAGGACCCATTTATTCAGTGCCAGTTTGTGGTTGCATCATAGGAACCCTTCCCTGTCCTTATATAAACTGGTGTGAAAGTTGCTGGAAAAAGAAAAGAAGCACCTTCAAAGAAAATCCTTTCTCAACTAACTTAGTTGAGGTGTCACCTGTAAGCCTAGTGTACTGCTTCTTAGCTATGATAGCCCTGCTCCTTGCTTGATCTTTAGTTCTTTCCCTCATCGCTTTAGCCCTTTGATTTCTCTCATTCTATAATGCTGATGCACCTCAACCCATCACGAACCAAATCCCCTGCCAGATCTGCAAATTTTCCCAAGCCCTCTCTTATTTGGCTCTAGACTGTGCCACTTGCTTGTTTCCTTCCAGTCTCATTTGCACCTTTTACCTTTCTGCCCAGGGCACTCCAGCATACCAATCTCCTGCAGTGCTTGGCTCAGTGTGCAGAGGTGACCCCCTATCTGCTGGTGATGGAATTTTGCCCATTGGTAAGTCCATTAAATGGAGGGAAAATACAATTTTCCCTCTTCCCCCGAACTTTGGGACAGGAAAAGTGTGGTTGGGTTAAAGAGCTGTTCCTTTTGTTGAGTTGTCTTGACTCCTGACTCCTGTTGGAGTCATCTGAAACCAATGCTTCAGCAGGTACGTTTCTAGTTTACAGAAGTGTATTTTTTCATTCTCTCTGCAATGAGCTACTTTGGCTTGTTAACAACAGGTGGAGAGATGCCTCTCTTTTAACTGAAATAAGAGACTTTCTTCTATCTCCCCAGATATCTCTCCAAAATGGCTAGGAATTCTTAAACACCCCTCCACCTTGAGATCATGGTCTCATTTTTTGACCACATTGCAGAAATGCTCCCCTCCCCCTTATTCTTCTTCAATCACGCACACCTGACAGAGAGATCTTTAGGCAGCTACAGTTGTGGGTAATGCTACTGCCACCTCAACAGGGTGACCTGAAGGGCTACCTACGAAGCTGCCATGCTGCAGAGGCTCTGGCACCTGATCCTTTGACATTGCAACGCATGGCCTGCGAGGTATCCTGTGGCTTGCTGCATCTTCATCGCAACAACTACGTCCATAGGTAAGTTGAGAAGATTTGTGAGCTTGCCATGCTTTCAGGCTAAGGGCATGAAACGAAAATGGAAAACAGTTCTCTTCAAGAATTTACAGAGTGAAGGTGGTTAGCTGGAGAACTTAGAAAAGAGAACTATTTCGAGTGAATTTAGCAAATAAGGAAGGAGCAGCAAATGCTGTTTTCAAAGGTATCCTGTGGTAGCTATCCATACATCCATAGATCTTTAGACCTACAGGTAGTCCTTGACTTACGACCACAATTGAGGCCAAAATTTATGTTGCGAAGCGAGATGTTTGTTAAATGAGATTTGGCCCATTTTACAATCTTTCCTGCCACCGTTGTTAAGTGAATCAGTGCAATTGTTGAATTAGTAACACGGTTGTTAAGAGAATCTGTCTTCCCCATTGGCGTTGCTTGTCAGAAAGGTTGAAAAGGTGATCACATTACCTCAGGACACTGCGACCGACATAAATATGAACCAGTTGCCAAGCATTTTAATTTTGATCACATGACCATGAGGATGCTGCAACATTCGTAAGTGTTAAAAACGGTCATAAGTCACTTTTTTCAGTGCTGTTGTAACTTTGAACGGTCACTAAATGGACTGTTGTAAGTCGTGGACTACCTGTACTAGTTTAGGGTTAAGGCTTAATCTTTTTGCAGGATTTGAGAGAGGAGACTTTTCCAGTTTTACCTGGAGACTCCAGGACTTCATCTGCTTCATCTTCTGCCGTGGAATTATGGACCCTTCCATATCCTCACTGCCTTGATGATGACGATGATATTTCGTATGATATTATCTGAGGCCTGGTGACTAGGAGTGGAAGTGGTGATAATTCAAGGGCATGTCTTTTCCTGAAAACAAATTTTCAAAAGCACGGATCTGCAATTCATGATCTGTGTGTCATGCCCTACCCGATTTGCTATGAAACGATGGTATCTCCTGTTGAAATTTGAAAAGCAGGCTCTCTAAAATAATTGGGGTTAGAAAATAGAAGCTGACAAACATACGATATCGACGAAAGTATTGCATTTATAAAAGTTAATCTTCAGAAATATGTTGGACTTTATCTTCTAATTACACCGTTCTCATGCTTTCAAATGCATTTCTTCATGCCTATAAATGTGTCCATTTAAAAATTGCAGAATTCTGGCACTAAAAATTGCCCGTCGGGGCTTTTTAAAATTTGACAAAGATAGTAAAAGTATATATGAGATACGGTATTCTGTTCTGCTGCTGAGGCTTTCATGCCCCCTTCTGGATGATTATTATTATTATTATTATTATTATTATTATTATTATTATTATTAT